>JAJEOX010000290.1:372500-707500 GCA_020740385.1 Mylabris phalerata
AACCACCGGTACACTCTCGTCTCGCAAAAACGCATTTTCCACACTTATATCGAAAATAACTATTTCAAAACCATTGGCAAATAATGGGGGTTGCCATATAAACTGTATAGTAAACAATGAAATACCCAGTATATGTATAGTGACTTTATTAAAACCTGGTGCAAATTTTTATTTTATTATCTGTGTCATTACCAATTCTTAAACTAAACGTACCCCAAATTAGAGAGTACCCAACGTGACACTTTTTACAGTTACATGATTATATTAGAGATATTTCAAAGAATCTATTATAGAAATTCTATTTAGTTTTGAAAGGTTATTCTACCCTTTATTCTTCAATTAATTCATCCCCAATCAATCACCAATATTGCATGACTACCCTAATAAAGAACACACCTGTTTTTTGTCATAAATTATGAATTTCAATGAATCTGAAATGAGAGTCATCTAAATTTATATCCCTGGTACAATATCGAAACGCATTTTAAGTTGGTCAGTGAAAATGATCCTAGAAAATGTCACAATTTCTTTATCACTAATCATAATTTTTAGCGTTCTCTTATCAGCAATTCAGTCAATTTCTATTGCTGATAATGGTAATATAATCAAACGTGCTCTACAAAAATCGCATGAGAAGTCTCAGTTGGAAAAATGGGAAGGCAAATTCCTGAGGAGAAGCAAAAAATTCGATCAAACATCATCGTTAGTTGAGTTGTTACACAATATTGCAGACAAATACCTGTCCGATTGTCCATCGGTCATATTGTATGATAATTACACAGAGAAAAATGACGATTTATTATTGGAAAAACTGCTCAAAAATTTGCCAAATATATACCTACATGGTCAGATTACAGAGGATTATCGTCTAGAACGACCGGAATTAATAGTTGAACAACAAACATGCCACAATTACATTCTATTCCTGAAAGATGTAATGTATTGTAAGAAAATAATTGGGCCACAGCAACAAGATCGTGTAATTATTGTGTCACGTTCATCACAATGGCGTGTCTATGAATTCTTATCAAACGAAGTATCGCAAAGTTTCCTAAATTTATTAGTAATTTCAATGTCGGAAAAACTTGGAACATCATCAAAGAATGTAAGTCTAATTTATACTATTGTTTGTATAAATTGACCGGTCTTATTACAGGAACTACCCTATATTTTGTACACGCACAAACTGTACATTGATGCCCTAGGTTCTAGTACTTATCAAGTTCTAACATCGTGGCGCAATCATACTTTTACACGACCTGATGTTAATTTATTCCCGAAGAAAATCCTAGAAGGTTTTGCTGGACATCGGTTCGTTGTGTCGTTAGCCCATCAACCCCCTTTTGTTATTAAGAAGTATAAAAACGGCCCGTATGTTAATTAATAATTATTTGTTAACATTACAGAGGACGTGATGATAATGATAATATGTTGTGGGAAGGTATAGAGGTGCGTTTGGTGGAATTATTGGGGAAGCTCTACAATTTCACAACAGATTATCGTGAAGCAAGGGATGTTTCCAAGTTGGGGTGAGTTCTTGCCTTACGTAGGGAATGAAATTTTTGTTTAATTGCGTTGTTTTGTTTGTGGTTCTCAGGTCGGGTGTTGCTGTTTGTAATACAGTCAAGAGTGATCGTGCTAATTTGGGTATTGCTGGGCTTTATATAACAAATGAACGATTGGACATGTTGGATATGACCAATTTCCATTCGCAAGATTGTGCATCTTTTATTTCGTTGACTTCAACGGCTTTACCGAGGTAGTGGGGCAAAAATTTGGGGCGATAACGGGTCTTGATTATAGTCTATTTTGCTTTATTTGCCATCAATATTTTGTTGAGTATTTACCAATTTTGCTCCATCCTCCAGTCCAATTTTCAACGGGGTTCAACCGGTAGCGGGTTCTCATGTAGCCACGTTGACCTTAGGGTTGGCATGAAACATGGGAATTCTCGAACAGCCGACCAATGATGTAGATTGGTACTATGGGTCAGAGGTGCCCTTGGTACCAGTTGGATTTGGTTTTGCACTGGTAATGGTTGAAAGCCCTAGGTATTGGGACAGGGGATGGGCGCTCCCTGTTGTGATACATTAGGCAGGTGGGGAGTGGCGCCCTCTGCTAGGGTGTCTATTTATTTTCCAACGAGCCCCTTTGGTTTTCTTTTATACCAGCTTTGAAAAAGGCATTTTTTTCCAGATATCGCGCCATAATGGGACCATTCCATTGGACAGTTTGGCTGTCACTAACCCTCATTTATTTATTTGCAATACTCCCATTGGCATTCAGCGATCGTCATACTTTGAGGCATCTGTTGAAAAACCCGAGTGAAATCGAAAATATGTTTTGGTACGTTTTTGGCACTTTTACAAATTGTTTCACATTCACTGGCTCGTGGAGTAAATCTGACAAGATAACAACACGGATTTTGATTGGTTTGTTTATCCAGAAAATTTTACACAAAATTCCAAAAGTGTAACTTTTATCGATTTTCAGGCTTCTACTGGTTGTTTACAATAATCGTAACAGCATGTTACACTGGATCGATTATAGCTTTTGTAACACTACCTGTATACCCAGAAGCTGTAGATACTATCGACCAACTATTGAAAGGACGTTACCAAATTGGAACTTTAAATAAAGACGGTTGGCAGCACTGGTTTGAGAATTCCAGTGATCCAAAAATCCAGAAACTTCTGCGCACATTGGACCTGGTACCGGATGTTGAAAGTGGCTTAAAAAATACAACAAAGGCATTCTTTTGGCCGTACGCTTTCCTTGGGTCGCGTGAACAATTAGGCTACATTGTGCGCACGAATTTTACCACAAAGTACGTTTTTTCACATTTTCGAAGTGCTAAAATGTATTTTTTATATGTTTCCAGAAATAAACGGAACCTTCTTCATATAACTACCGAATGCTTGGCACCTTTCAGTGTTGGTTTTGCGTTCAATAAGGATACGATTTTTAGCCGTATTATCAATATTGGTATTCTACAGATTATACAAAATGGCCTATTTATTAAAATTAAAAATGATGTTGAATGGTTGATGATGAGAAGTGCTACTGGAAAGTTATTAGCGGTAAGGAACCATTTTAGACATCACCAAGGCAATGTCAAAAATTTAGGCAACAACTTGGCTTAAGCCTAAAAGTGTCCCTACAATTTTTGTTTGCTCGCCAAGTAAATCCCTTTTCTAAACAATTTTAAACTCGATCAAAGACAATGTCAGAAATTTTGCCAATAAGTAGGTGTAAGCTCCAAAGTCCCTCTACGATTTGTGCTTGTTTCTCAAGCATATTTGGAATATTGGTTTCTAAACAGCACCAAAGACAATGTCCAAAATTTTGGTAATAAATTGGCGTAAGTTTGTATTTTGCTTACTCCTTGAAAAATTTTAGACACCCCAAAGACAAAGTCTTAAATTTGCGCAATAACTTGATATAAGTCCTGAAATTTTCCTACGATTTTTACTTGCTCTCTACCTAGTCTTGTTATTTTAGACAATGCCAAAAATTTTGACAATAATTTGGTGTAATCCTACAAGTCTTCATATAATTTACTTCTCAAACAGAGGCAATTAGCCCAAAAGCCAGTTAACGATTTTTACAAGTAAGTTTCCTTTCTCTAAGCAACTTTATACATCCAAAAAGCGGCCAAAATTTTCACAATGATCCCAAAGATTACGTTACAAATTTTGCTTGTTCCTCATCTAGTTTTATTTCTGTTATTCGTTTGTTTTTCTAGGCAAATTCCTATGGGAATCTTCTGGGCAATTGGGCAGCCGAGGATCGCTCCCTAACACTGGCCGACACACAAGGCATGTTCTTGCTATTGGGTGCTGGTTTCCTTTTGGGCTTCTTTGCATTGCTAACAGAATGGGGTGGGGGCTGTATTCACCTGTGCAAATCACGTAAATCGAAACGAATCTGCAGCACAGACAGTATTATTAGTAATTATCGTACGCACCATTCACCAACGCCACGCGAAAAACTAGACTCTCTAAAATACAATTCATTACTATCCGATACTACTAAAAATAGTAGTGAGTGTACTATTGATAACAATACAGATGAAGATAAGCAGAATTCTAATCAGAATGAATCAATTAACAAACAGATTGATAAGTTGTTTGATTTTGATAAGTTTTTCGGTAGCGATGAAGTTAAATCGGAAGAAATTGGAGAAGAATTGGATGAAAATTGTGTCGAAATGAATATCTAGGAGAAAGTCAAATGAAAACCAAGTTGGAGATCAAAACCGAGATCGTTACTGCTATAGAATGACTTTGCACTTACATTTAATACAAATCAACCTAGATGGCCCTGTCACTTTAACTTGTATATTTCCAATTTTCTCCAATAGGTGGGGCTAGCAAAAATTATCGGTAGCTCTTTAAACCTAAATTCCTTATTTTTGTACTCTATGGAAATAATTTAGAAAATCGCTCCGTCAAGAGAATTTTTGTTTTACTCTTCAATTAGTTCATTAGATCGTGGTTAGTCAAAATAAATTACAGTATTATAGATTGAATTTGTTTCGCTATTTGTAGCCCACTGTATATAGTTTACTGCTTTTATAATTCTATAGGTGGCCATGAACTTAATGTTTGTATTATTATAGAATAATAGATGACGCTAGTAGTAGTAAGTTATTTGTCGCTTTATTTATAAGTGGAATTTTATTTACACATTTCAAAGTTTAAAAACGGCCTTAGAAATTTCGCCTTTCTGCAGCGTCTCTAAAGCACACTCGTAATCTGTCAGCTCGAAAACTTGAATCCCTAATTTCTCATAATTTAAGTACCTATAATTAAAGAAAAATTAATTAATTTATAGAAAATAAAATAGAAAGAATGGTTAACTAACCGATCAGCCATTGCCTCAACCAATCCCAGGGCTTTTGGGAATGTATAAGGATTTATAATGATACCATGTATTGATAATTCTTTTATAAACATTTCGAATGGTGAAATTCTGAAATTATACAATACAATTTAAATTTAGCGCCATTTTAATAGTTTATTTGATACTTACGAGATTCGACCATTAGGTGGCGCTACACCAAATATACACAGTTTCCCGCCACTATTCAAAAGACTAACAGCATGCTCAATAGCCGGTGGATAACCACTACAATCAATTACAATATCGAAGAGATAATTTGGATCTTTTTCTTGATTACGTTTCAATTCATCTGGTGTTATCAAATCAAAACAAGTATCTAGAAAATTATTCAATTATCATAGATGTAGTCCAATTAATTTATTTCGCAGCTAGCTATGCATTCGTAGTGTCGTAACTTTGTTCATACTGTATCAATTTGACATTTGTTCAGGTATTTTCCAAAGCCTGCTAGATTTTCTATCACTGACAATAAATATTGAAGAATCTAGCAGGCTTTAGAGTTTTTTAAATTAATTACATTTTTTTTTTAAATTAATTTTCAATTAGGCAAGCCATAAATTTAAAACGGTTGAAGTAACGACATATGTTCTCTACTCTGTAAAGTTTAAGGCTTAGTTCTTCTACTAAATGAAAAATCTAACAGGCTGTGGTATTCTAACACAATGTCAAAAACACAGCCAACTAATATATACGTATATTTTCAATTAAGCAAGCCATGAATTTAGAACGGCCAAAGTAATGACATACGTTTTCAATTAAGCAAGCCATGAATTTAAAACGGGCAAAGTAACGACCTACGTGCTCTACTCATAGCTTACTTTTTCGTCAAATTGGAAGCTCTCTTAATTTTTCTATTAACTAAAAATCTAGCATTCGTTGGTAGTTTTGACACAAATTCAGAAAAACAAACAAACAGAAACAAGCCATGAATATAGAACGGAAGAAATAACGACATACGTTCTCTAATCATAGCTTACTTTTTCGTCAAATTGAAAGTTGACTTAGTTTTTGTCCTAATTGAGAAATCTAGCAGGCTTTGGTATTTTTCAAATGGTTGACACAATATCAAAAAAACATAGCCAACTACGAATATTTTCAATTAAGCAAGCCATGAATATTGAACGAACAAAGTAACAACATACGTTCTCTATTCATAGCCTATTTTTTCATCAAATTGAAAACTTACTTAGTTTTTCCACTAATTCAAGACGTTTTTTATTCGGTTCGGATACGGTAACATTTCTATGACCTTGTAGATGTAAAGCAGCCGCACATAAATTACCAATAATACCAGCACCAGTGATTAGAATCTTTTGCCCAACATACATAGGATTGCAAATATCTAAACCATGGGCTAGGCATGATAAGGGTTCACATAGGGCAGCTGCAATTTTTACATACAATTTTTTCTATTTGCTACGGTTTGAAATAATCGAAAAAAGCAAGAACCTTGTTCTAAGCTGACACAATCTGGTACTTTGTATAGTTGTTCTTGTGATATTAGAGCATATTTTGCCCAACCACCATCACGATAAATGCCTATGGTGTTGTTGATGGCGCCATCTTTACAAAAATGCGGCTTGCCTAAATGGCAGAAATTACAATAATGGCAGCCACTGCAACAATAATTTTAACAATTGATTAGAATTCGAATCAAAGAATGCCAGGAATGGAAGACATAAGTCGTAGATTGAATCGGTAATACAGTATACTGTTTTGTAATGATCGTGTTTTTCATTTGTCGCTTATTTTATTATTGAAATTGTTCTACAATATTGAGCCATTATAGTTATATAAAAGCTGAATCAATGTATACAACGAATGGAAGACGTAAGTCTCAGATTAAATCAAAAATACATTTTGTAACGATTATGTTTTCAATTGTCGATTTGCTTTAAACATTCGAATCGTCCAATAAATATAAATATAATTTTAACAGTTGATTAGAATTCAAACCAAAGTATGCCATGAATAAAAGACGTAAGTCGTAGCTTGTGTTGTTAAAACAGTATAATGTCTCTGCAATAACTATGATATCAATTCTTGGCTCACTTTGATTATTCAAATAGTTCATCAATATTAAATGATAATTTTACCAATTGCTTAGAAGTTGAATCTATTGTAAGTATACCATGAATAAAAAACGTAAGTCGTAGATTGGATCCGTAATAAATCATACTGTTTTGTGATGATTAGGTTGGTTTTCAATATTAAACGATAATTGTGACGTTTGATTGGAATTTGAATAAAAGTATACCATGAATAGAAGAAGTAAGTCGTAACTTGGACCAGAACCATAGTATATTGTTCTTAATTCTTGACTTACTTTGATTATTCAAATCATTATTAAATGAAAATTTTGATAACTGATTAGAATCCGAATCAAACTGTACTATGAATGGAAGACGTAAGTCGTAAATTGGATTGATAATAGAGTGGTATTTTGTAACTTTTTGTAGGTCCGTTAGCAGGACAACATTTTAGGTCAACAATTTCCTTAAGAAGATCAGTCAATTGATTTTTTTAATTCCATCATTTATATTTATTTGATCAACTACAATTTTATATCGTTGCTATTTTGTTACTTTTCGAAGAAATTTGTAAATAATTACAATGCCGAGATTTAAATTACAAAATTGTAATTGACCAAATAAATAGAAATGATCGAATTAAAAATTCTATGCAAGAAGATTGTCGATCTACAACATTGTTATGGTAACGGATTTATAACAAGTTACAGAATACGACTGATAGTATACCATTTTATAGCGATTATATTTTCAATTCTTGGCCTACTTTGATCATTCAAATCATTCAACAATAATAAATGATAATTTTAACAATTGATTACAAGTCGAATCGAAGTATGCCATGAATAAAAAACGTAAGTTGTAGCTTATATTGGTAATACAGAGTTCTATTCTGTAACGTTATGTTTTCAATTCTAAGCTCACTCTGATCATCCGAATTCTTCAATTGTAAATAGTAATTTTAATAAATGATTAGAATTTGAATCAACGTAGGCCACGAACAGGAGACATAAGTCTTAGATTGGATCGGTAATATAGTATACTGTTTTGTAACGATTTTGTTTTCAATTCTTGACTTACTTTGATTGTTCAAGCCGTTCAACAATATCGAACGATAATTTAAAGAAATGATCAGAAATCGAATCAAAGTACGCCATGAGTAGAAGACGTAAGTCGTAACTTATGCTGACAAAACAGAATTCTATTTTATAATTTTTGGTTGACTTTGATCATTCAAATTGTTCATTTCTATTAAATAATAATTTTATTAATAGATTAGAATTTAAATCAACGTTTACCATGAATAGAAGACGTAAGTCTTAGATTATATCACTCATATGTATGCGATTTTGTAAGGATTCTGTTTTCAATTTCTGACTTACGTACAACAATTTTGAACAATAATTTAAACAGTTGATTAGAAATCGAATCAAAGTATACTATGAATAGAAATAGAAGACGTAAGTTGTAGCTTATGTTGGTAATACAGATAACTGTTCTGTAATGATTATGTTTTCAATTCTTGGCCAACTTTGTTTATATAAATGGTTCAATAATATCAAACGATAATATTGATAATTAATTAGAAAAATCGAATCAAATTATGCCATGAATCGAAGATAGAAGTCGTAGATTGAATCGATAATACAGTAAACTGTTTTGAAATAATTGTTTTCAATTCTTGGCCTACTTTGATTGTTTAATGAATGACGTCATCTAATTTTATACGTACTTATTTGGATCGATAACAACGCGATCGTTTTTTTTGAAATTCTTCACATTTTCACCAACTTCAACAACAGTACCGGAAAATTCATGTCCCGGAGTGAATGCGGTTGTTTGATTACATGGAAATTCACCCTGTATAAACAACAATTATTATTATTTGAAAAAAACAATAAAAATTCAAAACTTACTTGAATAATATGAACATCTGTACCACAAATACCAGCAAAGGCAACTTTAACTAGAATTGTATTGGGCGTAACTTGAGGTACTGGAATTTGGGCAAGTTCCAATTTTTTCGATTGTGCAGTAAAACGTAATGCCTCCATATCGTCACCAGGTCCAGATCTTTTCAACAATCAAACAACACAAAATAAAATACAATCTTATTTATAAATACAATCGGTACTTATCTTATCAGACATTTTTATCAGTTTATAACAACATAATTACGTTGTTGAATTTAATTTAAAGCGATTTAAAGTTAGTTGAGTCGATTTAAAAAAAAATATATATGAACTCTTTTGACTTTAAAAAGGAAAACAATATTTATTAGATAGGTTAGAGTTTATCTGCCATTTATCATAAAGATAATGAATATGGCCAAAATTATTACCAAAACAATATTTAGTTTAACAATTGTGTAACACTTTCTAGTTCTAACTGGAAGATTAAAAAAAAATCATTAAGAATTTACGCAAATTACTGCGTGTAATTAGTACTCACTATACGGAATTTTCACTGTAACTTGGATAAATTACCGAATAATTTGAATTAAGCGCCACTTTTTGTATATTTGATAGTTATAACCAAGGGATGTCACTTGGAAATTCTAATAATTGAGAAAATTGCATTTTAAATTAAATGTTTTATCAATTTTATACTCTTAGATTTGTTATTTCACTATAGAAAAGTTCTACTGTAACTTGTATAATTGAGCGCCAATTATTTGAATTAACTTACACAATTGTCACTAGATGTCGATAATAAAGAGAACTGTAAAGATGGTTAATTTTAATTATTATTATACTGTATTGAAAAAGCGCGTTTTTTTTTAATGATTGAATGTAGGAATTAAATTTGAAGCCAGTTTTTTCTACAATTTTTCCTATTTTTGATGAAAATGAAGCCTTGTAATTTAGGAAATTTTATCGCAGTTGGTATCATTACATGGCAACTACAATTCAAATGACGCTCTAATTGTTCTTTTGTTACCAAGTCACTTTGCTTCTCTTATATCTCTTATTTATTTATTATTCAATACAGTAAAATTTAAATAATTCTAAATAAAAAATAGATTAAAACACTTCCAATATAAATTAGAAATTATTAAATAATTTATTTGAAACAGTTTAAAAGTTGTTGAAATTTAAGCGATATTTAGTAACCAACCTCAAGAAATTAAATCGTCCGGGATATTCCCATAGTGTAAATAGTGAAAAAAATATTTTTAACGTAATTTTTATTCTTAAATCGATTAATTCATTGAAAATAATAGGAAAAACTCTTTTCCGAGTTGAAATATCTTGCATTTCAACATTAGAGCTACATTTAACGATAAATATCCGAAATACCACCACTAGATGTCGGTAGTTTACAATTCAACAAATTAAGTTAACTGCATTATCGACATGTCAAAATGGCGTCCACAATAAATGTTGATGTTGATCGGTGTGTTTCAATGAACATTGAATTGAATTTTATTGAATAAATTTATTAATTTTTTTATGTGAAAATGTTGGAAAATCCAACAAGAATTAATAATTAAATAATAGAAACGAATTTCGGTGAGTTATTTCAAAAAATTCTCTATTAAAAACCGTCTAGAAAATCGTCAAGAATTCTCGACTTAAAATGGCAAAAAAAAAACACAACACCTAATTAATGTAACTGTTACGCTCCCTTTCCTTCAAGACTAGTCCGTTTCAACCCCTTTTTACAATTGTTTCTCAAGACTAACGCGATAAAAATTCCAATTATTACATATTTGTGGTGTATGGAACGTGACTATTTTTAGGTTAAAACACTATTAAATTTGGCCTGATTTCAAATAATATTTATCTTGTTCGTTGTTATTTTTTATTTTGTTTGAATTCAACAATAAGCTTCATTATTATTCGACACATACGGTTAATTGTTTTAATTACATACAAAACAAAACTAATTATAATTCATTGAAAAATATTACGGTCAGTTACTATAACATCTGAGTTAACTTTGGTTTTCTTTCAAGTATCATTTGTTTATAATAATAAAACACTAACGTTAAATTATAGGTTATAAAATCATAGGTAATACGATTACATATTATTGTAATTATTCAAATACTTCCTAGATTTCGTTGAGAAATTCCTGGAAATTATCGGGAAATTTGCCAAATAGCCTTCTATATTGAAAATAGGCCAAAATAAGGGATGATTTATCGGAAAATCCACCCTATAACCGATATTGACCTTGTTTACCACCATATAAAAAAAGGCCACTCCTACTTTGTTTATTAAACGCCTACTATGTACGAATTTAGTTGTAAAAAAAATATTTGGAACATAATTGAAGGGTAATTGTTTAAAATATAAATATCTTTTGTAAACAAAATCAAATAGTAGGCGTTGAAAAATAGAAAAATACAAAACAACTTAAGAAACAAATGATGCGAGATTTCTTGATTTTCTCTGGCCGACTTTTATTTTTCATAATTGGTCAGTTTTCTATCAAGATATCGGTGATTTTTCGTTTGTCTCTCCATTTGTTTTGTGATTGTTTAAATGGAAAAATCATAGCCAACTTTAATTTTTTTTTTTTTGATGTCGGTTATACGCTTTCTATTATAGATAACTAGATATCAATAAATTCTCTATCTTTATTCAAATCAATTAATTTCCAAATCGATTAAATAGAGATAGATATAGAATAATAGAACACCTGTTTTTTCTATTGTTACTCGAATCTATTAAAATAACTGTTTTAAATCTTTTGTTTATTAATTACAGTATGACATGTGTGTATGTAGGGGGGTGTGATAAAAGAGGGGTGGTAAACATATGGAATAACTGTCATTTGTCACGGTATTCGATTGTCTTCTTTTTTTTGTGTTTTTTTTCATGACTAATCAAAAAAAAAAATGAAATTAGAGCGTCGGCCGGCGTCGTATTCTTCGTCGTTTTCGTTGTCGTTATCGCCGTTGACATTTTATAGAAAATCGATATTTTTAGTGGTTATATTCCAATAATGTACGAATATCAAACAAAGTTGGCTGTGATTATTATTGTTGTTGTTTTTATTTGTTTGTTTTAAAACAAATGAAAAACAATATGAATTCAACAAGGGGGTGTACTGTAGAGGGCGTTAGTGTTGATTGTTTATTAATGGTGGCAATAGTAGTGGTGGTGGTGGTGGTGGTATTAAACACCCCTTTTCGATTAAAGAAACAAATGAAACTTAATAATATTGATAATGTGATTGTTAAATAAACATTATTCGTTTGTTATTTGATAATTTTTGTGCAAATCCAATTGGAAATTGGAATGTTTTGTGTAAATTTTGCCAAAGTCAGTTGAATTTTTCTATTTTTTTTTTCTCTTCTTTACTACAATTTTTTACTATTATTACTATTATTAATTATTATTATTATTATTATTAGTAGTAAATCGTGGAGGCATGTTTCCGGTTCCGGGTATTTTCATTTTATTTCAATTAATTTCAAGTATGCTTCAATTGTTTTTCTTGTTTTCATTTTAGCATGCTTAAGATAATAAATTATTATCAATATTTATTCATTTGTTTTTAATTTTGTTTATGTTGAAATATGTACAATATGATTTGTAGTTGGCCATGTTTTTGGTTACTTATTGTTAGATAGCATATTGTTTCATGTTAGTGTAGTTGGCTGTGATTTCAGTGGATAGAGTCGTAGATTGGTTCATACTTTTCTAAATTTGACATTAAAAAAAACAAACAAACAATTGAATCAAACTACAATCTTGTACATGGTGTATAACAATATGTAGTATACAATTGGTTGTGACTTGGTTACAAGTGTCGTAGATTGGTTCATATTTCACTAAATTTGTCGTTTTATAATGATATTAACATGCTTAAAAATATTGTTTGTACAATATTAGTGGTAGTTGGCTATGTATTGGATTACGTAGGTTGTAGATTGATTCTTACGTTAGTACAGGGTGTACCTTGAAATTGGCAAAGTTTTTTTAGTGAGTAGTGTCGTAGATTGGTTTATACTTTTCTAAGTTCGACTTTCTTTTTCTAAACAAACAACTGAATCAAGCTAAGATTCTAAATAGGGGGTAAATACAATGGTATTTCATTACCCAGTTCGTTGTGCCTTGATTATGTAGTGTCGTAGATTAGTTCATATTTCATTAAATTTGTATAAGTCTAGTTTTGTTTATGTTAAAACTGTACAATATTATTTGTAGTTGGCTATGTATTTGATTACGTAGATTGTAGATTGATTCATACTTCTTTAAATTTGACTTTTTTTCAACAAGTGACTGAATTAAGCTACGATTCTATACAGGGTCAATTTTGCAATTGCCTATGTCTTAGTTTTGTAGTATCGTAGATTGCTTCATATTCTACTTAATTTAACAAGTATGAGTCAATCTACGACATTATTCAACTAATTCAACTAATAGAAGACACATGATTGAATTAAGCTACGACACTACATAAGCTAGACATACCTAATTGTGAGAAAATACTGTCGTTTATTTAGTTTTATATAATAAACAACCGAACCAAGCTATGACTTTGTAGGGGAATTGCTGTTTAACTATACAGGGTGTTTAACGGTATTTTATTTCAGAGTTGGCTTTGTTTTTAGTAAATAGAGTCGTAGCTTGTTTCATACAAAAAATTAAGCTATGATTCTATACAGAGTCTGGTATTTCATCTTGAATTTGGCTGAGTCTTGATTATGTAGTGTTGTAGATTGATTCATATTTCACTTAATTTAACATTTATGAATGTACTTTACAAGTGTATGAATCAATCTACGACACTATTCTACTAAATCATAGCCAATTTCCAAGTGAAATCCAGTTATACTGTTTTATCCCTGTATTTTTGATGTGTAGATTCGTAGTTTACATCATACATCTGATATTTTTCAATTAAAAGGCAAGCAAACGAATCAAGCTAAGACAATGCGGAACTTAGGTTTGAGTTAAAATATTGTATTTATTTATGGGGTTCTGGTAATAAACAAACAAATCAAGCTACGACCACCGTTCTGAAATCTATGGTCAATTTTAGAGTATACAGGGTAGCTAATCTTAGACTTACCTGTAACTGGTGTCGTAGATTGTTTCATATATCGTTAAATTTGCCATTTTACAAGTGTGAAATATCGAGTTTATTTGATCTCGTTTTAATGAATACAGTCGTAGCTTATTTCATACTTTAATACATTTAAAATTTTTCAATTAAGAAATAAACAAACGAATCAAGCTAAGACACTACGTAACCTAAACATGATCAACTTCGAGATGAATTATTGTTGAATTTGTTTATTTATTTTTTCAATAAATAACCGAACTAAGCTACGACTTTAGGTACTATAGATACACAAAGTCGCATATATTCCGGTTATGTAGTGTCGTAGATTAGTTCATATTTTATTCAATTTGACATTTATTAATTGAGTATCAAAGACATGGCCAACTATGAGGTAAATTATTGTGGTATACCGGATATTGTAGACTATTTTATCTCGCATTAGTGAATATAGTCGAAGCTTGCTTCATACTCTACTACATTTTACATTGGTTCAATTAAAAAACAAACAATCGAACCAAGCTACAGATGTACCGGGTATTTTATCTCAGTGTTATATGGCTTGGTTATAAAGTGTCGCAGATTAGTTGATATTTTTTAAGTGTCTGAACAAAGCTACAACACTACTAAACCCAAGACGCAATTAACTGAAATACTATTGTACACCATTTCTAGATAGTGTCGCAGCTTTGTTCGGCCGTTTGACAAATGTCAAATCTGGTACAATTTGAATAAAGCTACGACATTGAGTTTCAAAGACATGGCCAACTGTGAAGTAAATTATTGTGGTACACCCGATATTGTACACCCTTTATTGTTAAATAAGATTAATAGAGATGGCTGTGTGAATATTTCATATGTTTTGTTGTTTGTATGGTATGCACATGTTGCACTAAAATGGTTTCATATTTTTTAGCTTTCTTTATTTTTTTTTTTTAAAGTTGAAGATAAATTAAATGCTTATTCTTCAATAGTTTATTCTTTCATTCATTCAATTTTTTTTTCATTATTCTTATTAATTATAGTTTGTATTGCGTAATTGGTTTTGAATGTGGGAACATCTGCAGTTTTATTCCATGTACATACATATGTTTGTTTATTTCTTAATTTTCTTATATATTCGTAATTAATTAGTTAATTAATTAATTAATCTAGTTCTAATTGTCTAGTTCTTATTGTATTGTTTTTGTTTTATAGACGTTATGTGTACAATCATTGGAAAAAAGTGATATGCAGATATCGGAGGCAGCTGGTGGTGCACCAGCACCTGGTGCTGAACCATGTCGTTTTCCAAAATTAGAAGAATGTGCACATTTCCATTATGAACGTGTACAATTGCCAAAATTAACAATAACATTACAAACAAATATTGATCAATCATTACACTCACAACATAGTAAGTATTATAAAATAGAAAAGAAACAAAAATTCCAATCTACTACTCTTTTTTTTTAAATACCATCAATATTTAATTAAGTCAATGATAGAAATACATTTATTTCTAATTATTTGTTGAAATCTAAACAATCTTACCTTGATTTACAACGGATATAACGTCTAGGAGGCGAATAACTAGAACATTTCAATATTTCATAGGTTCTTCCAAGATATCGTAAAGAAAAAATAGAAAAAGCCATTTTTGCCATTACTTAAAAACTAAAATTCGTTAAAAACTAATAATTTCGATTAAAAATGTCGAAAAATAACCAAAAATTTAGTTAGAACTGTCAAAAATCGATCATTTCAAATTTATTGTCAGTAAACTGTCATTTTATTCTCCCTTAGCGACAACTATTAGCCATTTTATGTTTTTTTTATTTAAATGAAATGTATTCAAAATGATCAAATAGAGGGATTACCCTTATAATAGGGGTTATTTGAATATTAAAACTACCCCAATTAGAATCCATATAGCCTAACTAATATAATTGAATCAACTTAACTAAAATTAAATTTAAAATGGTCTTAATTTGAATAATTGTATTTTCTTGAGACAAGTTAATAAGTCGACTAATTACAGGCTGTATTTCACCATACATTAGTGTCTTGGATTGATTCATCAATAAATAACAAATTTTATAAGTTATGAATCAATCTACGACACTATCTAACCAAAATTAAGCCTATATTGATGTGAATTACTGTTATACACCCTGTATAAATATGATTATATTTTAATTTAGTTTACTTTCTAGAATTAATTGAATTTTAATTATTTAATTAAATTCTTCTATTATACTTTTACTGTAAAGAATTTTATCATAAAAATTCCTAATATTTATAGACAGTATTGTATTTGATTTATTTTGATTCTATACTTACTTCCATTAGTGTATTTGAAGACATATTGATGGAATCTGTAAGAATATCGTCAATTTTCAAGGAAAGTAATATTAATAGTTTTTTTCTTTAATATGTTTATTTTGTATGTTTTTGGTTATAATTGCCAGAAATGTATGTGAAATTTATTTTTAAAAAGTGGGTGTCTTATAATTGTTTGAAATGAATTTAGGTGATAGAATTAAAATTCTATTGCCGTTATTTAATACGTGTTGTTATTATTATTGTTGTTTTTTTAATGTCAAAAATAATCAAGGTAATGTTTATCGATTTTACTAAAATTCCCGTTATTGTTTCAAATTTTTAATGGTCCATTACAAATATAATTGGAATTGTTGTTTAAAAATTGAATGAGAGGAAAAAAAGTATATATTTTTTTTTATATTTTAAATGGTTAATCACCTTGTATAGGGTGTATTTCGTTTCAGAGTTGGCTGTGCGTGTCATTACATAGTGTTGTAGTTTCATTCGAACACAATTAGTGGTATTCTCTAACTGTTTACCGATTTGTTACTATGATAATTGTTGATTTCTAGTGTTGTCATGGTAATGAATCACCAAACAATCGAAATTTATTAAAGAGGAACCAATCTAAGACACTAATGACCAAGTCATAGCCAATTTTGATATTGCATATCCGGCATATTTTATGTAAATTGTTTTTTTTTTTTTACTTTTTATCATTAAAGGTAACAATGATGATGACGATACTGAATGGTTTATGATACAGGCAACTTCAGGTGATGAATGTTGGCTATTACAAAGGAATATTGAAAATTTTAAAATGTTAGATGCACAATTACATCAATGTATATACGATAGGAAGATTTCACGATTACCCGATTTAGCAAATTTAACAACAACAACAAATGTAGAATGTTATAATAATGAAGAAGAAGAAGATATTCAAGTAAATTTCTCTAATTATTTATACACAGTGATATGGAAATCACAACAATGAGAAAGGGTATGATTTTTTTTTAAGTTAAAGTTGTTAGGAATACTTAACTATTAAAAGGTAGCAATTGATTAAAATTTCAAAAAAGAAGAACGAAATGTAACCATAATTTATGTTAATAGTGGGTTGATCCTCTTCTGTCGGTTACACTCTTCTATCCCTTTTTTATAACCTCCTCGTATCGTTTTTTAACATTAAAAATGAAATCTAACCATGGGTTGCTTCTCTGTTGGTTACATACTTTTCTAATCTTTTTTTAATACAGAAAAGCACAAAATATAACCATGAGTTGGTCCTCTTCTACTTGTTACACTCTTCTATCCCTTTTTTTATATCCATGGATTCGTCTCTTATTCTAAATTACACATGTTCCTACTGTTTTTGTTTTTTTTTTTAAGGACGAAATGTAACCATGGGATAATTCTCTCTTGCTAGTTGCACATTCTTCTACCCCTTTTCAAAGAAAAAAAGCAAAATATAACCATAATTTGTATTAATAATTGGTCCTCTTCTATTCTCCTACCCCTTTTTTATAATCATGGATTGGCCCCTCTCTGTTACTTACATTCATTTTTAAGAAAATAAACGGATTGTTCTTCCCTGCTGAGAAGAACACACTTTCCTACATTTTTTTAAAGAAAAAGAGCAAAATCTAACCATAATTTGTATTAATAATGGGTTGCTCCTCCTCTATTAGTTACACAGTTATTGATTGCATACTCTTCTGTTTAAAAAAAGTACAAAATAATTTGTACTAATGGTTTGGGCTCCCTCTATTGGTTACACATTTGTTTAACTTTTGTAGTATCGATTCTACCAAATGGTCGATTTTATTTTGGGGTATTATGCCTTAAGCAGTCTAATTCGTGCTGCAAAGCTTGCAATGTCTGCGAAAAATGCAGCAGTCTTCTTTTTATAATAATATCCCAAACTGGGATGTGTTAAGGT
This sequence comes from Mylabris phalerata, assembly GCA_020740385.1. Lineage (NCBI taxonomy): Eukaryota > Metazoa > Arthropoda > Insecta > Coleoptera > Meloidae > Mylabris > Mylabris phalerata. The sequence goes on from JAJEOX010000290.1 coordinate 390,702, forward strand.
ATAGATTTTATGGGCTACAAGCTAGGGACTTGTTCAATTAAAAGGTCTCCTTCACCCTCAAATTAGTAAAAATTGAAAAAATTGTTTATAATTTTTCTTGTTTGAAGAAAATAAAATAGTTTTTTTTTTGAGAACATCTCGAATGTTTAGCAACAATTGATCCGAACTAGGACTAATTACATAAACCTCCAGATCCTAAATATGCTCGATGGGCAAATATTGGGAGCTCGTGATGGCTATGACCTCAGCAGTCATATTGCTTTAAAAAATACCATAAGTTTTAGCAACCCATGCACAGGCTTTATAATAGAATAGATTGAATAATGGACATCTTCCCTTAATGGGTTCTAACCCTAAATAGGTTGTAGTACATCTTGAGTCTATACCATTCCAAATGCTTGAACCGTTAGTGGGTGCTAGGATTTTATTAAGCCAAAACTTCTGATTCTGAAGGGTTACTGGAGCTCCATTAATTGAGGTAGTTTTGAAGAATCGCCAAAAGTCAAAGATAGTCCTGTGGATCGTTTATTCTTTTTCACCCGATAGTTCCTCTTTTGCGCCATTCTTGATCCTCTTTAGTCCATGCTTGATAGCAACATTTGATGGTGGACTGGTTCCGGCTAAAGTAATTTGAATTGTCTAATGACAGGGAGACAATGAATAGAATAAGCCTAAATTTTTTCAACATTGCTCAATTTCCAAGATGTGTGGGCAGTATCGACTGTAGACACTAAGATTACATCTCCAGGAGGAGATGAAGCAGGGGTTTTTCGCAATCGCAAAGGTTTTTTTTCTATTAATGTCCAGGCCATATAAAGTAGACTAACGTGTATTTAACTTACCCGTTTGTCTACTTTGTAATGTGGTCGATTTTTTTTGAATAGAATGCTCGCTTATTTTAAGTTGTTTCGCTTTATAACTTCGGAAAAAATACCCAAAAAAAAAAACCGAAAAAATAATTGACAATACGATAAGGCCCAATTGTAGAGTTGATTTTCCTCTTTCTATTTATATGCATTTCATTTAATTTTATTAAATTTAATCAAACGAAATCTTTGTTCTACTCAAACCACTTTCTTCATCACACAAACATATTTGTTTAACATTTTCAGGAAATTTGGTCGGTTTTCTGATATCCATAGACTAACCAAGATATAGAATTGTATTTAAAATCAAATAAGATATTAACCATTTCATTATCAATTACCGTTTCCGAAATATTGGTCTGCCAGTATCTCAGGGGGATTTAATTGCATCTATTTAAATTCTTTTAAAAGTTGTTAAAAAGAAAAAACTGAAAGAATTAACAATTAAGCCATTATCACTTGAGCACTTTGTATGAACTTTTAATTAATTGCTATTTTTCACTAGTTTAAAACGTTTTTATCAAGTTTGATCAAAAAATTCCTACCCTTTCTTGGTTTTATGATCTCCATATCATTGAGGATATGGGGTGGTCCATTCAAAAGTATAAATAAAGTTTAAAGATAAGGCCTATTAGTTGATAAGCAATTTGAAAAATATTTTGAAAATTTCTAGTTGCGTTCCCATAGAATAGTTTAAGAAAATTTGGGCACTGTAGCTCATCGGGAAGTCGGCCAAAAATAGTTTTTTGAACAATGTCGGGATTTTCATCAATTAAATATACACATAAAACGATTAAAAACGACCACAGATCCTCAGAAATGGCGCTTTTAACATTGTGCCTTGAAGAAATGTGAAAAAATACTTCCGACAATATAAATGAAACGTCAGTCGTCTATTACACCGCATATTTCACTTAATTCTAGCTCTTGATAAGCGCTTTAAAAAATATATTAAGAATATATGAGAGTTGTTTGAGATTATTTTACCCCATAGGTTATTGCTAAGCTGATCAAAAAACTCTTGTTTTAGAAAAGTTAGAATGAACACGCCTAATGACTCATAGATGCCCTCCTCAATTTTCTTATCAGTTCCAAAGTAAAATGGAGAGCAACGAGAACAGTCACTGTTAGGAGCATCTTTGAGTAATTCTGAGTCATTTTATGTGTTTGACTCGTTTTTTTACTGCCTATTAAATGAGCTACGATGGCCAAATTCCAGGACCATTCAAGTGAAACAGGCTATTTCATTTGATAGATGAAGATTACTCTAATTTAGTATTTATTGTTCTTGTTGTGGTATCACTGAATGTAGAAACAAAAAAGTCACATATACTTTATCCATTATATCGAATATCAAAAATCTTTTTTTTAAAAACACCTTAAAATTAACAATCTTTGCTTATCAAGTAACAAAAAGTAAACAGAAATTGTAAGAGAAGATTTTTGCACGTAATTCTTCGCTGCTTTTTTTTTAAAGACATATCAAAAAACGACAAAAAGCAAAAGGATTGTTGGGTGATTCTCAGTCATTTCATGTGCATAGTTGGTCTGTGAAAATTGCGATATTGTCCAAAAAGGCGTTTTTTGATCGACTTCCCGATGAGCTACAAGGTCCAAATTTTGCTAAAATATTCTCTGGGGATTCCTCTACAAATCCTCCTAGGACCATTTAAATAAATGGTCCTACTTATTATTTGATGAGCGATTTTGGAAAATATTTTAAGAATTTATAGGAGAGCCCTTGGAGATTATTTTCCCAAAATTTGAACCCCCTAGCTCACTGGAAATTGATCAAAAAATGCTCGTTTTAGAAAAGATTGCGATTTTTGGAACCGAACGAAACAAATCAAATGACTCATAATGACTCGAACAATACTCTCCATTTTATTCTAAAATAATCGCGAATTATTTCTACCGGTTGCAGAATAAAATGGAGAAAAATCGAATAAAATCAATATTAGGGACATATTTGAGTCATTCTGAATCAAAAAGGCGTTTTTTGATCTACTTCCCTGTGAGCTACAAGGTCTAAATTTTGCTAAAATGTTCCCTGGGGAGTCCTCTACAAATCCTCCTAGGACCATTTAAATAAATGGTCCTAGCTCTAATGGAAACACCTATTATTTGATGAGCGATTTTGGAAAATATTTTAAGAATTTATAGGAGAGTCGCTGGAGATTATTTTACCAAAATTTGAACCCCCTAGCACATCTGGAAGTTGATCAAAAAATGCTCATTTTAGAAAAGATTGCGATTTTTGCAACTGAACAAAACAAATCAAATGACTCACAATGACTCGAACAATACTCTCCATTTTATTCCAAAATAATCGCGAATTATTTCTACCCGTTGCAGAATAAAATGGAGAAAAATCGAATAAAATCAATATTAGGGACATATTTGAGTCATTCTGAATTAAAAAGGCGTTTTTTGATCTACTTCCCGGTGAGCTACAAGGTCCAAATTTTGCTAAAATGTTCCTTGGGGAGTTCTCTACAAATCCTCCTAGGACCATTTAAATAAATGGTCCTAGCTCTAATGGAAACACCTATTATTTGATGAGCAATTTGGGAAAATATTTTAAGAATTTATAGGAGAGTCCTTGGCGATTATTTTACCAAAATTTGAACCCCCTAGCTCATCTGGAAATTGATCAAAAAATGCTCGTTTTAGAAAAGATTGCGATTTTTGGAACCGAACGAAACAAATAAAATGAGTCACAATGACTCGAACAATACTCTCCATTTTATTCTAAAATAATCGCGAATTATTTCTACCGCTTGCAGAATAGAATGGAGAAAAATCGAATAAAATCAATATTAGGGACATATTTGAGTCATTCTGAATCAAAAAGGCGTTTTTTGATCTACTTCCCTGTGAGCTACAAGGTCTAAATTTTGCTAAAATGTTCCCTGGGGAGTCCTCTACAAATCCTCCTAGGACCATTTAAATAAATGGTCCTAGCTCTAATGGAAACACCTATTATTTGATGAGCGATTTTGGAAAATATTTTAAGAATTTATAGGAGAGTCGCTGGAGATTATTTTACCAAAATTTGAACCCCCTAGCACATCTGGAAGTTGATCAAAAAATGCTCATTTTAGAAAAGATTGCGATTTTTGCAACTGAACAAAACAAATCAAATGACTCACAATGACTCGAACAATACTCTCCATTTTATTCCAAAATAATCGCGAATTATTTCTACCCGTTGCAGAATAAAATGGAGAAAAATCGAATAAAATCAATATTAGGGACATATTTGAGTCATTCTGAATTAAAAAGGCGTTTTTTTGATCTACTTCCCGGTGAGCTACAAGGTCCAAATTTTGCTAAAATGTTCCTTGGGGAGTTCTCTACAAATCCTCCTAGGACCATTTAAATAAATGGTCCTAGCTCTAATGGAAACACCTATTATTTGATGAGCAATTTGGGAAAATATTTTAAGAATTTATAGGAGAGTCCTTGGCGATTATTTTACCAAAATTTGAACCCCCTAGCTCATCTGGAAATTGATCAAAAAATGCTCGTTTTAGAAAAGATTGCGATTTTTGGAACCGAACGAAACAAATAAAATGAGTCACAATGACTCGAACAATACTCTCCATTTTATTCTAAAATAATCGCGAATTATTTCTACCGCTTGCAGAATAGAATGGAGAAAAATCGAATAAAATCAATATTAGGGACATATTTGAGTCATTCTGAGTCATTTGGTGAGTAACTCGTTTTAAAAAGTTGCAAAATCGTCAGAAAAGATCGGTTTGAACCAACTTCTCGATAAGCTACATGGTTCAAATTTTGGTAAAATAATCTCCACGGTTTCCTGTAAATATTTTCCAAATCAGTCGTCAAACACGCGGTATTTTCCAAATTGCTCAACTAATTCGACTTTTTTTTAACTATATGCATACTCTAGAATGGTTCACTCTGTATTTGTTAATATGAAAATAATAATTTTAATTAATTTAGGAGAAATTAAGGGCATATTTAGAACGATTTAGTGATATTGCTGATAATACAATCAATTGTGGTCCAATATTGAATTGGTTACAAATGGATAATAAAGGCCATCGTCTTTTAGTACCAAGTGAAGAGAGTCGTTCAATTAACACACCAGCTGTGGCAGCTGCTTATAGTGTACGCCGTTATGTATCGCAGGTTTATTCAATTATTATCTAATTATTAATTTTTTATTAGAAATAAATTAATAAATTTGTGTTAATTGTAGGCAAGAGATGAATTAAATTTGGAAGTCGGCGATATGATATCGGTTATTGATATGGCTAGTCCAGGTGAATCGATATGGTGGCGTGGTAAACGTGGCTTTCAAGTTGGTTTCTTTCCACAATATTGTGTTCATATTATTGGTGATAAAGTACCAAGAAATATGCCATTACCACCACCTGTTGTGGGGTAAAATTACCACTTTATTTAAATTCTATTTATTTTTAATTTGTTTTATTATAATTTGTAGATCTTTAGCTCTAACACCAATTAAGCCAGTGTTAAGAAAACATGGTAAATTGATAACATTCTTTCGTAGTTTCTTATTAAATCGTCCATCTAGACGTCGTTTAAAACAATCAGGTATATTACGTGAACGTGTATTTGGTTGTGATTTAGGTGAACATTTATTAAATACAAGTAATGATATACCAATGGTATTAAAATATTGTTCGGAATTTATTGAAAAATATGGTATTGTTGATGGTATTTATCGTTTAAGTGGTATTACATCAAATATACAAAAATTACGTAATACATTCGATGAAGAACGTATACCAAATCTATATACAGATGATATTTTACAAGATATACATTCGGTTGCTTCATTATTGAAAATGTATTTCAGGTAAGGCTGTAGAATTAAAAGTAACATAAGTCGTAACTTAAAGAGTTGACTAATTTGTGTTAAACGCTACGTGCAACGATATTTCATCTCGTAGTTGGCTGATTATACAGTGTCGTAGATTGATTGATACGCTACATGGGTATTTACAAATTTTAAAAGGGTTTTCGAAATAATTTGAGTTTAAAAGAGTTGATGAGTAAGACCACTGATTTGTAGCGAATTTTTCCAAATGAATTATCATCAAAAATTATTAATTTCACTAGAATTTTTGATGAAATTCTATGATATTCTTTCGAAATTATAATGAAAAATAACTTATTTTGATTTAATTCACTAGTTGAATTTCAGTTTTTCTTATAAAAAAAATTCAAATTTTCCCAAATAAGAACTTAATCAACAGGAATAGAATAAGCTTGTCACAAAAATTTTGAAGTTTTAAACTGAAAGTACTAAATTGTTTTAAAATCTAGCATTAGAATCAAAGAAAGTTGTGAAGAATTTTCGATATAAGGCTAAAGTGCTAGATTTTTTTTAAATTTTGATGACAAAGATCCCAAATGCTGTACTATTTGCGAAAATAAAAAAAAATTTCTCATTTAAATCTTGAACATTTGGACTGACTGCTTTTTTTCGACATTTTGTCATAAGTGAAATATCCAAATATTGTAATTTACTACTAACAGTGCTAATTTTTTTAACTGAAAGTTTGATTATAACCATCTAAAATGTTGGGATATTTTCAAAAGTAATCAAATTTTGACCTAAAAGATTAAATTGCAATTTTTTTTTATCAAAATCGAAGAAAGTAATAAAATTTTCTATATGTATAAGACAAAAGACCTACTTTTTGTTTAAAATTTTGATTACAGCAGTTTAGTCTTGCAAAATTTCTAAAAATAAAGCAAAATTTCTTAATAAAATCTTAAAATTTTAGACTAATTGTAATTTTTGGTTAAAATGCATTGTTTTAAATTTTGATTATCAATTCATAAAGTAGGAAATATTTTCAAAATTAAGGAAAACTTGTTAAAATATTTGTACTAAACTATTTGCACTAACAGTACTACTTTTGTTCCAGATTATAACTATTGAAAATATTTCACTATTATTTTCAAATTTTGATTTAAAAGTGCTAAATTTCTTAAAAAAATCCTATTAAAATCCAATAAAATAAAATTTTGTGATATAAAAGTCTTTAAGGTTGTAGAATAAGAGCACTATTTTTGTTAAATTTTGATTTAAAATGCTAAAATATTTTCAAAATTAACCCTTATGATCAAAATTTTAAACATAATGTAGCATTTTTGCTTCATATCGAGAAGTTCTATTATCCTTAAGGGATTTGAATGCAGAATTTTAAAACAATTTAGCAGTTTTGGTCCAAAATTTTGCATTAAAATCTTAAAATTTTGAACCGAACGTGCTAAATTATTTTAAATTCTGCATTCAAATCGAAGAAGGGTAATAAAACTTCTCGATGCGAAGCAAAAGTGCTACTTTATGTTTAGAATTTTGATTATGAGGGTCTAGAGTACTACTGAATTTCTAAAAATAAAGCAAAATTTGTATTGAATATAATTTTTCAAAATTTTGTCAAACGTGCGATTTTTCTAAAATTTTGATTTCAATTGCAAAACCAATGAAATATTTTTAAAATTAACTAACATTTATTAAAATTTTACAATAACAGTTCTACTTTTTTCAAATTTTTGGTTACGACAATAGGATGCTGAAATATTTCTGAAAATACAGTATTTTTTTTATTATTGAAGTATTGAAATTTTAAACTGAGTAAATTTTTGAAATTTTGTCATTTTTTTTTTCAATTTAATCATACCTAATTTGATTAAGTAGTGGAATATTTTCAAAATTAAGTAGAATTTATCAAAATTTTGGCGAACGATATTACATTCTTAAAAAAAATTGATTGAAAAAATTTTTAAAATTGGAACATTTTCAAAATAAAACGAGAATTTTCACTAAAAATTTTGGATTAGAAGTGCTAAATTTTCCAAAAATATAATTTCTCATACAAAAATCTTAAAATTGTAGAATAAAAGAGCTGTTTTTTTCAAATTTTGAAACCACCAATATTTTCTAAATTGAATAAAACAAAATGGACTTTGTTGAGTAGGGAGGTTACTTTATATACTAATGACCGCCCTATGTCGTAGATTGATTCATGTGGTTTTACAAATGTCAAATTTAATAACCAAGATAGCCTATTGCGAGATGAAATACTATTGTAGTTACATCCTGATGTAATCAAACTACAACTTACGTTCCTAATTTAACACCTACATGTATATTTTAATGATTGTTTTTTTGAATTTTAGAGAATTACCAAATCCATTATGCACATACCAATTGTATCAAAGTTTCGTTAATGCCGTACAAGGTTGTAATTCAAGTGGACGTAATGCCGACAATGATCATGAACGTTTATTAAAAATGAGAGAAACTGTACAAAAATTACCACCACCACATTATAGGTAATTATTATCAAATTAAATTAAAAATTAAATTAACAAAACAATTTTATAGAACTTTGGAGTATTTAATGCGCCATTTAGCTCGTGTAGCAAAACATGGCCATAGTACAGGTATGACTACACGTAATATTGCAATTGTATGGGCACCAAATTTATTACGTTCAGCCGAATTGGAAGTTGGTGGTGTTGCTGCACTACAAGGTGTCGGTGTACAGGTTAGAATTATTCTTATACATGGTATGTCACGATAATAAGGGTTGAGCAATCTACTTTCTTAATTTAAATGGAATGGTATATTTTTTATTCCATATGTAGATTTAAAACCACAAATCGGGGGTGGACCCTTTATCGTGACACCCTGTATTCTAATTTTATTATTTATATTAAATTTTAATAAATTTCAGGCGGTTGTAACGGAATTTTTAATATGTTACGCTGATTTAATATTTTGTGATCATCTACCAAATTTAACAACAACAGCTTCATCATCATCATCAAATCAAAATCAATTATTAACATCACCAAAGAAAACAACATGTCGTCCGAAAAGTTTAGCAATATCAACACCAGCTAAATTAATCACATTAGAAGAGGCACGCAATAAACATTTATTAGGACAGAAAGAAGACAACTATATTGAAGTAGGTGGTGGTCCGAAAAATTTACCAAAAAAATATCACACAATCATCGAATTACGTAAACGTCCAACAACACAAACAACAACCGGAACAACAACAACAAAACGTTCACCATTAGGTTGGCGATCTTTATTTACAAAGAATCGACATACGTCTACTACTACTACTACTACTACAAATAATAATAGTAATAATAGTAGTAATAATGATAGTTTATCAATAGATGAGAGTAAAAATAAGAATCGTAAAGCTTCAACGCCCGGTATCAATTTAACCGAACAAAAAATCATTGATATTGATTTAATTGATATGAAACGGAAATTACGTAGTGTTAAATCAGCTGAAAGTCTAACCTCAACAACTTTACAACAATATAATAATAACATTGATAATAATAGTATGAAAATTGATGAAATTGATAATTTAGGCCCATTATTCACTTTAAGCAAACCAAATGGGCACAATCGGAGTATATCACATGATTCATATTTTGATACTTTACAACAACAACAACAACAACAATCACAAAATAATTCACTATTAGATTTAAGTGAAATTCAATTGAATTTCGAATTGGAAGAATCGGAAATGAGGATATTCTCAGAGGATGAGAGTTTAGTTAGTTCGCCACGTTTACAACATCAACAACAACAACAAAAGAGATTATTGAATTTAACAACAAATCCATCACCGAAAAAACAAGCACGCATCGTCTTATCACCGGAAACGTTATTATCAAGGAAACGTACACGTTTAGAAGATCAATTATCCGATATTCAATATATTGATTGTACAACACCTGATAATCTAACAATTGCTCTAATCCATGATGATAATAATAGTGATAAACGATTTATTGATGATTATAATGATGGTAATAAAGTTCGTAATAATGAAAAACCACCAAAATCACCACGAAATTCATTGAATTTATACGATAAGAAACGACAATCATTGAATTTAGATGATAATGATAATAAAACAATAATACGAAAATCATTAACTGATATTAATATAAATCGGCAATTATTGGAAATATCGAGTATTAGAACAACACCAACAACACCACCTAGTGTTTGTTATAAACAATTAGATTCAAGTAGCGACGTAAGTCCTACTATTGATTTTAAAGATAAACAACAACGCAATTATGAGAATATATTAACAACAATTAGTATCACATATAAATCACCAAGGAAAATGATAGAAACAACAAAAATATCACCGATAAAACAACAACAACAAGCGAATTTGTATGAGAATGTTGTTGTAAATGTTGAGAAAGCAATAGTGCCAACTTCTATAGCTTCATTGCCTTATCAAGAAGCAACACAACCGATAGAAGATGATAAATTATCATTGATAACAACAACAACTGATAGGCCGAAAAGTTTGAGTGCTTTAGATGATTTAACAACAACATCATCAACAACAACAACAACATTAACAATAAATAATCATAAATTTAATAATTTATCATCGGATGCAATTTGTGATATTAATGATAAAATTAGTACACCAACAACAAATGAACAATTATTATCATTATCATTATCAAATCAATCATCAATAACAAATCTACAATATACACCGAGTATTGTTAGTTCAATAAATTATCAACAAAATATTGATAAAAGTTCAACGGATTTAACAACAAATGATGATTTAACAAATAGTACTGATACTAGTCATGGATCATTGAATTTTTGTCGTTTAAGTTTATCGAAAGGTTCCAGTCCACGTGTTAGTTCCGGTTTATTTAGTGATAATGATAATGATCATGATAATGATATGAAGAATTTAAGTCGAAATAGTTTAATCAATGATAGTGATATTAATGATACTAGTGATGATGATGATCACAATCAAATCAATGATGATTTGATTCAATTCAGGTGAGTTGTTTTATATGGAAATCAATTGATCATTCATGATCCTAGTTTATAATTTAAAAAAATATTCTGGGGATTTGTAGGCTAGTCTCTAGGGAATATTTTGGCGAAATTAGAACTTTGTAGCTCATTGGAAAATCGCATTCATTTGACCATGTTGCAATATTCACTTATGTACTCGTTTAACAATGAAGAATGGCTAGAAGATTTTTTTTTCGTTCTTTATCAGATTTACGCTCTTTTTCATGAATTTGTCAATGAGCTACGAAGCTCTAATTATGTTAAAATGTTCCCCTATAAATCCTTAAAATATTTTGCAAATTCAGACCATTTAAGCTGTTTTTTATCAATTTTGCAATGAGCTACGAAGCTCTAATTTTGTTAAATTGTTCCCCTTTATACCGTTAAAATATTTTTTGAATCGTCCAGACCATTTAAAAGAAACCATTTAAGCTGTTTTTTATCAATTTTCCAGTGAGCTACGAAGCTCTAGTTTAGTTCAAATGTTTCACTTTAAATACTTGATATATTTTTTAAATCATCCAGACTATTTAAATGGCTATTTAAGCTATTTTTCATCAATTTTCCGATGATCTACGAAGTTCTAATTGTGTTAAAATGTTCCCCTATAAATCCTTGAAATATTTTTAAATTCAGACCATTTAAGCTGTTTTCAATCAATTTTGCAATGAGCTACGAAGCTCTAATTTTGTTAAAATGTTCCCCTTTATACGGTTAATTTTTTTTTTAATCGTCCAGACCATTTAAAAGAAACCATTTAAGAGACCATTTAAGTTGTTTTTTATCAATTTTCCAATGAGCTACAAAGCTCTAATTTTTTTTAAATGTTCCCCTTTATATCTTTAAAATATTTTTTTAATCGTCCAGACCATTTAAGAGAGGACCGTTTAAGTAACCTTTTAAGTTGTTTTTCACCAAGTTTCCAATAAACTACGAAGCTTTAATTTTGTTAAAATGTTCCCCTATAAATCTTTAAAATATTTTTTAAATCATCCAGACCATTTAAGAGACCTTTTAAGCTGTTTTTCATCAATTTTCCAATGAGCTACCAAGCCCTAATGTTTTGTTAAAATGTTCCTTTATAAATTGTCCAGACCATTTAAGCTGTTTTCCAAGGATCTACAAAGCTCTAATTTTGTTAAAAGGTTCCCCCATCAATCCTTAAAATATTTTTTAAATCGTCCAGACCTTTTAAGCTGTTTTCCAATGAGCTACGAAGCTCTAAGTTTTTTAAAATATTCATCAATTTTTCAATGAGCTACGATGTTCTAATTTTGTTAAAATGTTCCCGTATAAATCGTCCAGACCATTGAAGAGAAGACCATTTAAGCTGTTTTCCATCCATTTTCCAAGGATCTACAAAGTTCTAATTTTGTTAAAAGGTTCCCCCATCAATCTTTAATTTTTTTTTTTTTTTGAATCGTCCAGACCATTTAAGCTGCTTTGCATCAATTTTTCAATGAGCTACGAAGCTCTAATTTTGTTAAAATGTTCCTGTATCAATCCTTAAAATGTTTTGCAAATTCAGACCATTTTCCAATGAGCTACGAAGCTCTAATTTTGTTAAAATGTTCCCCTATAAATCTTTAAAATATTTTTCAAATCCAAACCATTTAAGAGAAATACGCGTTAGGTATTTCATCGTATTCTAATGTTTTCTTATTCATGCTGATACTCATATTTAACGGAGAAAATAAGGGTTGAAATTACCCCTGCAATTTATGAGTGAAAATACAAAAAACCTTTAGCTTAGACAACTTTTATTTTCTGATTTTATGTTTCTATACAAATTTCCATCGGTATGTCCTTTTATAGGTTAGAAAATTAAAAAAAAAATCTATAAGGGCATATAACCACCTATAATTTCCACCCTTAACAAGATATTTAAAATTGACTTACACTAAATTTTAACTCTTACAAATGTCTATTATTCAGTTTTTGAACCATAAAAAAATATTGAGTCGTTCCGGAGATATTTGGAGAACAACTGATTTTACGGGGGTGATTTCAACCCTTATTTTCTTCCCTTAAATTCGAATATCCCTTAGAATGAAATACCGATAGCGAAAATCTATCGAAAACGAGAATTTCAATCTCGACTAGATTTTTCTTGATATTTTAAATAATAAAATTGTATTTTTAGCCCAATTGAACCACAATTAAATGTAAATAATGATGGTAATAATGATATTATTGATGATAATTCGATTTATCAACAAGTGAAATTCTTCCGACGTTCAATACATGAAGTTAATGCCCTATTAGATCTTCCACAATCGAATATTATTGATGATAATGATAAAAAAGAGCACACTATCACTACAATTCCAATTAATGATGATAATGATGATAATAAAATGGAAGATAATAATGTTGAATTAAATTGTGATATAATCGATGAACAAAATTACGATTCTTTAGAACCGGAAAATGTTCACGTTTACGAAAATATTGAAATGAATAATGATAATATTGAGGGTAATAATGATGATAATAATAAGGCTAATAATGATGGTAATAAGGCTAATAATGATAATAATAAGGCTAATAATGATGGTAATAAGGGTAATAATGATGATAATAGTAAAGTTTGTGTGAAAGATTTGAAGAGTCGATTTGAAGATGTTGCCAATTCTACAACAACAATAGAGGGTGATCGTAGATTAAAAAAATATATAAATTATGATAAAGACGGTTTACCCCCGTGTTTAAGGGCGCGCAATCTTAAATATCAATTGAAAACACGCTCTTTAGATGAGGAGGAATTTAAAAAAGAATTCTCCGTTATTACAACTACTACAATTGAAAATAATCAAAATAATGATAATGATGATAATAAATGTAAACAACGGCGGAAATCATTCGATGAGAATTTAGCTTATAAAACGAATTCATTACCGAAAAAATTGAATCCACCAAAATGTCTTCCATTAGATGAGAATTTCCGTTTAAATAAAATCATCCATTTATCCCATAGTACAACCGATAATAAACTATTATTATTATTAGATAATAGTGGTAATAATGATGATAATAATAAAGGGGGTGATTCATTTGAAGAAGAACAAAAGAAACGTGAACGTATTGAAAAATATAAAGAGGAACGTCGGAAATTCTTGCACGATAAATATCGCAGTGAATCATTTAAAGAAGATAAAGATGTGTTAATGTCACAATTGAAATTGTTTCGTAATAAAGATGATGATAATCTTCATAATAATGATTATCATCATCATTATCATCGTAGAAAAAGTACAAAATTCGATGATTCCGATGATAATAGTAGTAGTAGTGATAATTTAAAATTGAAAACAAATCAAAGTGAACAAATGAATGATGAACAACAACAACAACAACAGCACCAAAGAACTATAGTTGAATTACGTAATAATCGTAAAATGACTGATTTATTATCACAAACCAAAAATTTTAATAGTAGTTGTAATAATAATAATAATCACAATAATAATAATAGTAATAATCGTGGTGATAATAATAAGGAGGTTGATAAGCGTCGACATACGTTCGAGAATCGTGAACGTGAATCGGAGATTGAACGTTTGAAGCGGATAAGTTTGGAGAATAGTAGAAGTCCGAGGTAATTAGCTAATTAACTAATTAATCAGTCAATTAATTAATTTACAATGTTTTTTTTAATTGTAGGCGTGAAAAACCACCACAGACTATAAATATTAAAGATATGAAAGCAATCTTTGAATCGAAATCAAAACAATAAATTTTAGTTAAAAAAAAATAATAAAATTGAGCAAATTATAACAAATTTATACAGGGTGATTCAATAGTTGGAGAATTCTAGTTCGTTCTAACAACCCCAATTAAGGGTGGTAAAATCTACGCTATAGTTGATTTTTCGTTTTTTGAAATACTGCGAATTTTTGGTGAAATTTTGAATTATCAATTCAAAAAATTTCTATCAGGGAATGTACTGATATTTAACCACTAGAATTTGTAATCTAGACAGCTTGGGTAATGTAGTTTTTGTCTAGTTTTAAAAAATTTGATTATCTCTCATTGGTTAATTTAAATTCGATTGTTTTCTAGTGGCTATTCGAAATGTAATATCGCGCCGAATTTGAATCAAATAGTCAATTTTTTACATATTCTGGTTACGAATCTAGTAGTCTTGACTGAATATTGATTCAATTGTTTATATATTTTTGACAATCACATTTTATTCTAATTAAAAAAGAAATGTTTAATTATATTTTGATTTAAATTATTGGCAATTTTATACAATTTTTGATTAATTATTTTTAATTATAAAACAAATTTGACTAATTTTGGGTAGTTGGTTGTTTGTTTTTGTGTTTGTTAAGCCTACTAGATACATTATTTTGTAATTCACAAAATTTGAATAATTCGATTGTCAATTGTTAATATTTTAAAAAGTATACACTGTATTTCTCCTCGCAGTAATCTATGACTTTGTCAACGTAGGTCGGCTTCTTATTTCAAGTCGATAATCTGGATTACCGACACTGTTGAAGAGTTTATCGGTAATGCAGATTACAGAGTTGAAACAAGAAACTGACCTACGTTCACAAAGTCATAGACTATTGCGAGGAGAAATACCGTGAAACACCCCGTATATAAGTAAATAGAGATTTTTAGTACAGTCGGATATAAAATTATTATTCAATTGTACGCTATTTCATGTCCCAGTTGGCTATGCATTTGGTTACGTAACATCGTAACTTTATTCATAAAATTTAGTAAAATATGAAGTAATCTGCGACACTACAAAACCAAATACACAGCCAATTACAAGATTGAAATTTGTACTAATAATAATTAAAGTTTGGAATCCAGATAACTGAGATAATGTAGATGAACTAAAATTCGATTGTTTTTCAGTTGATTATTTAGCTATATTCATTGGTGTTAATATAAAGGCGCCAGATTTGAAAATTACCAATAATCTAGCAATGCGTCATTAAAAACAAAACAATTGGCTTTCTATAAAGGCGCCAAATTTTAAAACAACCAATAACCTAGAGAAGACAATACTTTTGTTATAGTTACGTGATAATTCAATCGTAATGCCAACTAAGTATAGAGATAGACATAAAGTTACTAGATTCGTAACGGGTTAAATTAGAAAAAATTAGGAACTTTTATTCTTATGTTTTCGTCAATCTTCCATTAAATAAATGAATTTAATATGGAATTTCAGTGGGGTTCAATATTGTTTTTTTTTTATTAATCAACATTATAACCGTATTGCATCTCAGTTGGCTATGATTTGATTACTTGGTTCGTTTTTTATTCACATAATGTACCAATAAATTGTCAAATGTAATAAAATATGAATCAAGCTAAGACTATTTTCGAAAATCATAGCCAACTGTGAGGTGAAAAACTGTTGTACACTCTGTATAAAGAAGAATAATATTGTATTTAAAACAATTGACTTATTATGTCTGAAATTCGTGTTTATTTTCAGCTGAATAATGAAAAATTTGCTGAAATTTGATAAAAATTATAATATCTCAGTCGACTAAATTCAAAATTTCACCAAGAAAAAACAAAATACCCTTTCTAAAGTTGGTTACTATAGCAACAAGGATATTTTTCGCCAAAATGGCTAATGAAATTGTCTGAAATTTCTATCATTAGTGAATCATCCTGTATATTATCTATAGGTGAGTATAAATGACCAAAATTTAACAAAAAATCTAATTAATAATAATAAATAGTTTATAATAGTAACCGTAAATAGAAGAGGAAGCTTTCTTTTACATAAATAATTAAAAATTATTGTAACAATTACATTTTTTTCGATCTAATTATCATTTAATATTAGTCTTTTTGATTACGCCCTGTATATATTTATAAATATATACAAAAAAATAGCTGATAATTATTTTTTTATAGCTTTTGTGTGTATTTGTTAGATAAGGATGAATTTTTTTTGTAATTCTCGAAAAGGGTAAAAACGTGTGTAAAGGGTTAAATATGTATTTAGTAATTTAATTGTTTCTCTTAATTAAGAGAGAATTGTTTATTTTGCCTTTAATTTTTTGTTTATTTTTTGGAATTTAACGAAAAATTGTGATAGATATTTTTGTTTTTCTTACCCTCTAGTGTCTTTTTTTTTGCTTTAATTATCGAAATTAATTAAAATTAGGGCCTATTTATATCGGGATGTACCACCGAAATTGGCAATGCTTTAATATTTTTTTTAATATCGTAGATTACTTCATATTCTACGATATTTGACGTTTGTTGCTCGATTTTCAAGTGTTTGAAGTAGGCTACGATATTACGTCTCGAAGGCATGGCCAACTTCTGGGTATAATTGTTTGGTACACTCCATACAAAAGAACAAAAACTAATTGCCAAATTTGGGAAAATAAACAATTATTATTATTATTATTATTATTATTATTATTATCGTTATTATTATTATTAGCATTATTATTATTATTAAGATAATAAAAAGGCTCTATTTATTAATAAATAAGGATGTTATTTCTGTTATTGTAATTATAGACTGATTTCATTATTATTATTATTATTATTATTATTATTATTATTATTCTCATTATTCATTAATTAATCATTATTATCAATTATTATCAACATAAGCCGAGTTATAGTTATAACTGTTAGACAATAATAACTACATCTACCAGTATTGCACTCGAATTGATTCATTTATTATTTATTTAATATTGATTTTGTATCGTTTTTCTTCTATTATTATTATTATTATTATTATTATTATTAATGTTATTATTATTATTATTATTATTATTATTATGTTTATATTCTTTTTTGAATATTGTATATAAATTGTAACTATGCTTTATAATGCAAAAACAACAAGAAGAACAAAAGAAACATTTTGGAAATAATGTTTAACAAAAAAAATGACATTTTTTTTTTAGGTTATAAAAAACTAACCTATAATCCTTGAAAAATCCTGATTTATTCGATACAGTTAGAATGTAGCCTTAAACAGGCTGCAATAGTGAGAAGTTTACCTTAGTTGATAATGAGTAATATTTCTCAAAATTATCTATTTTGAAAGCGTAATTGAACAACAATTACGTGTTTTATTAATCAATAGATTGGAATTTTTAGTAATTTTGATAAGAGTCGAAGTGTATCTTGAATTAATTTATAGTACCTATTTGATTTTATATCAGATGAATTTTTTAGGGTTACATTATAAGTGGGTTGCACCATTGTATATTAATTCGTTAATCAATTAATGTGTTGGAATTCAGTAATTTATTTTTTAGGTTGCGTAATTTTTAACTTTAAATTTAACATTGCTGTTGAATTATGGCGACTTTAATGATTTTCGAGCAAAATGTGGACTTTTGTTGATACAACCCAAAATATAACCTCAAATTGAAATTTTGTCATAAATAAAAATTTTCAATTGTCTTCAATTGAATATTTGACAAAAAACAGTACAACCCGCTTTATCGGCGCATAGTTCGTGTGAAAGAGGCCTTATTATCGATATACTAGTGGGAAGGCGCATTAATAGGATTGTTATAAAAATCAAATTTGATTATAATTATTGATTTATAATCGTAATTAAACAATAATTAAGTTTTTAAATATAAACTCGATTAATATTAATCAATAGGTTAATTTTTAATTGGTAGCAATAATTAACAGCACATTTGAAATTGTGCAAGGAAACTTTCAATTTTCACCATTTTTCTCAATTTTCCGGAAAATTACCGAGTCGACTGGAAAATTTGTTGCACATTTGGAAAGTGTTTCCAATTTTCTATCACTTAACAGATTAATATAAGTTGAGTTATGGGGGAAATTTAAAAAAACGCATGCTTCTAGATTTTCATCTATAACTCAAAATTTTCACAACATTTTCCAAAGCTACAAAATCCGCTCTGTACAGCTTGAAATTCTCTTTCCAACAAGCCCAAAAACTTCAATTTTCATCGAAAAATTAACGAGAAATCGTTTGTCAAAGTTTCCCCTTCTTTACCGACTTCGAGTCCTGCCCTTGAGTTTTATTGGTGCAACGATTTTTTTATCTAACTGCGACTTTAATAAACGCGAATCAAGTTAACAACATTATAAATTAACACAATTGACAATTACAGCGATATTACGACTTTTGAGAGTGCCAAATATTCGATAAAAAGTGGTGCAAATCACTTATTTGCGCTAGGTTAGTGTGAAACAAGTCTTCGATCGGTACGCTAATGAGAAGACGCATTAATTTAATTATTGTAAAGTTCAATTTTCCACGAAATTAATGATTCATTGTTGTAATTTAACAGTAATTATGGTTTTAAATAGAAAATTGATTAACATAACCATAAATTTTTGATTGGAATTTGCAATAAATTCAAAAAATTTAATTGAATATTCAGGCTCAATTATTTTAACAACACGTTTAACATCGAGTGCAATTGGTGCAACGATTTAACAGCGGATTTAACAACGCGAATCAAATTCAACAGCATAGTAAATTAACACCAGGTGGGTTGCGCCAGGCTCTTATTTTTAACATTACGTCAAAATTTAAAATTAGCGTAATTTTAAAAGGTTTGCGCCATTTTTAACAATTAGTGTGAAAAATTTCACAGCGACTTTAGTGATTTTTCAGAGAAACGAACGTTTATGTTGGAATTACTTCGAAAAACTTAACCTCTAATAAATTGAAATTTTAAATTAAATTCAATTTTTTTTAATTAACAAGAATTTTTGATAAGATAATAGAAAATTTGCACAATCCATGTGTTTAGTTTTCAATTTCAGGTTATTTTTTAATCGTTGAACTTATTGATTTTTTCTGATCTTAACCTCTACATAAAATTTAAATTAGCAAAAAAATTAGAAGTTTATTGTCATATTCCGTTGAAATTGAACAATTTGTAATCTCGAATTTATCTAATTTTTCGCAAATATTATAACCTAACAGTTCAAACAACCTTTTTTATATAAAAAAACGTAAAAACAGTTTGAAAATAAGGCGAAAAGGGTTAAAAATAAAATTTAATTGAACGTCCACACCGATTTAGCAATACGTTTGACGTTATTCGGTATCGGTGCAACAACAACTCAAATTGTGCAACCCATTGAATCTGGGCGTAGTTAGTGTGAACGAAGCCTTAGATCGATATATTAGTGTGCAGGCACATTAATTTAAAGTTAATAATTTTATATCGGACTGTATTCAAATTTTAAATATATTTCATGATATTTATATTTATTTTCAATAAATTGTGAATTTTAAACAATTTTCTTTAATTAATTTGTGGACTTTTATCTCCGTATTATTGGTGATGTATTGTTTTATTATTATTTATTTGAATTTTCCCGCCTTGAACTAATTTTGTAGTAGGCTTACCTGTCATTTAACCACTGTTACTAGATTAGTAGATTTATTATAATCAAATATAAAAATCAATTTTAATCGAAATTATTGATTAATTGTCGTAATTTAACAATAATTACGTTTTTAAATAGAAATTCGATTAATTTTCGGTAGGAATTTGCGATAAATTTGATAAAATTTGAAATGATTACGTCCTGTATTTAGGCACATTGGTTATTTGTTCAAATTAATATCAAATAATTAATAAATATAGCACTATTTATATAATTAAGTATAGAATTTGTAAATTCGTCGATAATTGTATATTTTAATTAAAATATTTTCGTATGTATAGCGCTAATTATAGTATTCGATCTGTCACAATTGACGGATGGTGGACTGTGTTTAATTGACTCCCCCCTAGCACGTGTTTTGATAAATTATTGATAAGTTATCAAATTGTCCACGAAAAAGCAATCGTTATTACAATCACACCATTATCGTATAATTAATATCTGGTAATTACCAATTTGGCTTTCTATTAATTGTTTTAAAATTAATTAAATTAAAATGTATCGATGTTAATTAGAGGACGTAATCTACAGATGACTTGATCCGTCCGGCGACATTCAGAGAGGGTGTTGTCTTCTTTCCGGGGGAAGTTGGCAAAATTCAATAACCAACAAATTAAATTTAACACACATATAAATATCGAAAAAAACATGTTATTTTAGTGTAAATTATTTATTATTTATTGATTGAATTAATAGAAATTTCGTCGATTATTGTGATTGATAAAACCGAAATTATGGCTGGAATTTATCGGAATGTGATGGACACATTTTGGAGTGAATCAATTTGGCTGCCGCCGAACACCACCTGGCACGACATATCGCCGGAATCATCAACGACAATCAAACATGCCGATTACCGGCATCTGGCCTATCCGGTGCCCATGGCGTTCGTGATGTTGTTCATCCGATACATCCTAGAGAAGTTGAGGTTATGTCCGATATACACCCCTATCTATTAACACGCCCCTATTTTGTAGATATTGGTTCGCTCCGGTTGGTATATCGATAGGTATTAAGAATACACGTCCAAAGAAAGCCCCCTATAATCCGGTATTGGAGAAGGCCTACACTTTATCGAAACGATGGAAACACAAACAGATCCAAGGATTGGCGAAACAGTTGGATATGAGCGATCGTCAAGTGGAGCGTTGGTTGCGTTTACGTAAAGGCCAAAATAAGCCGTCGACATTGACGAAATTCTGCGAGAATTCCTGGCGGTGTTTGTACTATACGACTAGTTTTATTTACGGTTTAATCGTCCTGTGGGATAAGCCATGGTTGTGGGATATTAACGAGTGTTGGTGGGTTTATTTGATTTTATTTAAACAAATTCTATTATTTAATTGTTATAATTAGGATAGTTTACGATTTCTAGATAGATCGCGGAATGAAATACTGCGCTTCTTTATCTGTATTGTCTTCTTTAAATTCGTTTCAATTTCAATTTCGTCCATCAATTGTCCTTGATTCTTTGTCTCTTCCAAGGTTTTCTTATCAATGGGTATTGTGCGGCGTAGGTGTGATAATTCGTTGAAATTTAAACAATTGTCTTCTCGGTTATCGGTCGGTTTTTTATAGGAACGTAGGATGAATGATTTTGCACGTTGTAACATTTTTTGTTATTGTTTGTCGTCGATTTTATTCGATTAATGTTTAATTTGTTACTGGATGATTATTGAGAGTATTGTCGTTTATTGATAGATAATTTTGTTATCAGTAGAATTGACAATGAATCATTGCAATTTGATAACATTGGAATTATTGTGGAGGTTTACAAGAATCGTAAACAATGTTACTTTATGTTCATTTTATTTACAGAATGTTTCATCGAGGGACACGTATTTCTATTGAGTTTTGATTTGGATAGAGCGAATATGCGAGATTTTCGCTATTGGGAGGCCCATAACTTTGCCTTTTCAATCTAATTTTAAATATGGAATTAAACTGGAAGTTTTAAGCCAATATCCTGCTTGTTTTTGGAAATATAGCCGGAATTAAAACAGATTAAAATAGAGCATTTAAAGTTGGATTAAAGACGGTTTTCTATTTCCGAAATTTCCGATTGAATTTTGAGCTATAAGGGAAAATTTTAAAGCATTATTCTTTTCAATATTCTACAATATTTTTATATTTTCCCTAATAACTGGACCAATATTGTTTATTTTTGAAAGATTCTGATTGGGTTTATAGAAAATGGAAAGCGCTTTCTAAATATTCAAGAAATTGCCCAATCGATTTGCTAATTTTCCGGGAAATTGCCAAAAAGTTAAGCCTCTCTCTTGTACATTTTTTCGATTTGGTGTCAAAACAATCGCAATATTTAATAATCGATGACTCCGTTGTTTTCGAAGATATAGCAATTAGTAAAACAGCATTAGAAAGAGTATTTCAAGGCGCATTAGAGAATGTTTTTCGTTTTGGAAAATTTCACGTGATTTTGAATTTGTAAAGGAAAATCTAAGAGTACGATTTTTTTCTATATTTTTGTCCATTTTTCTATATTTTCGCCGATAATTTAGCCAATATTATAAATTCACGAATAATTCTTGCACAATATTTAGAAAATGGAAAGCACTTTCCTAATCTGCAAGAAATTTTCCAATCGGCTTTGTGTTTTCCGGGAAATTTCGAATTTATACTTGTTTTTCGATTTGGTGTCAAAACAATGGCAATATTTAATAATCGATAACTCCTTCGTTTTCGAAGATATTGCAGTGAGTAAAATAACATTAGAAAGAGGATTTCAAGGTGCATTAGAGAAGGTTTTTCGTTTTGGGCAATTTCCCTTGAATTTGAATTTATAGACGAAAATCTAGGAGCATGGTTTTTTCATATATTTTTGTTCATTTCCCTACATTTTTGCCGATAATTTAGCCAAAACTGCAAATTTGCTAATGTTTTTTGGCACAATACATAGCAAATAGAATGCATTTTCCAAATCTCCAAGAAATTTTCCAGTCGATTTGGTATTTTCCGGGAAATTTCCAAAAATTGGAAATTTTGTATTATACTTTTTTTTTGGATCTGGTGTCCGTAAAGTGCTAATATTTAATAATTGGTAACTTGCTTGTTTTCGTAAGTAATGCAGTAAACAAAACATTATTAGAAAGAGCATTTTAAGTCGCATTAGAGAAAGTTTTTCGTTTTGGAAAATTTCACGTGATTTTGAATTTGTAAAGGAAAATCTAAGAATACGATTTTTTTCTATATTTGTCCATTTTTGTATATTTTCGCCGATAATTTAGCCAATATTATAAATTCACGAATAATGTTTGCACAGTATTTAGAAAATGGAAAGCACTTGCCTAATCTGCAAGAAATTTTCCAATCGGCTTGGTGTTTTCCGGGAAATTTCCAATTTATACTTGTTTTTCGATTTGGTGTCAAAGCAATGGCAATATTTAATAATCGATAACTCCTTTGTTTTCGAAAATATAGCAATGAGTAAAACAGCATTAGAAAGAGTATTTCAAGGTGCATTAGAGAAAGTTTTCCGTTTTGGAAAATTTTGCTTGATTTTGAATTTATAAAAGAAAGTTTAGGCGCATGATTTTTTTCTATATTTTTGCACATTTTTCTATATTTACGCCGATAATTTAGCCTATATTATAAATTTATGAGTGATATTTGCACAGTGTCTAGAAGATAGAAAGCGCTTTCCAAATCTCCAATAAATTTTCCAATCAGCTTGCTAGTTTTCCGGGAAATTTCCAAAAACTGGATGACTGCATTACACCTTTTTTTTCGATTTAGTCTCACTAATATTTTGATAATCGATAACTCGCTTTGTAGATAAAGAAAATAGGATTAGAAAGACAATTTTGGGGAGCATCCGAAAAGGTTTTTCTTCGGAAAATGCGCCTCAAAATCTTTCTAATTTTGTTTCGGTCATTAGAATTGATTTAGAAAACAAGAAAGAAACCGTTGATTAAACATTAGCATTTATGAGTTTTTGAATTTCCATCTGGGGGAAATTGTCCAGTCTGGTACTGGGTAAAAGTAAAATTTTTAGATTTTCCACATTGTGGAAATATTAAGAACTTAAAATTACACCAAAAAGGGGTGAAAGACGATAATGATCGGCAGAATTCTTGAATAGAACACGTTTAAGGGGAGTTAAAAGGAGCAACACCAATGCTTGATTTGGTTAGAATTTAGGTTACATGCCTCATAAAATTTTGAAAATTCAAAAATTCTACCATCACCGCTGTTAAATCTCTTTTTGAGTAAATATTTGATCGTTTTGACTCCGATATGAGTCGGTTTTTAGGCACCAAATTGCCCAAAATTAGTCACATTTTTGGCAGTAGAAGTAGAGTTTTTTGATTTTTCAAACGGGAGGTGTGTTGGTAAACCAAAAGTAGGTCTAAAAGGGGTTTAAAGGGTGTCAATAATCGCCAAAATTGTTGAGTAGGACATGTTAAAGAAGAGTCAAAATGGGCTACAATCAAAGGTTCGAATTTAGTTCATACACCCTTGAAAATTCTAAATTTCTACTCCCACCCTCTATTAATTTATCCTCTTTTTGAGTAAATAAGTGACAGTTTTGATTTTGATGTGAGTCGGTTTTTAGGTTAGAATTTTTTTAAATTTTGACGGTTTTTATGGGGTAAAAGTAGTTTTGAGATTTTTCAAATTAGGAACTTTACTTTCACCCCTATTAAGCCTCTTTTTAAATAAAAGAATGACGATTTTGTATAGAGGATGTATAATAGTATTTCTATATCATAGTTTGCTATAATTTTGGTTATGTTATGTTCGAAATTAATCAAAATATGAACCAATCTACGACACTACCCGATCAAGCCATAGCCAACTGCTAGACAGAGGAAACGTTTTACATCCTACATAAATCGTTTTTAGGGCGTAAAAATTGATCTAAATTATTGCAAAAACTTCATTTTGTTTCTCAAAATTTCTTATTACAATGAAAATTTGAAATTTTTTATTCCTTTTTTTCCATTATTTTCAGGAATGGTTTTCCACATCAGTCAGTAACTGATGATATATGGTGGTATTATATGTTATCAATGGCATTCTATTGGTCATTATGTGTTAGTCAATTTTTCGATGTAAAACGTAAAGATTTTTGGCAAATGTTCATCCATCATATAGCAACAATTGTATTAATGTGTTTATCATGGATTGTTAATGTTTTCCGTATTGGTAGTCTTGTATTAATTGTACATGATTGTGCTGATATATTTTTAGAGGTAAGCGGGATAAAGGGAACCCCCTGGTGATCATTTGAGCAAAATTTGAACTCCGTAGCTCATCAGAAAGTTGGTCAAAAAAACGATCATTTCTAACGATGTTACAACTCGAAAATGAGTTACACAAAATGATTCAGAATGATTCAAAGATGCTCCTAATATTGATTTTATTAGTTTTTCTCTATTTTATTCTGGAACGGGTAGGAATATTTCGTGTTTATTCTAGAATAAAATGGAGAAAAATTGAAATATGTTTTTTTGAGTCTTTTGACTTGATTATATTAATCCAAAAAAAAATGCATCTTTTTTTTTGAAACGAGCGTTTTTTGGTCACTTCCCCGATGAGCTACCGGGTCCAAATTTTGCTAAAATAATCTCCAATGATCCTCGTACAGATCCTTGAAATATTTTTCAAATTGCTCATCATTAGAGTTAGGAATATTTATGTGAAACACGCGGTATAGTGTCTCAAAATCGGGTCTACCACGGTAATTTACTTCGCATTTGTCCATGTTTTAGTTTAGCTACAAGTTGTATCGTTTTGGTCATTCATTACTCCTTTCAATTCTATACAGAGTGAGCCTATTAGAAGTTTAAAAAGTTCTAATTGATGAAAGTTTCTGAAATTTGGTATGCATCCTTTTTTCCACCTGAACTACATCTTGAAAATATTTTCGTTGTTCTATCAACCCTCGGTGTATAGGGTAGTGCACCCTACTTTCTTATTTTAAATGGAATGGTATATTTTTTATTCTATATTTAGATTTTATGGTAAATTGAAATAGACTTTGATAATATAACCTATGGTCTAGCGTTAATAGTTTTTCAGGAATTTTGACTTTTTCTGAAAATTTTGATTTTGTAGTGTTTTATTTAAAAAATCATATCTCGGAAAATATTGTTGCTAAACAATCCAAATTTGGAAATCAAATAGTTCAAACTAAGCACTTTACGCTAAATTTAATAGAATTAAATTATCTTTCAGCATTTAGCTGAAATCAGATTTTCTTTCAGCCAATTTTCAAAGCGCCATAACTTTCTTATTTTAAATGGAACGGTATATTTTTCTTTAGACGGTTGGATAGAGAAAAAAATTCTGCATCGAATCATATTAGCACTCCATGTACCAATTCTTGATAATTTTTCAGTTATTGAAGATTTTCGATTCCTAATAATTTACCCCCTGAAACGAAATACTAAAACATAGTAGGCTTGGCGAAACAACCTTCTGTCACAATTAACCTCAAAATAATTAATTATTTTTATATTTTTTAATTAAAAAATCATAGAAGAAATTGACAAATAAGTAAATTAAAATTAATTGGATTTTCTTTTCATGTAAAATTGGCTGAAATCGCTGAAAAAACATACAAAATAATCATTGTTAACCTCAAATGCGACAGTTAATGTCATTTTGCTAAGCCTCCTATGCATTTCTTTATAAGCGAATTATTAAGTCATAGACAACTAGATCCTAGTCAATTTCAGACTGGGGAGAAAACTATTGAAAATCGAAAATCTTAAATATCTGAAAAATTATCAGCGATAGGTATAGGGATTGTTAATACAGTTCGATGCAGAATTTTTTTCTCTATCCAACCATGTAAAGAAAAATATACCATTCTATTTAAAATAAGAAAGATATTGGGTTTTGAAAATTAGCTGAAAGAAAAATTAATTTTGGCCAAATGCTAATAGATAACTCATTTCTGTAAAATCTGGCGTAAAGTACATAGTTTAGACTTTTCGAGTTCCAAATTTGGATTATGTATCAACGATATCTTCAAAGATATGAATTTTTCAATCAAACACTACAAAATCAAAATTTTCAGAAAAAGTCTAAATTCCTGAAAAACTATAAACGTTAGACCATATGTCATGTTATCAAAGTCTATTTCATTTTTACCATAGAATCTAAATATGGAATTAAAAATATACCATTCAATTTAAAATAAGAAAGTAGGGAGCACTACCCTGTACTCTCCAGTGTTGTCATGGTAACTAACAAGTAGCCGAACAGAGCTACGACATTCGCCACAAATATATAGCCAATTGATGGTAAATTACCGTGCAATACTATAGAAATTATCAATTAATCGGCTAGAATCTTGAATAAATAACTTGTTTACGGTTTCATTATAGGCTGCAAAAATGGCGAAATATTCCGGTTATCAGAAAGTATGTGATGCAATATTTGCAATATTCACAATATTATGGATTATAACAAGACTGGGAGTCTATCCATTTTGGATAATTAAAAAGTATTAATTAAATTTTATATTAAAACCAACAATTAATAATTTCTTTGATTTTTTTTAGTACATCAATAGACGCAGCCAAAATTGTACCAATGTTTCCAGCTTATTACATATTTAACAGTTTATTATGTCTATTATTAGTACTGCATTGTTTCTGGACCTATTTAATATTGAAAATTGTTGCCAATTCATTAAGTGCAGGTAGAATGGAAGGTGATATACGTTCAAGTAGTGATGATTATAGTGAAGATTCCAAATCACAATGATAGAAAGTGAAGAAAATCAGGCGCAAAAATACTAATCTTAACAATAATAACAATAATAATAATGATAAGGAAAAGAGAACTAGAAAACAACTATAATTATTAATTATGGGACTCTATACTGATTTCCCACATAAACACACATATACACACAGGGTGTACAATATTGCACCTGGCTATGTCTTTGGGATGTAGTATCGTAGCTTTATTCAGACATTTGATCGAATTTAATCGAATATGAACCAATCCACGACATTAAATAACGAAGTCATAACCAATTGAGAGTATTGTACACCCTGTTCCTACACAATTGAATGTTGTAAATTTTATTTGTCGTATAGTAAGCTTGTAAATCTATCGATTCCAACAATTTTAAAACTTAAAAATAATAAGGGAAGAATTAAGCATTTCCTAAATTGTACTCTTAAAGTCTTCTACCCTATTATTTATTATAGCATCACCAGATGTTCATTCTTTTTTTTGTTTATTAATTGTTTTGCATTTCATTGGAAACAAGTCCAAAGAAAATAAAGTAAATCTTTTTAAAGATGTTGTAATTTCAAAAATTCCCGTCTATTAGAGTCCTAATTTGGTTCATATTTGAGTTTTGATAGAATTTCGAGTCGGGTGTATATTTGGTTGCCTGCTTGCGCTAAATGTAATAGTAGACAATTGTGGCAACGTTGTAAATTATGCTTGGTTACAAAAATGATTGTAGGGATTTTAGAATTAAATTACTAACTAAGCGTAAAAAGTCTACCTGAAATTTATGGAATTTTATCACCAAAATATAGTAATTTGTATCAGTTTTAAAAATTTTCGGTAAGTCTAACAATCTTGGCAACTTATTGTATATTGTCGAAATATAGCGCTAATTCCTGTAATACAAGTCTTGTTTATAGTTGTGAGTCGGGGCTGCAATTAGGGTCAATTTTTGGTTGTTTGGTTGGTACGTGTGTGAACAGTTTATTGCGCATGTGTCATTGACAGTCGCCATTTTGTCGATGAAAGTGCGTTGTGTTTTGTCGATAAAATTACTAATCGTCTTAATTAACATTAAAAATTAATAAAACAAATGGGTTCAACAAAGACTGATCAATCATCATCATCATCAACAACATCAAATCAAGTGAAACCGATAATAAAACCGTATGGTAAAGTTGTATTAACATTAAAAAATCAATTATTGCCCGAAGAGAGACTATCATCACCGACACCATCCCAAATTGATGGTTTAGATAGTGAAACTGAAACTGATTTGCGTATTTATGGTTGTGAATTGATACAAACAGCTGGGATTCTATTGAGATTGCCACAGGTAAAGTCGCAATTTTATCATTTCCACCCTTATAACGCACCCTTTAAACTGATTTGTTTTGTTAATTTGTATTGTTTGAATTGTAAATAATTGGTATTTGGGCCGATCTTTTGATTTTTACAGGTAGCCATGGCTACTGGACAAGTTCTATTGCAACGTTTCTATTATTCAAAAAGTCTTGTACGCCATCCTGTTGATCATACAGCAATGGCGTGTGTATGTTTGGCATCGAAAATTGAGGAGGCCCCACGTAGGGTCCGTGATGTTATTAATGTTTTCACACATATACGACAAGTTAATTCTGGAAAGTAAGTATTCAAATCTAGCAATTACCAAAAAAATCAAAAAACAAAGATAATCAAATTACCGATAATTATTTTGTAGTCATTTGTTTTTTTTTTCAGTCATCTATTACGTTTTCTTTTGTTTGTAATTGTCAGCCAATTGTTGAGCATAATAAGAAAACAAACGACTAACAGAATAAACAAAATTGATGTTAACTTGATTCAATTATCAATTTTATTTATTTATTTTTAATTTTATTTATTTCACACTATAAATAATGAAGCATAATGTTGGTTAATATCTTGATTAGTTTAATTAATTGTTTAATTCAAATTAATTACAAAAATAGGTTATATCGGAGCTTACTATGATTATTGGGTCAGATTAGAGATTTTGTATTGTAATAGATTTATTAAATATTAAAAAACAATATCTAGATCGCCTCAAATATGGAGATGTTTAATTAATGTACAAAATGAGCCATTTTCGTTGATATTTTATAAGTTAGAATGTCGTAATTTGGTTCATATTATATTAGATTTGATATTTGTTAACCTAAATTTGTAGGTGACAGTTGGTTTAATTACTTGGTGTCGTAGATTGATTCTTTTTGTTTATTTTTTATTGTTGAAAAATATCAAATGTAAAAAGTGAAGTAAGCTACGACATTCATGCGAGATGAAATATTGTACTGTATTGGATGTTTTATATAATTTACTTTGCAGTTAGTTATAGTGTCGTAACTTCGTTCGGCCACTTATAAAATATATTAACAAATGTCAAATTTAGTAAAATATGAAGCAATCTACGATCTACGTCATTATCTAAGGCATCGCTAATTGTAACTTAACTTATCGTGATATACTTGATGTTTTTGAAAGAATAATTGTGTGAATTAAGCTACGATCCTAGTTAAATAATAATTTGCTTTAGTTTGGAGATTTAACGGTTATTATGACTTTTTTTTAAATCCAAAAATTGATTATTAGGGAGTGAAATTAAATTGCTGATCTACTATTGAATTTTGTTTATTTAAATGATCTTCAAAGCAGTGCTTAAACACAAAAATACGAATTTAGTATTAATGATATTGTTTCACTTAAATTTTCCTAGCTTTTATAGTAATACCTGTTATTTGACGACTGATTTGTAAAATATTTTAAGGCTCATTTGTGCAAAATTTGAACTATGTAGCTCTTTGAAATATTCGAACCGCTCATGAAATAATTAATGTTTCCATTTACAAGCGGTATAAGAAATTTATTCGCCGGCAGTTGACTTATTTCACACCCATTTTTGAGTAATCAGTTGTATTGTCTCATAATTAGAATTGATTAAGTGTTGTGATAAAGTCACCTTTTATCATTTCTTTTACTATTATTTATGATTATTGAAGAATGTTATAATACGATCTGACTTTATCACATTTGATCAGTATAGTTACCGCGTGTTTTATATAAATGCTCATATTATTTGTGTAGCAACTTGAAAAATATTTTAAGAATTTATCGGAGGGTCGTTGGAGATCATTCCAGTAGAATTTGAACCATGTAGCTTATCGGTAAATACATCAAAAAGGGTATTCTTAGGTAATGTTGTGATTTTTAAAAACAAGCTTAATATGTCAAATGATTAAAGGATATTCTCTCCCTCTTCATTTTACAATAAAACTATCCTATCTAGAATAAAATTGAGATTAATTTGAAAAAAAAAAACAATTTTAGAAGTATCTTTGAGCCATTTTATGCGTGTAATCGTTTTTGAAAACCGCGGCATTATTGGAAACGATCATTGCTTATCAACTTACCGATGAACGATAAAGTTCAAATTTTGTCACAATGATCTCCTAAGGGATCCGTATAAGTGGCTGGAATATTTTTTATATATTTTAGGTACTTCTATAGAGATCGAGATTTAAATTTCATTATCAACATTACAGTATTTCTTTGATTAACCTTTGTAAAGCGTAAATTTATTTTAATTTTTTAACTAAAATTAGGCTTTATGTACGATTTCTTTTATACAAACGTAAAGCGTAAAGAACTACCTTCTATGGCTCTTTATTTGTATCTTGTAAAAGACAAAAGTTAATTTTGATTTGATCTATTCACAGGATACTAACGTAAACAATTTTGCGTCTTAATTATACCTTGGATCATCCCATTTAACCTTTGAAAATTGCATCTAATTCTCTACCATGTTATTCACTATTCACTTAAAAGTATATAGTTTATACATATGGCATCTCCCATTTGGAAAATATTTTAACGATTTATAGGAGGGTCTCTAGAGATTAGTTAACCAAAATTTGAACCTCATAGCTCATCGACAAGTTGGTCAAAAACTCTCCTTTTAGTTAATGTTGTGATTTTTGAAAATGAGGTAAGCATTTAAAATGACTCAATGACTCAAAGATACTCCCTATATAAATTTTTCCATTGACTCCATTGCATTCTGGAATAAATGCCAAATATTTCTACCCATTCCAGAATACAATGGAGAAAAAAATGTTGGGAGCATTGTTTAGTCATTCTGCGACATTTCGCATATGTAACTCATTTGTAAAAATTGCAAAATGGTCGGAAACGAACGTTTTTCAACCAACTAGCCGATGAACTACGAGGTTCGACTTTTAGTAAAAATGATCTCCAGGGATGCTCCTATAAAACGTTTAAATAGTTTTTAGACAGCTTGTCAATTAATGGGAGTTGTCACATAAACTAGATACAATCGATTTCGTTTAATTGGGACATATTGAGACTTGCATATTCTTGTCCAAATAAGCGGCTGTCCCATTTAATGCACGACACCATTAACTTAAAAAAGCTTTTTGGTCTTTTGAATTTGGCTCAAATAAGCGGCTGCCCCAATTACTCGGTGAACCAAATAATCGGAGTCCGCTGTACTTTTAGGTGACCAGCATGGTACAAATAAAGTTGAAATAACCATCAAATTTCCAGATTGGGCCAGACTAGATACAAATATTGATCAGACAAATCGTTTATTTTTTGAATTTAAGGATTCATTTGGATTTGTAGGTTAATACTTAGAGTACTTTCAGTAAATTTATAATCTTGTAGTGCGTTTCACTTAAATATTCCTAATGGAAACACGTTTTATTTGATGAGCAATTTGAAAAATATTTCAAGGCGTTGTAGGAGAATCCTTGAAGATCATTTTACCAACATTTGAACCTCGTAGATCATCTGGAAGTTAGTCAAAAAAACGTTCGTTTTAGAAAAGGCTGCAATTTTTGAAATCCAGATAAACACGTGACTCAAAGTGACTCAAGGATGTTCACCATCTAATTTGTTTTCATTTTTCTCCATTTTATTCCAGAAAAAACAAGAAGTATTCCTACCCGTTCTAGAATAAAATGGAGAAAAACGAATAAAATTAATGTTTGGAACATCGTTGAGTTATTCTGAATCATTTTATGTGCGTAACTCGTTTTTGAAGTGATTGTTTTTTGACCAACTTTCCAATAAGCTACATGGCTTAAATTTTGCTCAAATGATCTCCAGGGGGTTTTCTATAAATCCCTAAAATATTTTCCAAATCATTATTGAAATACTTGCTATAAAAACTAGGAAGATTTAAGTGAAACATGCGATATAAAATGACTTGTATGTCAGAAATTTCCATTTTATTAACAAGGAAAGGAACACAAGTGTCCCTCTCCGATTTTGATAAAATTTGGTATAGAGATAAAGCTTCAAAAAATAGTCATAGCAAATTTTTTTGGCTGCCCATATTCAGTTTAAGGGGGTGAAATTGCCCCTTAAAGTTAACCTCCAAAAACACATTTTTAATTATATCTCAAGAACCAAACAAGATATCGAATTCATTCAAAATCTAAAATATTACACACAATACTATTTTATGACCTAGCAGACAATAATTCCGGTTAGCGAAGGGTAAGAAATACGTGTGGAGTAGTACTTTTTTGCTCCTCCAAGTCACAATTTTAGGAAATTCAAGTTTTTCTCCTTATAATCATAAACTTTATAGAAAAACTAAAGTTATCTGTTTTTGGTTTTTTCGATTCATCCCCTATTTAAAGGGTTGCAACTCCCAATATATTATAACGTCTAAATTGAATTATAAGTAGTATTTTCGTATCAGGACTGATCAAAAGCTAAAAAGTTGTTTATAATGATCATTAGTCGATATCATGAAGAATTTTTAGGATTGTGTATTGGTGGATAAAAATAAAAATAGTATTTCAGTTTTTGAAAGAATTCGATATCTAGTTTCGTTCTCGAAATATAGTTAAACATGTGTTTTTGAAGGTTAACTTTAAGAGACCATTTCACCCCCTTAAAGTGAATATGGACAGCAAAAAAAATATCCATCGACTATTTTTTGAAGTTCTACCTATATGCTAAATTTTATCAAAATCGGAGAGGAACAGTTGTGTCCCTTTCCTTGTAAGATTACAATAGAAACAAACGAGTAGTTTTAAAACAGCTTCTAAAATCTATACAAAAGTGGTCTTTAGAATTGGTCAATTTTGAAGGTCTTTTTTGTTTCTTTGTTTTAGGACATATTTCTAATGATACCCACCCCCCCAATAGAGTCAAATTGATAAATTGGGAAACCAAAATCTTCTAATCTTACCCAATTTTTAGAATTTCACATATAGAAATTGTACATAAATTTAGAATTTATTACAATTTCTACAACAAAAAGTAGAATAAAAATATATGGAAGGTAATCTTTTATTAAACGATATATGTTTTAGAAAAGACTAATTCTGTTCTGATTATTTAATTTAATCGAAATAAATTTTAAATGAGTCTTTTCTAAATTGTATTGAATTTATTATAATCAGTTTAATTATTGATAAAATATAAAAATACACGGTTCTGCTGTCAAAAATTATTACATTAGGAAATTAGTTGATACTCAAATTATGTTGTTAATTTACAGAGGCTACACAATATGGCTCTCCCAAAAATTAGGGCCTCTGTGCGTGTGTCTGTGTGTCTATCTCCTAAAAATAAAAGTAATAATTATAATAATATCAAAATACAGTACACAAATATCAAACAACTTCATAAATGGAAATGTGTCTGTGGGAATCAATCAATCATTCATTCAAACTAATTATTTTAAATATTTTCAAAATAATTTCGTAATTAATAATTTTTTTAATTGAAGCACACACATATAAGTTATAAAGAAGGTCATCTATTGTATTGTACATAAAAAAAAATATGAAAATACAATATGAAAATATCGAAGAGAAATAAAAATCATGGACTCTCGGGGTTGTCCATGATTGGAATGATTATTGGAAATGTCAAAATGAATGGGAGTCTGGCAATGCATGTGTTCAAATGCTTATAATTTAATGTACGATAAATTGGTTGGATTTTTATATTTACAGGTAAGTATTTTCATGGGTTTACTAATTTTCCATATTATCTAGATTAGTAACTATCTTTAAAGTAGTAAGAATTATATCTAGATAGTATGGTTAATTAGTTATTTATTTGTTTTAATTACGTTCAATTCTTTTTATTACTCTATCACTAAATTACAGACATTCTATTATTATTATTTATTTGTTGTACTTATTATTGGGGTTAAATAGTGAAAAATACAAGTATTTCCCCCAATTTTATCGTCTTTAAGTAAGTATTACGTATTATTTTATCTTATTTTAAAGATTGATTTTTGTAGTTTTTATATTTGACCAAGAACAACAGAATTTTTGTAAGTAAATCAACTTTGATTTGATTTGAAAATATGCGTTATTAGTTTTGTTTTTTTTTTCATTTGAAAAACTCCATTTTTTAACTTCAAGAGTTTGTAAATTTTTTTTTTTTTTTAAGAACTTCAATCACTTAAAAAGTAATACACGTACAAGGTAATTGAAGATAGTAGAAACATAATTGCATTTCGTCTGTAGTTTAACAATTTTTTTTCTTTTGTTGTTTTTCATACAAGTATTAATTGTTATAACAATAATATTGGTAATACATCGAGGTAGTACTAAATGCAAATTTATAAATACATGTACAAATTTGAAGGGTCGATACTAGGGAACGTTTTAGGAAAATTAGAGCTTCATAACTCGTTATAAAATTGATGAAAAACCACATTGACAACCTGTTAATGTTATTTTAATCAAACAACTATTCACGTATAACGATCCAGCATGCCTAAGGTTCTTCTGAAATAGTTTTTTTTTTTTTTTTCGTTTTTTATCAAAAGATTCGGAAAGAAAGAAAATTTGCTTCTCTATTGTGGGGTAAAATAATACTTTCCTACGATATTTGGAAAGCAGAAAAATTAATGTCAAGTTTTAAAATTGGAAAATGATTCAACTTTTCCAACATCCCACATCCACCCCTACATGCTCGAAGTTTAGGGGGTTAGAGCTTATTTCAACTGTTGGGAGGTTGTCCGTTTTTAATTGTATCGCTCGCACATGATCTTTTACAGTTCAACCGTTTGGTCTTTTAAGTATCCAGTCACGACTGGCCCAATTCCTTTACAATGCACTTTGCTCGCTATATTGTCTATAGATTTGTTCAGATGAGATATCTCCACTGAAGTTTTGTACATCTTGCAGAACTGCATTTAGTATTTCATCTGAATATGTTTTATCTATTTAGCAGTACACGGGGGATATTTTTGCGTAGATCAAGAATTCCCATTTCTCCCACCCACCCCTCTTTTGTTTTTGCGTGTATCATAGCATTATTTGTGCGCAAAAATATCTTTATTGATCTTCTAATGACTCTGTCGGCATCTCTCAGTTTACCAGCCGTGATGGATGGTACTTAAAACGAATATTGCACCTTATCCTGGCGTCACACATTGGCCCCAACGTTGAAGCCAACAGTGTTGGTCCAATGTGTGGTCTTGAGAAATGGGACAGGCACCAACGTTGGATGTTGGCCATGTTTTGTCGGTTTTTTGGCAAAATATGACACGCACCCAAGCATTGAAACATAGCTCATTCTAACTCTATCCATGGAGAAGCAAAGTTTCCTAAAGCGGATATGTTAACGTTGACTCTGCTTGGAATTGGCTGATCTTGCTCCCAATATCTGGACACTTTTACGAAATAACTCGCCCAATGTGTGGAGCCGGGATTAGGCAAGACAAAATCCTGGACCAATCCAGTCTTTTGATCTGGTTTCAAAGAAACGCTAGAGATATTATCTAGCCATTTGCATTTAAGTTGTTAATTGATGGTTTCCATATGCCTATGACACAAAATTCATGACCTAGATACTTAAAGTTGTTAATGTTATTAATTTGGTTAATCCAGTGTCCTCTAATTTTAAAATTAGATGTGGTGCGAGTTGTTAAGGAGGGACGGTTACATGTGCAATCTGGAACACCCAGAAATGGGGTCCGTGCAAGTAATTTAGGACCAATCAGTGTGCCTAAAATAGTAGATAAATCTTTTAATCGTACTTGGAAGACCAACCCATGAATAAAAAAACTGAAAATGTTTGGAATCAGAGTACTATTTTTTGCCATTGCTGTGGTTGTGGATGTTTTTCTAAGCCGCAGGGGTTTCAAGTGTAGCAACTGATAACGGATCTACCTTCTCGGGCGGTCGACCAGAAAAGTACTGCGACCACTTGATTTCGGCTTTGAAATAATACCACGATTCTAAACTTCAGTTTTTTTACCTTCCCCCACCAAAGGGCAGGGAAGTTATTATTATTCATAGGTTAGCCTTCTAAGAACGATTAGAAGCTTTATCTACTGTTTTACTCACACTGATTGGTCCTAAATTACTTGCACGGCCCCCATTTCTGGGTGTTCCAGATTGCACATGCAACCGTCGCATAATGTGGATGTCCCTTAAACATTGTTATACCACTTGAAACCCCTAGATTGCGGCGTCGAAAAACATCCACAACCACAGTGATGACAAAAATTGGACGTTGATTGCAAATAGTATCTGTTTTTTATTCTTGGCCTTCCAAGTACGATTAGAAGATTTATCTACTATTTTACGCACACTGATTGGTTCAAAATTATTTGCACCCATGTGTGGGTACACCAGATGGCAAAATTTTGATCAAATTTTCCCAAAATATTCCAACAGTTCGATTTTATAATTTAAATTATAACCAATTATGCTTTGTTTAGATTTATTTTGAAAGATTAGGAAGTACAATGTGTTGGACAAAAATCTATCCACTTAACTGCAAGGATGTCGAGTTAAAACTAAAACGTCTTTAATTTATATGGCAACTATTATCATTTAGAGTTTATTGAAGCCTCGGAGCTCATCGGTAAGTTGGCCAAAAAACGCTCGTTTTAGTTAATGTTCTGATTTTTGAAAACGCGTTAAGCATTTAAAATGACTCAGGATGATTCAAAGATGCTCCCCACATAAAATTTTCCATTTACTCTTGCATTCTGGAATAAATGCAGAATAAAGTGGGGGAAAAAATCAATATTTAGTCATTTGAGAAAAATGTTATATGCTCAAAAACGATCGTTTTTTTGACCAACTTGACGATCAAATTTTGATAAAATGATCTCCACAGATCCTCGTATAAATCCTCACAATATTTTTCAAATCGTTTGCCAAATAATCAGTTACCAAATTGTCCATAGACTTTTAAGTGAAAATCACGGTATAGGGACTCTTATTTACTCAGAAATTAAAAAAATATATTTCGAGGGATTAATATTTAGGCGAAATTTTTGTTTCATTTACAAGTTGATCAAA
This sequence comes from Mylabris phalerata, assembly GCA_020740385.1. Lineage (NCBI taxonomy): Eukaryota > Metazoa > Arthropoda > Insecta > Coleoptera > Meloidae > Mylabris > Mylabris phalerata. The sequence goes on from JAJEOX010000290.1 coordinate 428,918, forward strand.
AACGCTTGTTTTTTTGGTTGTCAAACACGTCACAAGGCTCAATATGGTTTAATCGAAGGATTTCTCTCCACTGGAGATTATTTGATCAAAATTTGGCAACTGTAGTCCAAGTTAACCAAAAACGCTTATTTCTAACACTTTCCCAAATTACACACTTCAAATAACTCAGAATGATTTAAGAATGCTCCTATGTTATATTTTTTTCGTTTTTCTTTATTGTCCAAATGGCTTCAAGGTTCAAATTTAAATTACTCGTCATAGAAGTTCCCGTACAAATTTACTACTTTTAATTCAACCCCCTTATAGAAACAGTTCAATTTCACTGTAAGATGAATTTTTATTATTATTTTTTTGAACCTAATGTTAGTAAATTGGGCGGAATATTTGTATTTTTCCTAAAAAATAAACCTTAATTTCAATTATATCAGTAGGTAAAATTGCATTAAAAAAAAATAAAATAAAGCTTTGAAACATGCATTGCGCCCCCTTTATTATTTTTCGATACTTTTTAAAATCGATTACCTATATTTAATAAAAACAATAAACATTATAAACGGAAAAAATGGAGAATGAAGAGACACAATAAAAGAAAGAAAGAACAAAATTTGAATAGAGAGAATAAGGAATCAACAATAACACCAATTATTATGGTAAATGAAGGTGCCTTAATCTAAATAATTCTTTAAATATTACAATTAAACTACTAATCCTCAAGTTTTTTTTCTTTTTTATATCTATGATTGTAGGTTTTCTATATTGTGTATCGATTTTATTGATCCGAAAATAAGATTAATATAATGGTTTTTGTATTATAGTTAAGTTTAATTTAAAAAAAAGAATTAATCAACGACAATAAGGTAAAATTATTTAAATAGAAAATGGTGGGTCTTGTTTAATATATGTGTATGATATCATATATCCAACATTGTGCTTCAATTTTATATCTTATTAATTAAAAATTATGTAATTTGGAGTCGAAATAGACAAATTAAACTTGACCACCATTTTTATTTCAATTATTATTTGTAATTATTTTGATGATGCAAGTAATTTGTTTATTTTCTTAGCTCCGAATTGCATCCTCACTCTTACCAACCTTAGTCCATCAATTTTTGTTTAGTTCAATTAACTTCTATCCAATTTTTAATTAATTTTTAGTCATTATATCTAATATAACAATGTTATTTTTTGTTCTTCTTTTGTATTAATGTAGAAAAATACAGCCAGTTATACTCGACATGAATTATATCCAGTTGAAAAATTTGGTAATAAAAGCCGAACGAAGAGTATTGAAAGAATTGGGATTTTGTGTTCATATTAAACATCCACATAAGGTTTGTATTTGTGAATTTTTATCAATTTTAAACGATAAAAATTACAATTTTTTCTAGATTATTGTAATGTATTTACAAGCATTAGGTTTCGATTTTGAAAAATACAAAGATTTAATGCAATTCTCATGGAATTATATGAACGATTCATTACGTACGGATGTATTTGTACGTTATCAACCGGAAACTGTTGCTTGTGCTTGTATTTATTTAACAGCACGTAAATTAAAATTACCATTACCAAAGAATCCATCATGGTATACAATATTTGGTGCTGAAGAACATGAAATACGCGATATATCATTGAGAATATTGAAATTATATTTACGTCCAAAACCGAATATTGAATTATTAGAGAAGAAAGTCGAAGAATTATGTAAACAATATCATGATGCTCGCGTTAAAGCTAGAAATAATTCTGGTAATAACACACCAAGTAATAATAATTTAAATACAATAATTAATAATAATAATAACAGTAATAATAATAATAATAGTAACAATAATAGCAGCAATCACAATAATAATAATAATGATACATCGAGTCCAAATCCACAGAAAACAGCCGGTGCCCACAACGCTTGGGGTGGATTTATTAGGTAAAAGAAACAATTTTATTTATAAATTACTTTATTAAATTATTTTCTGAAAAATAGTCGTTCCGGCAGCCATATAGCACCGCCGGTTAGCGAGAAACGTTCCAGATCTCGTTCAATTAGCCATTCACCGATCAGTAAACACAGCCATAAACGTTCGAAAAAGAATCGTTCCCGTTCTAGATCACCGAGAAATCACAAGAAAAACCATAAACGTCGCAGTTATTCCAGATCGCGCAGTAATTCACCGCATAAAACAAGAAAAAATCGGTGAGTATTTACCAAAATTTTCCACAATTTCCCCTATCCTATTCTAATCAGTTCAAGTGCAATTTCCTATAATCACGAAACTAGTGTGTAGTGTTCCTATTTTTCGAATATAATCACCGTAAGTATATCCTTTTATCCTCAATTCTAGTCTTCCTTTGTGTAGTAATTTAGTGATTGATTATTGATGAATTTTGTTTGTAGTGATAAAAGGCGATCACCATCGAATGATCGTGATACAATATCATCAATAACAACTACTACAACAACTAAAAATGATCGTTATATTGATCGTTATGATAAATATGAGAAATTAGAACGTTACGATAAAGAACGTTATAATAATAAAGAGGAACGTGATCGTGATCGTGATCGTTATGATGATAATAATATAAAGAAAGATAGACATGAGAAGAATGATAAAAAATATGAACGTAATATTGATGATAAATATACAAGTAGTCGTGATGATAAAGATAAATATAATAGTAAGAAATCATCGAAGCATGATAAAGAAAGGGAGCGATCGAAGGATCGACGAAGATAATGAAGAATTTATCGGGATATTAGGTGGTATAATTTAAACAAGGCCATGTAGATTATTTAGTGTTTTTTTATTAATTTTTGTTAATTAATTTTCATTCTAGTTGATTACTTAATTGATTATGTAGTAAAAATCAGGATCTATATTTGTAAATATTACCAACAATTTTTTTTTTTTAATTACATTTTTTTATTGGTAATATTTGATCATTAGGTATTTTCTAATTGTGTTATTAGTAAAATTGTAAAATATTTGTAAAGAAAATTTTAGAATTCTCGATGAAATTGATGATGAACGTAATATAGAAATGGCAAAATGTACAAATGATTTGTAAAAAACTATTTACAAGAAAAAATATATAAAAAATTAAATACAAACATATATTTTTCAATAAAAATTGTTTAATTTTGCGTATTTTTAACGTGTAATTAAACTATTTTAAGTTTACAATTACAGTTGGGTAGCCAAAAAAATATGCATCGCTATTTTTTGAAGCTCTACCTGTATACCAAATTTTATTAAAATCGGAGAGGTACAGTTGTGCCCCTTTCCGTTTTAGATCCTTTTTGATAAAATCACATACTTGGTTTTATTTTATTAGACTAGGGTTGATCTGTACCCTAATGAGTAAAGTGAGGTGTTTTTGACTTTATTATCCGGAGTTCATTCAAAACTTTAAATAAAAGTCCCGTTAGTAAGCGATTCGAAAAATATTTCGAGGATTTGTAGGAGGATCTCTGAAGAACATTTTATCAAAAGTTGGATTAGGGAACTCAAAAATCTTTTCCGTAAGAAAATATACTCTAAGGCGAAACACTTATTAAACTAATGGATGTAGCTTTTAAGGGTCTCGCTCGAACTGTTTTGCTACATGCCGATAGGTCTGTAGAGAGACCTGCCTGGGAGACTATCAAAACGTGCCTTTCCCTTTTTTAAGGCAGTCACAAGTCTCGAAACCACAACCATATTATCGGCTGAGTTACTTAGAATGGTCTATTTCGAAAAACTTGGTTCATTTAGACGTAATTTTCCGAAAAACGGAAAAGTAAATTAGAAAGGTAATTATTAGAGACGCTAGTCCCAACTTTCTATCTTATTGATTGTTAAAAGAGCTACGAAGGAAAACATAACACCCTTTTTTGGCCAAAAACCGCTGCTTTTCAGAATTTTCGTAAAGATCAGTCGGATTTTCCAAATTTTACCTACTGGAGCCGATAGACGCTTAAATTTCGAATCTTTTGTCGTTTTCAATTGATGATGGAAATGCTCTTATGGGATTTCAATGTAATTGAGGACAGGCTAGGCTACACCACGTATCTAAGCACAGAAGCGCAAGTGTTTTTAAATTCGTTCCTAAATTATAAACTATAGCACCACATCAAGAGTGAAATAGCTAATAGTAAAAAATGATTAGGAGGGTCTGAGCAACGAGAGTTACAATGTTCAGGGCTATGCAGATGATCTGGTCGTTGTAGTAAGAGGCAAGTACAACGGTATTGTATCCGACCGAATTCAAAATGCCTTAAACTGTGTTAACTAGTGTACCATTGTAATTCGATTTACACACAGGCTATGCTTTAAGACTAGTGCTAAATGAACAAACGATTGAATTTCCCAGGGAAATAAAATATCTAGGAGTAATTCTGGATAGCAAACTGAACCGGAATTCGCATGTTGATGAAACCTTTTTGAAAGCAACTTCTGCCTGATGGACGTGGCGTAAACTCTTTGGAAAGACATGGGGCTTGTAACTTAAGACAACCTATTGATTGTACATTCTGGTTATAAGATCCATCGTCACCTGCGCATCGCTGGTATGGTGGACGAAAGTTACAATGCAAAAAGTGCAGCAATTAGCGTGTTTGAGAATAATAGGTGCTATGGAAATTAGCAGCCATGGAAGCACTATTGTACCTACTTCCGCTCCAGCTACAGGTACGGAAGAAGGGCCTCCCTATTGCCTTAAGGCTACAAAATCTAAGCCAGGTGACTGGCAAAGACACCTTGAAATTCTGGATCAAATAAATTCATAATTATTAGTCAAACCAGTAGATATTGTGCAGAGGAAATTTGCCTTAGAAACCGTCAGGGAGTAACAAATTGGATTGATCAAGTCCATTACAGATTCTCCATATGGTTTACTGATGGATCAAAAGTGGATGAGAAAGCTGGCATAGGAATATACGGACCCAATTATACAGCACCCATACTTGGTAAATTCTCCTTCTATAATGCAAGCTGAAACTCTTGCAATAGAAATGTGCACCGGAGAGTATATATCTTGACCGATAGTCAGGCAGCGTTGAAAGCTCTAAAGACTTACAGCCTTGTGTGGGAGTGTCATCAATCCCTGGCACTGCTGGCAAGGGACAATAAACTTACCCTAGCTTGGGTACTAGGACATCAGGGAATTAGAGGAAATGAACTAGCTGGGTAGTCTCTGAGGCATCATTAGAAAGTCCAAAACTATTTTGTATGTTAACAAAAGCCCAATGTGGGAAAACGATCTGCAGATGGAAAAGGAGCAATAAAATGCTTCATTGAAGACAAACTCCGGATAAGAGACAGGCGAAGTTGTTCATTATTAAAAAACTTCTCGATCTTACGAGGAACGAATTAAAACTGCTAACGGGGCTTCTGGCAATTCTACGTCAGGTATTAACTCAAGCAGGGGCGTGGACACGGGGGTGTTGGGGGTCAAACCCCCCCCCCCCTGTTCATCAGAAAGTATAATTTAAAAACTAACAGAGTAAGCATGTTGTTTTTACTATGCCTAATTATATCCATTGTTTCTTAATTTTGAAAACCAAAAACGCCCCCTTATAAATTTTGTGGCTACGCTACTGACCTTAAGAAATTGGACTTAGCTGATAGTGAAATGGAGTAGGCTATATGAATTGGAGAATGAGGCCTCTCGGCACATACTATGTGAATGCGTAGGGTTGGTACGCAATAGGCTTACTCATCTGCACGGCACAATTTTGTCGTCTGCTGAGGTAAGGAGGTAAGAAGGTTTCCTAAAGAGATGATTAACTCCGTAAAGAAGGGGTAGTAAATAGATAGAGGGTTATGAACAATAGATCGTATTGATCGCAGTTCGGTAAGGCTAATTCACTAAAATGATTAGACATTCTTCGCGATAGATAACGTTTTTTCAGTAACCATCAATGAAACTGAAAGAAATAACTGTTTCGGAAGGTACTTCTAGTCATTCTTGATCGTTTTACGTGCATATTCGGCTACTGAAAATCCCGGCATTGTTAAATAAAGGTGGTTTTCCACCAATTTCCCAATGAGCTACAAAGCTCTACTTTTATTAAAATATTCTCTAAGCATTACCCTAGAAATTCGTAAATTATTTCTCAAATTACCCCGTAATTTACCGCAACTGTCATTAGTATTAGGAGAATTCAGCTGAAACACGTAATATTTAAAATTTAATAAACTTTAATAGTTTTTGTTTGAGTATAATTTAAAATTAACTACAATTTAAATATGTGTATTATAAATTCAAATTACAATAATTAAATAATTAAAGATAAAACTAAAACATTCCAAATATCATTGTTAACAATCCGTAAATTAATCGTAAAACAATTAAATAAAATATGAAACGTAAAATCTGATGCGCTATATAGAATTTTGTCCATTTAGCTCTGGCTTGTGATAATGTTGATAACGGATCTTTAGCTAGATACATTCTCAAACCTATCATGTGTGTCTTATTGTACTCTTGCCATGGCAATTCTTTTATACTGAATGGATATAATCGTTGATCTATTTCATTTAAATATTTCCACAATGCTTGTGTGTTATCATTGGTGAAATTCCATTGATTTGTACAAAAATGCGAAATTACCGATTCGAATTTCGTTATTTTCTTATAAACGTTAAACATCCTGTAAAGATAAACCAAAATTAAATTTAAAAATTACAACAAATTGAGAATTTTACATTGGTTTCTTTCCAACGATAATCAAACCTAAATCCATAAATAGTCCCGGTAGAAAGTGTAAAAACAATACGAAAATATTGTGCACAATTGCATAACGATTTAAAGTTAACGAATAATACCAAACAGCCCGTACACTTGGTATATTAATATTTTTTTGTAATTGATCCATCATATGTTCCCAAGTGATCGGATTCTCCACCCCAGATACGTAATTATAAATGGGAATTTCGTCGATTTTCCTGAAATTAAATCGAATTAATCGCCAATTTTGATGATTTACAACTTCAAATTTACTTTTCTACAGCTGTATGATATGAGGCGGCTATCATACTGTTGATAACATAATCGGCCGGTACAATTTCAGCGACTTTTTCAGGACAACAATGTACTGAATGTATCAATCCGAGACCAGCTCCTATAAATATACCGGTAGCACCATAGAAGTTATCAATCCAGCCTCTTAATGGCTCCTTATACGTTGCAATAACTATAAATGATTTGTTGATAATTCAGTAGGAATCGTAACCTTAATCTTGATCTTCTATTACCTACAGAGGGACGGTAGACACAAATCGGCAGACCTTGCCCATATTCTTTGACAGCATTCTCTGCTATTGCTTTGGTAAATGTGTATGTATTTGGCCAACCTTTTATTATTCTTTAGAGAATTTGTTTTAAAAAATATATAAAAATTAACAATTAATTATACGACTCACTCGTTAGTTTTGTTAATTAAAACATCCTCAGGTTCAGATTCGACTAATTTAATTAATTCCGATGCTGCAAAGGTCGGTTCATAGAATTTCTCTTCGGTAATTTTTTGATTACAATTCGCAAATGCTGTACTAACATGAATGAAACTCAATAAATGTTTGCATTGTTTAGCTATTTGTATTAAATCTCTTGTGCCGCGTACATTTATATTTGTTGCTAAATTGATTTTTTCATCGAAACGTACAGTTGCAGCAATATGATAAATTATATTGACTTTATCTATAATTAATTGTTTATCGGTTGGATTTAAGCCTAAATCTGGTTCGCCAATATCGCCTCTAATTACGACGATTTTGTGTTGGAATTTCGGCCGGTATTTAGTCAGCGGACCAAAAATCTGTAACAAAAAACACAAAATTAGAATTTTCCTATTCAAAACAAAACGTCAAATATACAGTGTGGACTATTTAAAAATTTATAATTTAAAGGTAAGTAAATTCGTAAAGAGGTCCTCAAAGGGATTGCAAAAAAAATGAAAAGAAATACTAGGGTTTGGGCCATTTCAGTCGTTTTATGTTGTTTTGTGTGTAGTTGATTGATGAATATCGCGATATTGCCAAAAGAAGCTTCTCAATGAGCTACGAGGTCCAACTTTTGCTTAAATGTTCTCTGAGGTACTTCTACAAATTCTCAAAATATTGTTCGAATTGCTCGGCATTTAATAGGACTTACTTTTAAGTTGTACAGCATGTCTGAAGTACATATGGAGAGTACTGGAGAGTAAACATTTCTTCATTAATTGAAGATTGAAATAGTTGTTGTAGGGACTTAAAGGGAGACATTTACCACCCTTTTGGGATGTTTAGAAATAGATTTAAAAACTGTTAATTTTTGGAAATTACACAATATTGGATTAAAAATCACTAAAATAGGAAAGGGAGTATTTACTAGTACAAATAATTCAGCAGTTCTTCAAACTATTGGAATACAAGTATACATATAATAAGCACCAAATTTAGGTACTAATTCTGGGGAGTTTAGTTAACAACCCATTTTTGACGGGCGGGCAATTTAAAATTGACCATTTCAGTTGGTTAAATTGAAAATTCTGAATTGTACACTCTTGAAAATATTCGATTGATATAACTACATTCCCCTCAATTTCTAACCTTACAATTTCAGATGTGATAAATGTCAGTCTAAATCTGTGTGTTCATCAATGAGGTACCTAGAGTGCGCATCCGATCAAAAAACATGTCCACGTATGGTGGCAAACATCTTGAATATTTCGATATGCTGGTGTCGTTTCAACAGAAACGAAACCAACATATCGCCTTCCTTTTCTCAAGCTTTGGTCGACCAAAGCTTGAGAAAAGGAGGTCTCTATTGAACGACACACTCATAAGTTAGAAAGAGTGAGGACTAACTGTCAAAAATTTCCCCATATGATAACCAAATTGGTGTTATACAAGTATAGGGGATGCGCACTCTATATACCTCATTGGTGTTCATTGAATGGTGTTATTGTGATTGGAAAATTTGAAAATTATTCGTTTAAGCAAATATTTTGATCGTTTTAGTTTAAAATAAATTATTTTATTTAATATATTCGGGAAATGGCACAGTAACGAATTAGTACGAATAAGGATCGTTAAAATTGAAGTTTTAAGGTTAGAAATTTTACTAGAATGAGAAAGATTTTGTAACGGAATCACTGAAGTGCAATAAATCAAAAAGAATACCAGAAATCTTAACATCTAGGTGGAAAGTGTTCTTTTTGTTAATTAGTTAACCTAGAAAGTAATGCTTTTGATTATCCAATATTGTGTAATTTCCAAAAATGTACGTCAACTCAACGCATTTTCAAACATTCTAAAAGGGTGCTTCTACCTGCTATAGACTGCCTTAATCCCCCCCAAAGCGTGGAAAAATATAGTTCAATTTTAATATAAATAATGGAGAAATAGCCACCTTCCATAGCTACATCAGACAGCCTTTATGTATACTTCTAAATAGAAGCATTGTGCTAAAACTAAAGCATTCATGTGGGAACTCCTATTATTTGGCAAGGAAAACTACCTCAAGAATTTGTAGGGAGATCCTTGTAAATCGTTTTGTTAAAACTTAAGCCTTGAAGCTCATTTAGAAGTTGGTTAAAAACGCTCGTTTCTCACGATTTTGTGGTTTTCAGAAACGAATTACACGCGTCAAATGATTCAAGTATGACTCAAGGTCCTCACTTGAAAGGTTCCTCTATATTTAGAGAAATCTATCCAAAGACAATCAATTCGTCGCTGTTTCTTCTAGCCAATCCCAAGTCTCGAAACGTTGTCTGGATGGAAAATTTCTTAAAAATTACACTATTTTGGACGCTATTTTTCACAAACGTGAAAAGAACATTAAAACGCGTATGGTATCTAAATGTCATTTGAGTTTACTAATTAATTTCCGCTAACACCCTTTTTAGTGTTTTTCTGAATTTCTGGAAAAACCAGTCGAGTGTTCCAAACGCTAGGGACTTAGAAATGTCGCGATTCATTTTTAGAATCGAATGAAATATTCACGATCTCGATATCTTTTAGCATTTTTGAATGCGATTTTGAACACCCTTAAGAGCGCTAATTTTAGCATAAATATGGAATACTTCCACCTATTCTAAAATAAAATGGGAAAATCCTGGAGTCATTCTGAATCATTTGAAGCGTGTAACTCCTTTTTGAAAATTGATACTTCTAAAATGAGTAATTTTTGACCAACGAGAGTTACGAGATTCTAATTTTGCTAAAATGATCTCTATGGAAATTGTTGAGTTATTTTTTCAAATCGTTCGTCAAATTATGGGATTTTCCCCAAAAAATATCCAGTTTTCGCTCAACAGGCATGTACAATTTAGCCGTTTTAGTACCTCGACGGGTTTAGATAAAAATTCGGATATTATGTAAATGTAGGCTAGAATTCCGGATGTCTTTCAAGTTTCTTGGCACAGATAATTCTCAAAATTGGAACAATTTAGATATTTTCAAAAGATTACACTGAGAAAAACTAAACAGACTTTGACCTCTATAGGAATGTTTTTTAAAATATCTACAGATAGAAAGGATGTTATTTATGTTACAGTAAAATTGATGAATCTTTAAACTTGTAGTAACTGTGTATTTACATTTTACATGTCATTGATCTCACAAAAAGAAAACATTAATTTCTCTAAATTTAAGCGTAACAGTAAAAAATTAATCAATTTCACTAATCAAAATTAGATTGCAAATTTAATAAGTAGACCGTGAAATATGATAATCGTGTACAAATGGATGGGACTTTGTTAAAACTCATCAAAAGTGTTATTTATTTGTAATTGAATGCAAATAAATGACGCATTTTATGCAATTTTATTCAAAATTATAGTTGCAGTAGCGACTCGTGCTTTTAATTAGAACGAACAAAAAACTCTACAAACACTAGACAATACCCAATTCTATGGATAATATTTTCGAGAATTCCCCACAAAAGTGTTCAACAATAACAACCACATTATGTATAAACATTAAAGTAACTAAATTGGCAATTTTAGAATGTTATACCCGAGCCGACCCTGAATTAAAGTTGTTTTAAAGGCTAAATTTTTCTTGCTGAATCATAAATTTTACGCATATTCGTGAAATAATTTATTAATTATGAATAAAACAGGATTTAATTTGCAATTAATTATTGATTTTAGTTAATTTTGTGCGATATCTATAAGTCGAAACAAATTAACAAAAATTAAAAGAAAAATAAGTGTAAATTGAAATTTTGCAATTCTATCGTTAAACGAATTTAACTTGTCTCGTGACTTTTGAACTTTATTGTATTTTTTTCTAGGGAGTGTCTTATATTAAGGGATTATTTTCGAAAAAAAATCAACTTACCACATCCCCGACAATTTTGTCAATTCGACTATGTGGATCTTCCCCTTTCTTCGCTCTCACCAATATGTAGATTGTTTCAATTTCATTGCACGTTCTCAATAATTTCTCTATTAACAATTTACCTAAAAATCCAGTGGCACCAGTAACGAAAATCGATTTTCGTTTATAAAAATCGACGATTTTCGAATTTTCCGTTGGAAAATTCTCTGGTTTAACTTCAGGATCATTTAACATAATTCGTTCAGCTAATGTGGTCATTTCTTTTATCGATTTATTACAATCAGTCAACAAAAAAAACAACACAACACTAAAATTTAACTCATGCGTTATTCTATCGTTAGGACTTTATAGAAAATTGTGACTATTTTTAATAACAGTTGCGATTTAATATAAAGAGAACGATGGACTGACCTTCAGACCTTCCACAGGTAGACTTCTTATATGTACGAGTAAGTACGTATGTGCACAAGGATTTTCGGCCGTTGATTCTATCTCATCATTACCACCACTATTATTGCTAGACAGACGGATCGAAAGAAATTTCCTATACAGATGATCAGATTAGAATAATATATACAACAAAAAAATACCAATTCTAGAAAGATTATCTTATTGGAAAAACCTCAAATTTTCATGATTGTCTTGTAATTAAAGTCAGAGGAAATTACTTAACTTTGGGGGAAATTTTAACAATTTTCTAGGGATACGACTAATTTTTAACGTTAAACTCGAATTCTAAAACTATAATTATCGCCCTCAATTCAAACGGGAGCGTAAATTATTGGAAAACAACCACCGCGCAGATTACAGCGCAACTACCCTAATTCGATCACGTTACAGATAATTGAACTGTTATCTATAAAAAAATGTAACTTTTGTTGTTCATATTCTCTGAGGTTAAGGATTTGTTTTTAAGTAGTTTACCAAATATAACCTTTGTCAATTTATTTTATAGATAAAACCGTTTTTTTGTGCATCCTTTCAACTTACGTCAATTAATTTATGCGATTAAATTAATTCGCGCGGAGGTCGCCAATTTTTTTTTTTTTTTGTCCTAATATTGGTTCACTAGAATTTCTTCAGGCTCGAATTCTCTAACTGTATAAATTACTGCTAATTCAAATTTATATAATCGGCCGCCTAAATTGTCAAAAAACAATCGTGTTGTCCGTGTTACGGCACGTGTAACTTAATTTAATAATCGCGTAAACAACCGAAATTTGTTATAAACTTTCCTACTTTAGTGCAAACAAATTTGACAAGATCTCGCAATGTAATTTTACTCATTGACCCTGTTTACATCTATTGATAACTACAACTATAGTTGAAAACTGAAATTGTCGATGTAAACGGTTAATCACGCTTGTAGTCAAATTGAGAACCATCGTGCCAACATATGAAGAACTCATGTAAAATTGCAGGTTTTTCTTTAGAAAAATATACTATGTGTAAAAGCAGATGACAGTTATTGACTCTGTTTACACCTAGTGAATAAATTGTATTCAAAAACTGTAAAACCAGCACAACTATCGTCGATGTAAAGGGTTAACAGCAATAGGGCCAACATTTGAAAACAATATAGAACTGATGTGAACGACTTTCATTACACTTTTAGGATGTTTTCAACGCTTGGTTTGTAGAGAATAGAACCATCTAAAACTGTAGTTTGCCATTTGCTGAAAACAGATGACATTTATTGACTCTGTTTACATTTAATGTTGATTGTAGTCAAAAACCGTAGTAAAACTTAAATGTAGTCAACTGTTGTCGATGTAAACGACTTTTGAATCATCGTGCTTCTGTACTTCTTGCTGCCAAATGTCCGTTTATTTTTCCAGTCTTTTTGTTATTTATGCTAAATATAAAATTGAACGTTTTTCAGTAGAAAAATACACGAAGTCAATTGACAATCATTCCTTTAGAAAGGAGTTACCAATGGTCTTGACTATGGTTTTTAACAGTGCTTAGATGTAAATACGTGGTAGTTTAGTTTCTTAATAACTATCAGCCTAGAAATTGAAGGATGTAGACAGGATCATTATTATAGAGAGACGACAGTTATGACTCCGTTTACATCTAGTGTTAATTAATTAATTACCAATTTAAAAACTCTTTAACTTCGATGTAAACATCTCGTGTTGTGTTAACACAAGTATAGTTAAAAACATAGAGTTGTTGAAATTAACGCAACTATTGTTGATGTAAACGGGGTCAAATTAGCAACAAAATATGGAAAAGTATAGAATTAATAGAAGCGACTCTAATTTGGAGTAACTACAGTATGTCTAACTGTAGATGTAAACGCACGGAAGTTTGGTTTGTTAAATCAGCTTAATTAGCACTAGATGTAAACAGAGTCAGATTACAGGTAGGTATTATAGCTAGAGGTTATTTAAATAAAATTACAGAATTTGAACTTTAGTGACTCCGTTGAATTATTTGATTGGAAAAACCAATAATTTCAAGCAAAATTTTCCGCTAATACTCCTCTTTTTCTCTCTCTCTTTCTCTATTATTTAAGCTTGTTTTTATTTGTGTTTTTTCCTAAAATAATGATGATACAGTTTTTTTTGCTTATTGCAATTACCGTGATCATTATTATTGACAATTACACAATCTATAAAAAACAATGTTCTATTGACGTGTTAACTAGTGAATAAAGAAATATCTGCGTCAGAAATTTTCTATGATTTAACAATTTTACAATTGTTATTTGTACAAAGAACAATAACACAGGACGCGTGCATTAATTGTTTCCTATCTTGAATATTCGCAAATCTAATATTTACATAAAATTGTTTTCAAACTAGATTTGTTACCATGGTGACTAAGCAAAATACTGGTCAATTTTGCTATTGCATAATGGATCTTATTACAGTTCATTATCCAAATTTGTCTAATTCTCACCGAATCTAGATTCCTGCTTTATCCCAATTTGCACACTGTAAGTGGCGCCCTTTTATTAAAACAACCACCACAATAAGTAATAAATTATAATTTAACTGAAAAACCACCCCCAACCCTTCAACCACTAATTTTACGAATTAATTGTTTAGACCTAAATGTTCCTTATCGTTTAGTTGCAGTAATACTAGCAAAGTGACCTGATAAGTGGCGCCAGACGGCCGGCGTTCTAATTAAAAACTCAAGTCATAAACCACCCCCAATGCTCCAATACAGTTTCCTAGAATTTTCCATTATTGGCGTAATTTAAACTGAAAACTTTTTAATCGCCGACTAGTTGTAAATATGAATCTACCTGGTCTTCACCCCTTTCGCAAACTACCCTTGAACGGTCATGTAAAGAAAACATAGCCGGTGTTGATAATAAACGGATGACCCTTAAATATAAAAATTCTATTTGAAAAGAAACCGGTTTTAAAGTCCAAATGTATACTCACTCAAAGATTTTAAAGGGTTGATTTTTTTTAAATATTGACCCTTAATTTGCATACTGGCCTGACCAGTATGGGAAAAACTGTTAATATAGAGGGTTTGAAAAGGCTGTTTTTTAATTCGGTCAATTTATGAAAGAAATGAATTTGAATAGGCCGGATCGGGATATATGGGGTGGTCAATTTTATTAACGGTTCTCGTGTTGGTTGCATCACGGTGGTTGTGAGATTTCTGGCAGATGTTTGTTTGATCTTTTATCTTGTTTGGAGAAGCTTAAATTTTTACAAAAGGGTTGAAATAAAAATGTGGTGAAATTAATGAAATTCTTAAAACAACCTGTAGAGGAGGGTAGGTGGAAAAATCTTGAAATATCCATAAAGTTGGATTGTTTAAAATGCAAGTTGATAAAAAGTTACGAAGTTCAACAAATTGTTTTCAACCCCTTCAACGAACAGGACATTGCTCCACTACCACCACCACTACTAGCAAGCGGACAGCTGTGGTCCGTTCCTATTGTTAAGTGACCTTTCCTACATTAATTTACATACTGGCCTGACCAGTCTTAACCTACCCCATTGAAACTGACCTGAATTTGATATTTTGCTAGTTATCACTCAACCCTGTATGTGTACGCAACAAAAAATTATTTCTCCAAATTATCATCATCATCGATTCCAAACGAAATCAATAAAAGTTAGAATGATGGCAACTTCCCCCTTGAAGGATGAAGAAAAACAGGAAAAACTTCAACCCTACTGCCGCCGCCACCACCACCACCACCGTCTTCGCCCCTCGACGCCGTCACCGTTTCTACATAACAATCGGACATTAAAATCGAAGTTTATCTATCTTTATTTAACTAAATTTAAAAGTGTATGTGTTGGTCTCTGTTTGAAGCGTTTTTGAGATGTGAAGAGAGTTCGTCTCGGAGTGAGAAAAGTAGGGTGAAAGAATAAAAGAGGGTGGACTGTGATGATGGCGCAATAGTGCTAGTGGGTGATATCGAAAAAATGGGGAGAGGGTGAATGAATTTCATCGACTAAGATTTGATTGCTGCAAACTTTTGTTCAGCCATTTTGAACCTTTATTTTAATTTTTTTCTCAATTTGCAATATTGTTAAATATTAGAAAATGTTAATTTTACCATTTTTGTCGAGAGGGTGAATTTCGTAACTCATTTACTAACTATCTTGGAAAGGGATGGTTGTCGTTTCTAACTAGAAGGGCACACAAATACCGAGGTGGGTGATAATAAATTACGCGGCCATTCAAAAGATTGTCGAAAGTTTTATCTCTTGGTTCGTCGTTTAAAGTAGAAGAAGTAGTAGTAGTCGTCGTCGTCAGGGCACGGGTAGTAGGGTTGGGGGTGGCTCTTTAAAATTAAAACGTCGCAATTAGTCGTTAATGGTTGCAAAACACAAAGAAAGTCGTTTTTCAAAATTGTTTCAACTTGAATACACAAGACGTTCATTAAAAATCACCATCAACCGCCTTTTATCCCTACACATTAACACTTATCTCCTTCTATCTTTGTCTAACATAAAGATATGTTTATAATATAAACAAGGATATAGGGATGCATATTTTAAGGGTAGTTGTGACTTTACAAAGTCTTTAAAGATTCGATATTTGCTGATCTGTTGTTGCTTCATTCACCAACTTTACAAGATTAATTGTTGAATCAATGGACGGCCATTTATTTCTCTATTTGTTCTTGTAATTATAATACAAAGTTGCAATATCCACTTTCTATTCAATTCATCATATGATTCAAAAAACAAACAATAATTAGTCAACTTTGAAGGTTTTTTAAATGAATCATGTATCACCAGTATTTCCAAGTATTTTTAAAGTAAAAGTCCAATTAGCACTAATAATATACAAAGTGTTACAAATCATGTATTATGTGAAGTTAAATTTCATTTATTCGCTAATCTAAAATCAAATACAAAGTAGGCCATTGATTGGAACCTTCAATTAAAAAAAAATCGACTAATTAGAAGTGGAACTCCTTGAAAAAAATTTGCAAATCTCCAAATCTACCGGTTTCAATGTAGAACTATTAAAATGTTGAAATAGAGTTTATTTATAGAGTGCCATAATGATGTGTTTTGCAGGATTGAAGACTATAATGAATTCATTATAGGCCTCATACTGTTAAATGATTACCAAGAAGCGGAAGTAATTTCACTTACTTTAATTTTTATATTATTTTACGCTAATTTTGTATGGCACCAGGATTATAATTACTGATTATGGTAGTCTAGTACTAGTAATAGTACTAGCACTAGTGCTGTAATAGTAATAATACTAGTGCTAGTACTAGTGCCGTTAATAATTATCGATGGTTAAATACAATAAAACTATCGAAATTAGATGAGGATAAAAGTTTTAAGTATATCGAATTACAAGATCTGTATTTTAATTGTATTGTAGATTAAAGTTGATGTCTCTTTGTTATTACAATATCAATATTTAACATGCCTGTTGTTTGTTGAACATTTAAAGTTGAACTACAATTATTGAGCGTTCTATAAAATTTAAATACGTGCATTTATAAATTTTCAAATTTAAAATAAACAAACACATAAATTTCCTGTTATAAGTACAATTAAAATTTTTATTTTTAATTTCAATGGAAATTAACGCACTTAAAAAATTAGACTTTAACCTATGAAGGATTCAAAGAAACGGGTTAATTGCAAGCACATAGGTCGCTGTCTATTATTTTTAATAAACAATGCGGACGTATTAATAAATCTATAATTATTTATAATTCTTGTCAATATAAGACAAGTCTACATAAACAATTTCTATTTCGTCATGTTTTAAGGCCTAAACTATTAAAAAATTTCTTGTGGTGTAAACAGAACTATTACTAGTACAATAACTGTCATCAATGCACTTTTTTCATGGATTTATCGATTTGACGTGTTATTTTGTTCTCTTATTAATTATTAATTGCAAAAAAAAACGAAAAAAACTGGACTTGGACTGAAATTATCAAAATTATTTGCGACCTCTTGAAAGATGATGCTGAAATTTTGAAAATGCAGGCTGAAGTTTCGCGAACAAACAATTTATTGAGCCAGTCCGGATTTGAAACGAGAATTTTTCAAAGTTATCCTAAATTTTGACGCGTCGAATAAATGGTGATTTGTGAATCTTGAAAAGGGCACAATTTAGACAGTTTAACCCGTTTATATCTTAAAGTTTAATAAATTTTGCAACTAGGTCAACAAAGGCCTTTTTGATATCTGTTTTAGACAATTACGACAATAAATCCAATAAAGAACATGATTTACATCAATATTTCAATATTTCGTCATGTTTTAAGGTTTTGTGGTGTAAGCATATCTGTCATTTAATGCATTTTTTATAGATTTATCGATTTGAAAATGTGTTATTTTATTCTCTTGTTAATTACTAATTGTGAAAAACAAAAAACTGAAATCTAAAACTTCTTCGTTCATTTAGATCTTGAAATTTTGAAAATTTTTATTCCAAAATGACTAATTTTTTGGTAGGTGTTGAAATTTTTAAAATAACATAAAGTCAAAACTTTAAAGTTTAAAATAAGAATTTTTTCAAGGATTACGTGGGATGGTGTTCTAAATTTTGACTCGTGCAATAAACGATTAAAAAATCGTAATTTAAGGCACTTTATCATGGACTTATCGATTTGAAAACGTTTTGATTTGTACTAATTTTGATAACACGAAAAGCTGAAATCTGAAAATTTCTGGTTTGCTGAGGTCCTGAAATTTTGAAAATTTTCATTTCGGAAATAATTCGAGATCTTTGGCTGAAATTTTGGAAATGAAAGCAAAAGTTCCACAGAATCACAAGTTATTGCACCAATCCAAGTTTAAAACGAGAGTTGCTCCAAGGGTGATGTAGAAAAAATTCCTATTTCTTACTCGTAGAACTTCATAAGGATTCAAAATTGTTGTAATGCTGGTTCTGAATCGTGAAAATAACACATTGATGCCCTAAGAGATCAGTTTTCAATAAATTTCACAACTAGGTCTAGAAAATAAGGGGTTTTGTTATTAGAATTTGACGAATTCTGGAAAATTTAGGATGATTTATATCAATATTTCATCACTTTTTAAGGTCTGAACGATTTAAAAAAATCTTGTAGTATAAACATAAAACAATAATTCGCATTTATTGCATTTTTTCATGGACTTATCGGTTTGAAACATACTATTTTGTTCTATTGTTAGTTGCTAATTGTAGGAAAACAAAAAATTTCGAAACATCTCTTGATAGTCCCTGAAAATGAAAGTATAACTTTCATAAAGGCACAACTTATTGTAAGAGCCCCAGTTTAAGCTTTTAGACAGTTTTTTAGGGTGATACAGAAATACTTTCTAAATTACAACTTATCAGATTTCATGAGAACCTTAAATAATTGTGAAAAGGGCAATATTTAGACAGTTTAGACTGTCTAAATAGTTAGTTTATGGCCAAAAGGTTTATGTTAATAAATTTTGGTACCAGATCGACAACATTAGGAATTTTTGTATCTTTTTCAAGAAAATTTTGACATTAAATTGACTAAAAAACATGAATAGTCTGATCGTTTCTGAGCAACGAAAAATAACAAGAGTAACTCGATTCTGATTAGTTTTTTAGCGTGCGGAAAAGTTTAATTGAAGTGCAAGGGTAGCGTATACATGCTTTTCACAATAACGTCGTTTATATCCTTATCAGATACCTATTTGAAGGGTTTTTTTGACTTGAAGTACACGATTTTTCCTTAGTCATTTGTTTTTAAAGATGGTAGTTTTGATTGGCCCTTCAGCGTGCAGAAAAGTTTGATTGCCACACTAACCCTTGTAAGTCGTTCAAAGTACACATTTGTTTCAGAAAAGCGACCTCTCTGCTCTTGCCAGTTAAACAACTTCTTAAGGAGGTCTTTTGAGGTAAAATCTACATTTTAAACAATTTTCTCATCAATTATTCGATTTTAGCGTTTTCCAATAGTGAATGTCCGAAAGAAGATTTATTAAATTTTCACTTTTATCGAGCCTGTTTTTAATAATCTGAATAATTTTTCCTAATAAATTTGGGTTTCTATCGAATTTTACTTTCATGGAAAGATTTTTGACATTTTTATTGTTATTTTTATAACTATTGAATTGTAGAATAAGACAAGTTACACAGTTTTAACTGATTTTTCCTTGAGAAATTTTGTTTTTAAACTACCATAAAGACCTCTTAATGAAAGGGCGCTCTTAATTAGGTATATTTACTCAATGTAACCGATTTGGGTGAGTTTTTGAGTTGAATTTCCAAAATTGGGCCAATTTTCGAGACACAACTGTGGTTTCTGACCGAGTTCTGCTATTATTTCCAGTTATAAAAAACGAAATACCACTCGACGATACCGGTTGATGGTTATGTAAGAATCTCGCTTTTGTTCAAAAAACAAACAATCTTTCTGATTGAATATTTTTAAAATGCAAATCACATTGACTGAACCCGATCCGTACACTAAAATCGTTTTAAACAACTTTTTAGAATATTTTAAAGTTGACATTTACGATTTTGATTCGAAATTTGCACAAATGATTCATACCGAACAATTGTCGAGTGGAATTTCCAAAAAAAAGGAATCCAAATTTTTAATTTAACAAAGCAAACTTGTTTGTCGACTTAATTTTAAACCCAAAACAAAAACTTTAATAGCGTAATTATAAACGAAGCTTCATCGATGCATTGTTCCAGTTAAACGGTATCGATTCGTTGGCTTCTTATCGTAAGCTTCTTTTTGTAATTTTCCTAAAAAATTTCTACATTTTTCCTGTCTATTAAATTAGTCGTTTATAACGGTTCCTATATGTGTGTAGAGGATGAAATTAAAACGAAGTTGAAGTTTATTAGAATTTGAGAAAACTTGTGAAAGTTGTTGAATTGAAGAGCGGCCGGCACATTTACGCAATCAATGATTAAACTGAAAGTGTCTCCGATTTTTCTTTTTCACGATTGGAAACATCGACTTTCCAATTTAAAAACGAGTTTTTTTCCTTTTCCGCATTGCTAATAAGCGAGTTTTTTTAACAATTGTTTTGGTTTTTTTTCCGTTTAAAAATCAACATATGTTTTTGTTATTTTAATCTTTTATGTGTTTTAAAGTCTATTAACGGTCAAACTGGTTATTGTTTGACAAGAATTTTGTCCTCCGGCACCTTTACCATTGTTATGTTAACTAGTCGGGTAAAGGACAACGGGTGTCCTGAAAAATCACAGGATACAATGACCGTATTGCCCAGTTGGAGAATAATTAAAATCTGCCCAACCGCAGCGTTAAAATATTTCGAGCTGCAATTATACTAATAGAATGCCTAAAAAAATAATTTTTATTGTTCCATCAGTCCTAACTGTGGAATATTATCTGTTCATCCGCCTACTGCCGCCATCACCCCTATAATAACAACCCCTTTTTGTATTATACAGCATAAATCGTGAGCTTACTTTTGAAAAATCACAGTTTAATTTCCTCTATCGTATTCTTAAATATTCGTCATTTTTCATAAAACCACCCCTTTGGTTCTGACAGTCGTTGTCCCCTTTCAAAATAGTAAGAATACGGCGAAGAAGAATAATAAGAGGAAAAAGTCGCGCCTGTTGCCAGAAAGAAAAAGCGTGACACAAGTGGGGTGAGGGGTGGCTTCGAGCGTGCTTTTGAAATACGAGAGAGGGTGGTGGTCGGCGGCCGCCGTGTTTTGTACGATTCAAGAGGGGACGATTCGGACTTTCGATGATGGTGGGGGATGGAGGCGTCGGTGGTAGTGGTAGTTCGTGATGGTGGTGGTGGTAACAGAACAGAAAAAGGATAGAATGAAAAAAAATTATATTAAGTTGATTGAGTTCGTTGTCGAGATAGAGGGGAAATTGAACAAGAATGACGATGGAGGGATAAAAATTAACTTAAAAGAAGGGTGAATAAAATTTCTTATATTTGGTAAAACTGTTGGACTTTAAGGAAAATGACCGACTAAATGGGTAGTCGATAAAGGGTGGATTTTGATTTACAAAACTGTAATTGAGAGCCGTTCAACTCCCTTGATCTTTACTTATTTTAATGTAGAGTATCAATTTTTCGGTAACATTATACACGGGGCGCTTAATTCAACAAATTCCGTAATAAATGAAGCTTGATGGAAATAAATGAGGCACTTTTCGGCCCTTTCAATCAACCGATAATCGATTAGAAGAAAGAAAAAACAACAAAAATAGTGATTGTCAAACAAGAACCCCAACAAAGATTGATAACAATTGGGATTTCCTTGGGGATTCGATAAAAAAATCGCAACTAAAACTTTACCACCCTTAAGATAATTCTTTAATTTCCACCGATCAACATTTGCTACCGTGTAAATAGAGGATGCGGACGAAATATTGAAGGACCCTTCAGGTTCTCTAACCCTTGTGTCGTTATAAAAATCTTACCGGCACCCTGGCTGCTGGCGGGCAAAAAATTAATGAGATCCTTGTTTTTATTGATTTTCGCCCTGGAAATCGAGAGGGAATATTAAAAAGCTTTTCTTATTTTGCATCGACGTGGCCATGGCGGTCGTAGCAGGGGTTGGTGTGGTGGTAGCAGGCGTTATAAAAAGATGTACAGTTAACGATGGAAAGCTCACAATCTGCTCGATTATTATTATTATTATTATTAATTTTTTACATCTTTACATTTTGTAAAAGGGGTGATTTTGTAAACATTTCACGTCAACTATTTTAACATGGTACAGTTGGAAAGAAATCATCTTATGGAAAGTCTCTGTACAAGTGGGGGTGCTTACCCCAATCTACGAATTAAAGTACATAATCCAATCTCTTTTATCTTTTCTTATTCTAACCAATCCCCCTTTACAACACACCGCCACCCCCATCGGGCATTATCGTATTCAACAATCTCAGTTCCCGTTTCGTCTTTTTGCCTTTTTGTCGTCATCTCGTTAGTTTCTCGCATAAATAAAATACAAATCTTTATAATTTTTCCATCTATTTTGAATAGTAAATCAAGGAGAGGGATGCCATCATGCAAAAACATACAGAGGGTGGCAATTTCTTTCGAAATATTGCAAGAGGGTCGGAGTGGATTCTAAGAAAGACCAGACCCACGAAGGACAGGGGAATTTAAATTAGCCAATTTTCCCCATTTAGTCGCCCTTCATGTCAAGAAATATACGTATTTTTTCTTGTTTTTGTTTAGTAGGGATGGGGTTGTAAATTCGCCTCAATTATACTATTTGAATACTATTAATGCCCAGTAGAATTGTTGTGGTAACCGACTTTTCTGCAGATGAATTTTCTACTCGTGTATTCATCCCTAAGACTAATGGATAGCGATTCAGTAGGAATAATGCAATGTTAAGTGCAATTTGTAGCTAGACATTAAAATAATTTGTTATCTTGACGACCCAGTTCTCTCTCTGTTAACGGGGTAGATAAACAAGTCATCATTTAAAAGTACAACAAGACCATTATCGATAAATTGACTCAACCATATGTGGAGTTCCTTCGAGCTTTAAGGTGAATGGCACGTGTTGGTTGGATTTTTCCCTCTGTTCGTTAACACAAACGGGTATACAAACAGATAAAAGTGCTCTCTACTACTTTATTTCGCCGTCTCCGAATGCCAGTATCAATAATGTATTCCACCCTGGGACTTTATTCGTGAAGACAAAAGAGGGAATGTAAATAGTGTTTTTGTGATATCTTTTTAACGCGCTCCTTATCCCCGGCATTCATTTATTTCTTTGCAAAAGGAGAGGCGTCCGTCTTTTGTTCCAGCCCAAACAAAACACAGCCTTAACTACCTTTTGTCCAAGTGTCACTTTTCTTTTGTTTTTGTTACCATCCACCACTACCCGGAGTAGTATCATCATTGTAATAGTCGTAAAAGTTTAATGTCGACGCCAGTTTTTATCTATTTCCATTATTTTTCCACTCTAATTTTTTATTTTATAAAATCTAACAAAATCACTACCTGAATTTTTCACCCTTAACCCCATACCGTCCCTATCGAACTGTTGTTGTCGCCCACTGCCACCCACCCGAACCGATCGTCGAACTTCAAGTGTTTCTAGATTGAGTTTTCCTAATTAAAAGTTTTGGAAAAGTGACTGGAGAAAAATGTGCTCCGTTGTGAACGACATTACATTAATTTTAAAACCCGAGGCTACGGCGATTAAATCGAGGGGTTTCTTGTAATAGCACCGAATCGGGTGGCGGTGGCGGTGTTGGTAGTGGTGGTTGGTGTAGGGTTTGAATTTTCTTCTACTTCTTCTTTCATGCCAACTTTTTAATTAAAAATCTTTCGCTCTGTTTTCCATTAATCGACGACGCACTCAACACCGCCACCAACCCCCTTATCCCAGACGGTTCTATTGCGCTCGCCTTCATGCGATTATAACAACTACAGGTAGTAGGATTTATTATAGAAGGCGGAGTTTTTAAGAGGAATTCGATACAAGGGAGAGGAAAAAATATAAGGGATGATGGTCGACGATTGATTGATTCCGCTACTTCGTCTATTTTAAACCCCTGTTTAATGGTAATTATTTGTGAGTTTTCAACTGGAAACTACAACTTCAATATAAATAACCAATTAAACAGTTGTATTTAGATACTCCAATTATAGGGAAATTTAAATAAACGAGAGAAAGAAGGGGTTGAATCTTTGATGTTTGGAATTTTTACAAATACAAAATAGTATGTTGAAAAGTGAGTTTTAAAAGTTGACAGTCCCTACAAGAGACTAATTGTAAGTTTAAAAAACGTGTGCTCCAGTGCGAGTTTTTAGTGCTCCAGGCAGCATTGTCTAGTGCTTAAGCAACCCGAGTAATGGGGCCGACACTCAATTAATTTTTATGGCCATTTAGTAAAATGTTGGAAAAAAAATTGCTCATAATTAAGTTATGCGAATAAGATCAGTTTACAAATTTTGATCAATTTTTGAGTTAATTTGACTTGTAATCAATTGTCATAAAAATTATTTAAATTTCTTTTAATTTATTTCTGTTTTATAATTTTTTACGAATTTTTTTAGTGATTTGTCAAAAATGGAATTATACTGGAATTTTTGAACAGAACTTTTCAGTTTTGTAATCAAACTTTGTTCTTTTGAACAATTGTTTCGTTTTGTTTTGTTTTTACTTAGAAATACGGCTTTTTGGCAAATTTGCCACATTGAGTCAATAAATAAAAAATAAGTGATTTTAATTTAATTTCCTCACTAAATACAGTTTTCTAATAAAAATTCTCAAATTTCCAATGAAAATAAATTAAATCAATAGAAATATAACAAAGCTTAACACCCAAATCTTGAAATTTTATACTAAAGAAAGTACTAAATTGTTTTAAAGTTTTGCTATAAAATTAAATAAAGTAGTGGAAATTTTTGGGTGTAAGGCAAAAGTGCTATTTTATCCAAAGTTTTATTATAAAAATCTAGAACGGTGTCGTATTTTTAAAAGTAACTCAAAATTGCTCGATAAAATCGTGAAATTTTAGAATATCTACGCTATTTTTCCAAAATTTGTTGTAATTATAACTAAATTAGGCAAACCTTATGAAAATATTGCAATTTTGTGTTAATAGTGCTAGTTTTTTTTTTAGAGAAAATGAATATTTTCAAAATCAAGCAAACTCAAATTTTGGACTAAAGGAGCTAAATTTTTCGATAATTTCCTTTAGAATCAAATAAATTACAACGTTTCCACATAAGGCCAAATTTCTTCTATAAAAATCTGGAGAATAAGATCGCTATTTTTGTCAGATTTTAGAATACTAAAATATTTCTAAAATAAACTAAATTTCTTATTAAAATCTTGAAATTTTGGACCAAAAGTTCTAAATTCTTGTGAAATTTTCCATTAAAAATAGAAGAAACTAGAAAACTTTTTCTTATTAAAATCTTGAAATTTTGGACCAAAAGTTCTAAATTCTTGTGAAATTTTCCATTAAAAATAGAAGAAACTAGAAAACTTTTTAGTATAAGGCAAAAACGCCATTTCAGATTAAAAATGCTAAATTTTCAAAAATTTCCTTTGCGATCAAACAAAATAGGATAAAAGCCAAATTTCTTCTATAAAAATCTTGACAATGAGACTACTGTTTTTGTCAGATTTTAGAATATTAAAATAATTCTAAAATAAACCAAATTTCTCATTAAAATCTTGAAATTTTGGGCTAGAAGTACTAAAATTTTGTAAAATTCTGCATTAAGAATTGAAGAAAGTAGAAAACCCTTCGATATAAGGCAAAAGTGTTATTTAAAAAAAATACTGGAATATTTTCAAAATAAAACAATTTTTCATTAAAATTTCCAAATTAGAGATTAAAAGTGCCTCATTTTTCAAAAAATAAAAACTTTGTTATATGAGAACCCTATTTTTTTCAAATTTTGTCAGATTGGGAGGCGATGGTCTATAAAGAATGTTTGTCTGAGGGTGACACATCTCATGACCAATATAGAAATTGATTTTGCAATCGAGATTTTCATACATTTTTCCCTATTTTGCACACCAAATTTCTCATTAAGATCTGCAAATTTGGATCAAAAGCACTAAATTCTTACAAAATTTTGTGTTAAGAATTGAAGAAAGTAGCAATCTCTTCGATGTAAGGCAAGAGTGTCATTTTTCAAAACAATTTTTCACAAAAATCTCCAAATTTTGGATTAAAAGTGCTAAATTTTCGCAAATTAAACTCTTAAAATTAAAACTTTTTGATTAAAGAACTCAATTTTTCCAAAATTTGTCAGTTGCGGGGCGATGACGTTTAAAAACTGTTTGTCTGAGGGTGGCAAATCCCTTGACGACACCCCGTGTCGCGTACAGAAATGGATTTTTGAAACGAGATTCATACAGTTTTTTCCTATTTTGCACCCCTTTTTTGATAAGAATTAAACCCTTACAATTTAGGGAGTTTTGTTGTAATTGGTATCACTAACATGACAACTAAAATTTCAAATAACGCTTCAATTGTTCTTTTGTTCCCTATGTCACTTGTTTATCTTTATACCTCTTTAGAATTTCTTATTTAGTTAAATAATGACTTTAGTTAAAAAATAAGTATCTACTTTTTTTTTAATAAAATTATAATTTATTATAAATAAAACGTAACAAATCAAAATAATTACTATGTAAAAAATATTAAATAATACTTTATATGAAGTTTGACAGCTGTCATTTAAATTTACCTACCAACCTTAAAAAAATAAATTATCCTAGATATCCATTTCTACACTATTTTTAATGTGAAAATAAGTCTCTAATGTAAATTATGAAAAATAAACAAAATTCAATTATTAAATAACAGTAACAATTGTAGAAAATTCGCATATTATAGAGCTGTTAAAGCAAGTTCAAGTGCAACTAGGGAAAGTTTGTTTGAGGACAACAAACTTTACTGTTTGCATGAAAAACATAACCTACTAGATTAACTCTTAAACGGGCTATTAGCTCAAATTGTGGTGGTAATGGGACACTTTCTAAAATAACAATTAAAACTTGCGGAAACTAACAATAAATTGTTTCTTCTTTTATTTATTGATCTCTTCTATTTAATTAGATGATGATGGAAAATTTCGAAACTTGCTGCGATCAATGTCGGTTTTTTTTCGCCTTATAACTTTATATGTGTGGATAATAACTTGTTTGTTTTGGAATTTAATTAATTGTGGATGGAGTAAATTCCGTTTAGGGACGTAAGTAAATACATTGACGCACTGTAAATTTAAAAAGAAAACAATTTTTTGTTGTTTACGTTTAGGATTATTTCCAATATAAATCTGAACGTGTGTCAATGCAAAGATCAGGTAAATGAACTAATTAATTAATTAATTCGAGGCAAATAACGTAATAATAAGCGTGTAGTTATTATTAGAAAACGTGAGTCATTCGAATTTGACAAATATTGATGTGCTTAATAAGTTGACAGGTCATTAAACAAATATTTTGGATTGATATTTACATAAAATTGGTAACCGTTACAAAAATTCCGCTTGAAATTAAACGATTTCTAGAATTATTCATCGTCCGATAATTACGTAAAGTTCGCCGGGTTTTTCCTGTTATTTTCCATTAAAACTTATGAAAAGGTTTCTAAACGATGAAAATCGAACTTTAAAAAAAATAATCAACAAAACCATCGAGATGAAAGAAACGAACTGCAAGTATGCTTTAGAAAATTTCTTATTGATCGCGAAAATTTCTTGCATCTCTCAATAATCGTCGTTTTTTCAACTTTATTACTATGTCCATCCCGTTCTAGCCAATTGTATTGTACGGATAGTCTTTGTCTTTTTCTATCCAAAGAAATAACAAGTTGCAATTATATACAAAATTAAAATTCAACTCGTTGAAAAAGCGAACGAAAGGAACGCGAAAGGAACAGAATGAAACTGCGCCAAAGCTGAATCAAGCGCGGCCCCCATTCTCCTATTAAAACTTTTTAACGGAATTCTCACCCCTATGGAGCGGCTCGCCACCATCCCCGGCCGGCTAGCTCAATGAAATCCACATATTTATCGATTAATGATCGATAAATGGCCAACGATACAGTGACCAAATTTCGGCAAATGTCAAGGCTTACGTGTTGCTTGTGTGACATTTTTGTTGATTGCAAAATTTATTAAAATTGTGTCACGATGAAATTCGGATGGAAAACAGAATGGCCGTCTTTATATTGTTGCGAAATTTTAAAACGGAATATTTTAAAATGGAGAATTCTCTTTTGTTATTCCGCATGAATATTTACTTTTGTGCACACTTTTATTCCATTTCTGTAAAGATGCTGTGTTGTTGTTCTGTTGTTCGTTAGTATATCTGTAGGGAGGGTGGTTTCCCGAAAAGAATCTACTCGAAAGCGAAAAAACAGTCGTATAGTTTGTATAAAGGTTGAGGAAATGATAATGTTGTAGATAGAGGGTTGAAAAGGACGGTGTATAAGGGGCAAGTCAGTCGGTTGTAACAGTATTTCAAATGGGGTGAAATTTATAATTAAATATTTCGCATTTTTGCAACAATCAAAACAATACACAATACGATAATCTGATGGAAATATGGAAAATATTGTGGTAAAATCATAGACTTACGTAAAATTGAATCTACTCCTTTGAGTATGCCCCTATTGTTGCTTTAATTGGTCTCAATAGTAGTGGGAATTTTGCTCAGTCAAAAGCTCAATGAGGAGTTATAGCTCATCCGTTTTGGTCCCGAAAAATGACAACTTTTTTGTGGTTTATTCATTTCTGCTAATACAAATTGAAAATTTGCATAATTTTTTCGATCCGATGCCCAAATGTCAATATTTCTTGTTTTCCAACAGGTTTCAATGATTTTAGGATTTTTTAGGAGGATTGTGTTTTGAATAATTTCAATTGCTTTTTGAGTTATAGAGGAAAGTCAAGTTTTTTTGGTATATTTTTTTGTAATTTCCTTATACTTACCTTCATAATTTGGGCACTGTTGTTTCTTTTGCAACGAAATCACAGATTTTGATAGAAAATTGGAAGCGTTTTCCAAATCTGAAAGAAATTTCCCAATAGACCTATTAGTTATTGGGAAATTGATAAAAACGTTAAAAACTTTATTCCAATTTATTTTCTACAGTTTTGAAGATAAAGAACTGAAAAATGTCTTATTTAAAGGCTTATGCATGGGCTTAGAGCATACCAGTCCCAAAAAATCTAATTGTAAGAATCTAGGTGTCATTTTCACATACCATGTGTTTCAAATCGGACTCTAAGTTCTTATGGCATTTATAGGAGGGTCTCTGGAGATCATTTATTCAAAATTTCGGCCCCATAGCTCGCCTAAAACTTGGTCAAAAACTCTTTCTTTTGTGACCAAGTACCGATTTTTAAAAACGAGTTACACACGTCAAATGACATTGAATGACTTGAAGATGCTTTCAACATCGATGTTTCTCGTTTTATTCCATTTTATTCTCGAATGGGTAGGAGTTTTTTGCATTTCTTATGGAATGCGATGGAGGAGAATATTGGGAACGTACTTGAGTCATTCTGATTGTGAGTAAATATTCGTGCTTACCTAACTTTTGAAAAACGCGACATTATAAGAAACAAGCCTTTTTTATCCAACTTCACGGTCAGCTTTGGGGCCCAAGTTTTGCTAAAATGATCTCTAGAGACCCTCTTATAAATTAAAATATTTTACAATGCTCTCCAAATACGGGCAACTATCATAGGAACTTATAGTCCGAGATGAAACACACGGTATTTTAATAGTTTTTCAACTATAAATATGTAGTATTGGAAAATTTTGAAAAAACTTGGGAAATCCCAAGAACGGAACGCTCTTATCTCAAAGTAGACGGACTTTGTTTGGACAGTGTGGTGAGCTGTGTTCTCTAAGGTCAGATGATATACGTTTGAGTACCCAATGTTGTCCAACTTTTATTGAAACCTACGCCTTCTAGAAATCCAAGTTTGGCAACCTACCTAAGGGCACTCAGGGTTACACTGACTAGACTTTGACATCATGATTATTCCTGTTTGAATAGAGCCGGTCTACTCGCAGATAAAAGTAGGTCCGGACTGGACAGGGCGGACAGACGGAGGTTTCCACCGGGGTCAATCACCACCAGGAAACCCTTTGAAATTTTATTTTTTAAATGTTAAAGATAATTGAACATTTTAATAAGTCCATATCTTGCTTGTTTTTGGAAATATCGTAAATTTTAAAACAGATTTAAAAAGAACATGTTAAGAAGTATGTAAGGATCTTTTTCGTTTCAGAAAATTCCGATTGAATTTTGAGCTATAGAGGAAAATTTTGAAGCGTGTTTCATTACAACATATTACAATGTTCTTAGATTTTCTCTCATAATTTAACCAGTGTTGTTTATATTTTAATGATTTTGACAGAATTTATAGAAAATGACAACTGCTTTCCAAATATTCAAGAAATTTCCTAATCGGTTTGCTAGTTTTCCAGGAAATTATCAAAAAAATTACACATTTTTTTCTAGTGAGATCGAAATAATACCAAGATTTAATAATCGATAACTCTCTTATTTTTTGAGATAAATAAAATAGCATTTAGAAAGATAATCTTAAGGAGTATCCAAGAACGTTCTTTTGTTTTGGAAAATTGCACCTGAAATATTTCTAATCCCCACCGAAATAGCCCAGTCAAGCGAATTTTCCAGGAATTCTCAATAACTTCTCAACTAAAGTGCCAATATCCGGAAAGCTAACAAAATACTCTATACACCTGTGGCAAGATACTTTTTTGCGCCCCCATATGCAAAATATTTTGAACAAAGCACATTTTTTTGGTAGCCCACATTTTATTCTAAACTAATTCTTTTTAATATGTGAAAATGACATCAAAATACACCCGTATTTATCGGAAAATTTTCGCGTAACTTTCCAATTTTCCCTCCTATAGAAGCTTTTATTTGAGACATTCCACAATTGATGATATTTCAAATTGTAGAAAACAAATTTGAGTAAAGTCTTCAAATTTTGATCATTCTTCTGGAAAACTAACAGATTGGTTGGAAAATTGATTGCAGATTTAGAAAGAGTCTCTAACTCGCTATTAAAATTTGGAATTTCGTTGCAAAATAAACAGAATTGTCTAAGTTTGGAGGGAAATATAAAAAAGTAGAGAATTACAACAAAAAACTCGATAAAAGCGAATTAACAATTTTCAAGTCAAAAAATTCCATGCCTCTTGAAATGCTTTTTAAATAGCATTTGGATCTTTTAAAATTATTGGAAAGTAAATGAGAAGTGGCTCCTTAAATTGTGGCATTTTCCGGGCGCTGGATTGAAAAAGATGACCTGCATCAGAACTTAGCACCAAGAGTTTTGTAAATTTTTGAGTAGTTTTGTAAATTTTTGAAGCGACCAAAGAGTCACTTCAAAAATGCATTGAATAACTCTACTTTAGTGTTTTCTGTCTATTCTATTTGTGCTTCCGCCTAATTTTACCAAACGGAAATGTCACAATGTGACACTTTTGGAATAAAAAAAAATTATTTCCATTTTTGTCTTCCTGTATTGCTTCGGTATTAATTAAGTCCAATTAAATGTGAAAATAATCAGAAATTTCTGTTAACATGCAGTTAAAACAGGACATCTTAAAGACATCGTTTATTAAATTTTGTCAATCATATTATCATCAGCATCAGTAGCATCAGCATCATCGTCATCATCCTCCATGTTGGTGGCCGGAAATTTAAGAAACTATAAACAGGAAAGTGGCTCCAAAATGGATTATTACGATGCGTTAATGTAATTCTCGTTACTTCATTAATTGATTAAGTGTACGAGGAAATGTAATTTATAATAGGTAGTTGTAATTATTGATTCATGCTTACATTTAAGTTGGAATAATTAAGTATTGTGAACAGGTTTTTTTTAAATCATTGGTAATTTTCCGTAAGAATATGACAGTAATTTGTTTCTTATAAGTTTTGGGTTATTAATGAGGCTTAATTGTTTGCTTTTATGTGGTTGTTTTCTTTTAAATGCGTATTTTTTATCAACGGAACGTTTTTTCGACAACTTTCTAAATATATTTCGGTTTGAATAAACAAAAATTGATTGCATTCCTCTAACACACCCTCAATTCTCCCTTTCTCTGCCCTTGTTTCGACTGTCTCGAAATTATAATCCCTTTATGACAGACATCATCTGGATTTTTCCATTTGATGCGCCCCTTTCTTTCCCATTTCTTTTCTTCGAACCCTCAAAATTACCATCAAACCCTCACAAAAACAACAACAACAACAACAACCATCCAGCCATTTTCCATCTTTTATTCGGTCCAATTCCTATCTTTTCATTTCGCTTTGTTTGCCCCGAAAGACGGTAACGTTAATTTATGGAATGCTCCACGATGGCCAAGAGAAAATTAAAAAGCGCCGCGTTCATTCATTCCACCACCACCACCACCACCACCACTGCCGCCCACCCTCTAGTTGGCTGGTTGACTGGCTGGATGGCTGGCTGGCGGCGGTATCGGCGGCAAAAAGAACGGAAACAGCCCGCTTGTAGGAGCGAGATCGAGAAACATTAATAGCTCTCCGGCGAGCAAAGGCGATTTTATAAAATGCTGGCGCAAGAAGATAAAACGAGACAAAAATTATTCTTCCCCTTTTTATTTCTTTATAACAGTAGGACTGTAGATACGAAAACGGGAAACGGGGAGGAAGTCCTTTATACTACACCCATCTCTTTCCCTATAGTATTATTCTCGGGGGTTGGTTTTTTTCTTACCCTCGTTCCTCTTGCGTTCAATTTTCTTTTTCGTTACTTTTTTTTTCCGACGCTCTAAATTCATCTCTTTCTTTGTACGGCTTGAATCCTTCCAATCTCTCACTAAGAGTGTGCTATTTTAAATTGTATCGTTCCGTTCTTGTCCATTTGTTGGGGAATATGCTGGCTGTCTTTGTTCAATGGACCCCCCTTGATACTTCTTCACTAGCCCATTTAAAGACAAGAAAATCATTTATCAAGTCTTAATTGTCTCTTTTTGTGTGTCTATTCTGGATCGTTGATGGTATTAAAAAGTTGAAAAAACCGACAACGAATCAAATTGGGCAATTTCAATTAAGAACAATTAAAAAGAGGCATAATTTTAATTAATTTACAAATACAATCAATTGGAATTATAAAATTAGTGATAGGATGATAAGATTTTAGTCGGAATGAAACGTAAAAGTTTTACAATCTTTTAACTTCAAAAAGGTTGATTTTTAAGGGTTGGTTAAACCGCCATCTAGCCGCGAGTAGCTGTAATATGAATTATCATCACTCTAACAGATGGTAGATTTGGTTTGCTCCCTTGCTGGTTTTCAATGGTTTATGTCCAAGATTCATCGAGGGGTAAGCGTTTTTTCTAGTAGGGACGCTACCCCTAATTTTGTTGAACCTGCAAAAAGATAATTTAGAATTTAGTTTTGATGTTTTAGGGCCTCTTTGATTGTTTAGAGTTGTTTCAATCGTTTTCCTAAGGTTTCGAATTCAATACAAAGGAAATTTATATGGAAACTTAATCAATTTTCCGTTAACAATATTGGGAAATTCTATTTCCTTTAACAAAGGACTTTAATATCGGTGTTTCTTGACGTACTTCCACCTTCTTCATATTAAGGTGTAGATATTTAACAAAACTACCCCCTATACTGAATTTTCAAACAATATCGAATCGAATCTATACAATATTCCTTTGGAACAGCCATCAACGATAACTCACCCCTCATTTATATTCCCATCTGTTCTTTCAAAGCTACATATACGTACAAAAAAAATGGAATGTAGACAAGAACCCACCCCAATCTATTCAACCCTCACCACTCCCGACTGTGAGTCTATAGAATTTCATTTCTAAACAAAAACCATCAACCTTAATATAACCATAATTAGAGACTGAAATTGCGAACTTTTTACAGCCATTAAAAACAACTAAGTTTAAGGGCAAGTATCGATATCAGCCCCGGGAACCGCCTATTCCCTCCGTAACCAAGGTAACTGCACTAACCAATGGGACATAAGTATTTCGCGTCTTACATCGAAAACGATGGAAGCGGCGTCGTCGACGACGACGGCAGCTTAGAAATGAAGGTGCGGCGGGGGTGGGGTGAAACTACCCTTTTCTCAGATACGTCCTGGGGTTTTTGGGAGCTGGCAATAGCGCGACGCTTCCCTACCACCACCACCACCGCCGCCACCACCATCATTCTACATTTACACAGAGATAGACAAATACAACGTCGCCGGTGGTGGTAATATGAGCTTCATAAGCAAAGGGGTGGCTTTCTAAAGGTATACGATAGATAGTATAAGGGGCTGGTGGCGCGCGAATTGAGAATTTTCTATGGTTAGTAGAATGGGACGGCGGGCGGGTCGGATTCACTTCCTTCGGGCCTGTTTCTCTCCGAGATTGAATTTCTAATGTGTGTTCTGTTTTTGATTAAATTTATGCGAAACGGCTTTAGGACCCAACGAGTGGAATTTTCGGATAAGGGAGTGAAATTTATAAGGGTAGTTGTTGTGTAGAATGTTGACGATATATTGATTTATTCCACCCTTGAATTCTTGCAATCAGAAACAACTCTATAAAAAATCAACCCTTAATAGCCCGATTTTGGGACAATAAGATCAAGTTTTGAGCTGAATTTTCCGGTTCCAATGACCTCGTTCTTGACCACTAACTTGCAATAGTATCCATAACAACTACCCCTAATCTAAAATAATAAAAAGTGGTAAACACGAAATGGGGCAAGTTCCGTGAGAACTGTTTGAAAAAGCCACAATTTCGGGCGAATTGTTGGAGATATTTCCTGAACGGTGGTGGATTCAACCGCCCCAATGTTCACCCCTGATTTAACTCCGGTTGTCGTGACGTCAATGTACAAGACGCTCGAAGGATATGAAATGTTCTATGCAAAGGATGAGGAAGTTCGAAATTAATTTCATTAGAAAGTTTCGTAATTAAGTCTGTCATGTGCCAAGAGTTTGTTAAAGAAAAATCCCCAGAACAGAGTTTCGGTTTTAAGCCAAATTACCCCAATCCGAATTCATTATGGCCATTTTTCTAACACAAATCACCATTATATTTAAAATTGAATCAAATTCGGGGATACTACCAATAAACCGGGGGTGGTTTCATTAACCGTCTTAAAGGCATAATGGTGTCCGGGAAATTCGCCAGTTAGGTCGTCCCTCAACCTGGACTTTCTGGCCATATAACGACACCATCCCCCTTTAAATTCTCTTTCACTATTTTCTCTTAACTATTACAACAATCGCTTTAGTTCACGGGTTTTCCAACTTAACCTTAGGTAAAATCTTGTATAATTTATCGTATTTCACCCTCACTAAGTTAATAGTATCGTTTTATCATTTAAATTGGCAAAGTTCCAGTTTACAAACGACTAAGGGAAAGATCTCCGAACCAGGATAGTTGAGAATATTAGACTAATCCTGGGCCGGTGCTGGGGTCGTTTTAGGGGTCGTTTAATTACTTACACCACCAGTTTGGGCGAATATTTCGAGTATTTCAAGAGGTTTTTGAGGGAAAAATCTGCAATACGCCAGTGTATGTGTTTAATTAGAAATCCTCCCTTAAAATAATAGATTGGGATATGGGGTGGCGATATTACCCTATTTTCCTATAATTAATCATAATAACTGAAATTTCACCATGACAGGCCTCTGATACTGTCATAGACGCTTACTTAAGGCTCATGTAATTTCCTTAGAAGAGAACCTGAGCCAATATTGCACATATTTTCTAATATAAACATATACCTATCTCTCTTGTTATAATAAATTTAGTTATAGGGGTGTAGAGGAGGGAAAATTATTTAGTTTTCACTTCCAGTATTCCTCAGGGGTAGCTCCATCCACACACACAATCTCACCCTCTTATAGTTTTGTTCACTACGACTACCACCCCTTATTTCACTTTATATTCTCCACCCTCTTCTCTATACCGCACACACACACACACTGACAACTCTAAGCTTTCAAAATGGCTTCCATGCAAATTACACAGAAAACTTAAGACAGCGCGGATATTGAGTTAACACTTTGCCTAGGAACGAACAGATGGAATTTTGCATTCGTTGCCCATTATTGCCCTAAATTCAACTCTAATAAGGGTGAATCTTGTTTAACAACAATAACAACAACAACAACACCCCGATGACTAGCTAAATTGATTTTAGAATGGATGGTTGATGCGAGTTTACACATGCAATTAGCAATTTCTAATTTTTGTACAAAAGGGGTTGAAATTCGTGTTTTACCCGTCTATTGTTTTGTGTTAAAAATAAAGGTGTAAACTCCTTATTGTCGGATTTCTTGTAATTTTGGATAATTGTAGGGTTGAAAACTGATTCAATCTTTCGCTTGGATATTAAAATTGTTATATTCGGGGTGGGAATCAATAAATTCCTAGAGAAACATTATATACAGACTGTTCAAGATTTAATAGCCGCAAGGGAAATTAAATTACAATTTCTTGGTATCTTGGTTAATATTTGGGAGGCCAATGTTGACTGGCAAGGGAATTAGAAAGGAAATCGGACTATTAATTCGCCTCCAACCCTCAAAATCGTATAATTAAAAAAAATCTCACCCTTATCAGTATTTTCCAATTGATTTTTGAATTCAATCACCACTTTATCACTTTATAATTGTCGCCTATGTTGCCATTCATCAACTGAAAAGATTGAATGGAAATAGCCGGAGAAATACGCTCCGATTCCGGGACGGGAGACAAAAAAACAGAAATAAAAGAAGAACAAAACGGGATAAAGGTGGGGAAAAAAATCCATCCTCCATTTCTCTCCACCATATGAAAACCGAAAGACCCTTTTTATTCGTCCACACATGCGCTTTTCATTATTCAATTTGTGCATCCGTCGTTTGATTTTTCCTTTCATTCGATTTTCTTTTTGTTTTCAATCAACATCATCAAAATTGACCAGGATTGTGGAAATTCCAATTCCAACACTGTTTCGGTGGCAATTAGCGGTATTAATATCGAAAGGGTTGCGATTCATGCAGCAGGAAGCGGCGTTTGATTAAATATTAAAAGGACAACACCGTAATGGGGCGGTTTCGATAATCGATAGTTTTCAATTCAGGTAGAAGAGTCGATTTTGCCTAATTTTAGACAGAATAGTTTCGATATTGTAAGACGAGATAGCTAATCTTGAATGATATTTAGAAAGGGGGTTGAGTTGACCGGCAAGTGTCCAGTTTATGGTCGTTCAAATGGGCAATGGTCAGTTCTCATTGTTGATATTTTGAGACTGAATCGTGTCTGATTTTCACACGATTCAAGATTGAACTTGATAAACTTGTTATTGTATTCAATAGTTTGAAAATAATTTCAACTTTCGGCTAGTTTAGAAAACTAGTCGAGTTTTCCTTCGATCAAGGGGTTGTTATATTTTATTTCACTTTACTTGATTGTGCCAAAGAAACACCACACTTTGTAGTGTGTGTCGAAAAAATTGACAAAATCTTCAAGTTTCTTTATTTCAAGCGTCTTTCAAGTTATGTGATTAAATTCTATAATAGTGTTAAATCAAGAAAAATAGTACTTTAATAACTGTTAACGCATACTTTTAATGCGCATTAGTTAGTAGCTAGTGTAGTTTACATGTGAAGTAAAGTTTGGATTAAATTCTTTATTATTTGGCTTTTTCTACTTTACGACTATAATAGTGTTAGAGCACCAGAAATGGTGCTTTAATGACTGTTAACGCATTAGTTGAAAGTTAGTGGAATTTATTTTCTTGCAGTTGGTGGTTGAATTTAAATGGCACCTGTATATTGAACAAATTTTTTAATAATTCACAAACGTAAATTGTTCATATCTTTATTTACGTTACTTTATTCCACTTCACAGTTGGCTACACGTCAGAGAAGTTGTATCGTAGCTTTGTTCAGCCACTTTAAAATCTATTAAGTGTTGAATTTAACAAAATGTGAAACAATCTGCCACACGAAAACAACTAAGGCATAACCAATTGTGAAGTATAAATTATGGAGACACAATTATTATTAGTTTTTAAAAATATTAAGGGTAGCAAAAGAACAATTGAAATAAGAAGTGATGTTCTAGGTGTCTCAAGAATTTGATTTCTTCTAAAAAAGAATGCTAGAGGGTGCAAAACAGAAGAATATGTTTATTTTATTATTAAACTGGTTAATATTTGTGCATAGTTGTTAAATTTGTACTTTTCAGTAGTGTATTAAGGGTTTTGCTCGTCAATTACATCAAAATCCCATAAGAAAAGCATTTCCTGTATCATTTGAAAACTATCAAAGATATCGAGGTGGAAAATATCTCGTTCGATTCGAAATTTAAGCCTCTATCGTGCCTAATAGGGAAAATTCCAAAAAACAGCGCTTTTCGGCCATACAAAGGGTGCAGTTTTTAATAAAATGAAATAGAAACTAAAAAGTTGAGGCTAGCGTCCCTAGTAATTGCTTTTCTAATTTTCTTATCGCTTTTTCGGAAAATAGCATCTAAATGAACCAAGTTTGTCGAAACTGGACATTCTAAGTAACTCAGCAATTGGCTTAAAAAGGGGAAGGGGACGATTTGATAGTCTCTCGGGCAGGTCTTTCCACATACCTATCGAGTGCGACCCTTAAGAAACAAGGGTGATAAATCTTAGTTTATTACACGAGTTTATTTTGTAAAATGTGCCTTGTCTTCTAAAGAACAGCTCAAAAAATGCCTTTTGATATGATTTTTTTCTAATTTGCACCTCTAGCGCTCTTTTTTTTTAAATAAATCCTTGAAATTTAGGGAATCGTGTAGTAATTGGTGTTTTTAATATAACTTTAATTTACATTTAATTTGCTTTTTTGTTACCCATGTGTATTTCTCTTATAACTCTTAAAAAATAAAACTTAAGGCAATCTTCAAAAAAATTAATTACAGTAGCAATTAAATAAACATTAAAAGTATGTATTAATACATATTAAAGTACCTACAGTTTCTATCGTTTTAACAGCGGTTTTGTAGACATAAAATAGAAAAAAAAAACTAGAAAGACTTGTTTGGAATTCTGAATTGCTGCTACAGTGTAATAGTTTCAGTAATATTCGAGATTAAATGCCCTCTATGAATAAAAACACCTCGGCTTTTACAGTTTCACTAATTGTAATCACGAGCCGCTTTTGGTGTAGATTTTAAAGGGATACCTTCACTGAAACTGTTGAATCATGAAATAGAAATGATCTATAATCTATTTTTGGACTAGGTAGGAGTGATTTAAATTTTGCGCGCCTAAACGCTAGCTTCCTATTGGTGATTTCACAGCCAAGTTTGCACAACTCAAAAATTATGTTTAGGAAATATTGCATTTTGTTGTTTTGTTAGTTTCTTTCTTTCCCCGTTTCTTGCTCTCTTTCACCGTGTTGTTCTCTTTCTTCCTTTCTATCTTTTTGAAACAATCCATTTCTGTTTTTGTCTTAAACTGAGCAAAATAAATAAATAAGAAATTATTGAAGTATATCTATTTTGTGATATTTCAACCTTCAAACATGGATTTATAGAAGAGTTGTTAGAGATGATTTTACCAAAATTTGCACCTAGTAGCTCATCGGCAAATTGGTGAAAATGCGCTCATTTCTGATCATGTTGCGATTCTTAAAAAATGAATTCTAAGAGAATGCCCCCAACATTAGTTTTTTACGTTTTTACTCTGGAATGGGTAGAAATATTTTGCATTCATTCCAGAATGCAATGGACAAATCAAAATTATGTGCGAGCATCCTTGAATCATTCTGAGTCATTTGATATGCGCAACTCGTTTTCAAAAATCGCAACATTGATTGAAACGGGCGTCTTTTGACCAACTTTCCCGTGAGTTGCAAGGTTCGAATTTTCATAAAATCATCCCCAAGGACCCTTCTATCAATTCTTAAAATAATCTTCAGATTGATCGTTAAATAATGGAAGAAACCATTTAAATTATACAGTTTTAGGTGAATAGCTTGATATGTATAACGCAATCTTAGCGTTTAAATATACGACTTGTTAGTACTTAAGAAAAAATAAAAATCTTCTTTTCTGATGCAAAATAGTTCTCTTGACTGTATCTTACTGTATTTTGAGTGATGAGATTCGCTTACATTGTATTGCGGTTTAAAGTCTTGAGCTATTCCTGATTTATGCAATATTACTAAAGTTGCTCCTTTCTGTCTGAAATTTCTATTTTTTCTCTAATAAATTCAGTGCTTTC
This sequence comes from Mylabris phalerata, assembly GCA_020740385.1. Lineage (NCBI taxonomy): Eukaryota > Metazoa > Arthropoda > Insecta > Coleoptera > Meloidae > Mylabris > Mylabris phalerata. The sequence goes on from JAJEOX010000290.1 coordinate 469,399, forward strand.
TATAAAAATATTTAAGTCAAAATCGCTTGTATCGCTTCAACGATTTTGCTAATGCTGTATTTCAATCAACTTTTTTTCTATTTTGTGTTTATAACAACATTGCTAAGGAAACAAAAATAGTGCTTTAATATTAATTAACGCACACTTTTAGTGTTCTTCAATTTATTTTCGTACAGTTAATAGTTAAACAATTGTTACTTAAAATTGTTTAATAATTTGCAAATGAAATTGTTTTAAACTTTGCCAAAAAAGTGTAAAGAGGAGCACAATAGAAAAAATAGTATAAGTTCTATTGCACAACTTCTTTATAAAAGTTCTTTATTACACGAGTTCTTTATAAAACTCCCTGATTTGTGGGTCGTTTTATACATTGAACTCGTATAATAAAGCATAACTTTTGGAAGTTGTTTCTCAATAAACTATTTTTGTGCCGCAATTAATAGTAGCGTTGTAAATTGTATCATTTTTTTTTGTCTTTTTTGCTTTAAGGGTTGATTTAGTAAAGTTGTTTGTTGGTAACTTTGTTTATTGATGTTTTCTCAGTTCCTCCCCATTGTCGAATCGAATACTGCCTTATCAGTTGCACTATTAAAATCGGTTCCGTTCACCCCTTATCTGTCTCTCTTTTAATATTATAAGAGAAAAGCGTAGTCGGTTATCGAACGGAATATTTCACAAACTTACCACCATACTGCTTAAACCATCTATTCTGTTGTAACCCACCCTACCAAACATATACATACCTTACCCCCTAATGTTAGCATCTCTATACCCTCCATCAGTTACTACAACTAATATTACATACACACGCACACATACAGATATTCACCCCTTTTAAAAATCGAACTCGAGGGCGTAGCTAGAAAATGGCGTTGGTACTTCCTCCTTATATCCCAATATTTCCTTGTCTCATGCATATTTAACAGGTGCCAGCCAGTTTCCTTCTCTTTCGCTGTGTTCGTCGTATTCAAAACCACCACCACCGCCGCCGCCGCTACCATCAGTGTTGTTAGTTGATGCTGCCACCCATCCACCTACCCTTACATTACTACCACTACCACCAACTGTTCGTTGCTCTTGCTCTTCTGTAACTTCCAGAAAACCAACCCCACTTCGTTTCTACGACGATGACGACATCTCACTCCATCTTCCAAGACAACATCCATCTTTGTTCTATCAATTGAATAAATTGTATAGTCTATTGCAGTTTCTCGGGAATTTCGTTCGCTCTAGCTCGTATTCTCCAGCACATACACACAGCTAGAAACAACCCTCATTGAAAATGTTTAGATCTCTTTCTCTCTCTTAAAGGTGGAGGAGTTTTCTTTGTCTGTAGGCGAACTGAGATTCGCCCATTTTATATTATATTGATTTAAGATGGCGGTTTCGGAGGGAATGTACGGCGAACTAACGCTAGAGGAGGGGGTTTGTACGTTCTATACACACATTCACCCAATCTACCTCTCGCTCTAATCTCTAAACAAATTCACCAAGCCAGATAGAGATAGATGATAGAAGCGTTGTTATCGAAGAACTTTAAGATGTTTAATATGTGTGTGTATGTGTGTACGGTAGATAGGGGTGGTTTGCGGGTGGTTTTCAGGGGTGTGGGGTATATATGTATGTATACATACTACGGCACAGGCTTCCAGATTATTCAACCACGTTAAAGTTTTAGAATATATTAAAGCAGTAATCTCGAGTCACAGGAGTTGAATTTCCATGCTAAGTTAGATTAATACCTCGGAGAATTTACAATTTACGTGCCTGCGTCGTTATTTATGCCTGAAAGCTTCTTGAGATGTGTACGAGATTAAAGGAATTGAACCTTGAAAGAGCCGTATAGAGAGAGGCGGGATGCTTTGCCTATTTATTTTCACTATCAACTCAAATTCAAATATAATCAAATTTTGTTGTAGCACATAAGCAAATTGTTAAATTCCAATTAATTAGTTGATTAATAATAATGTATGAATTGGAATTGTTTATAAACGTTGATAAATGTTGACTCCTTAAGGAGGAAAATGCACAAGAGGGCCAAAACTTGATAAACTTAATAGAAGATATTTGCATTTATATTGAGTTATGGCATCTGTAGAGTCCACATACAACATACACATAAACATCAATGCTTACACACATGTGTTATTCTGGAGATAATAGGGCTAATATTGGTTTATCTCACGAGGCCCGCTGGTTTACTTTAGCCCATCTATATTGCCTTGAGTTGGTGATGTTTGTTTGTTTATTTCATAAGTTGGAAGATGTCGGTAGTAGTTTATACGTATAGTTGTATAAAGCAAATTAGAAAAGCGCTATAGATGTAAGCATACGAGATACAGTATAAAGTAGGTACTGATAGTGTGCTTGTAAGTTTTGTTTATAAACTCTAACCACCTTTTGGGTCGTATATGCGAGAAATGAGAGATAAGAGAAAGACTCCAGGTGTTGGCTTTACAATATTCCAATCTATGATAAATGCTAATTGGATGCTTTTCCTAATTTATTAGTCGGAAACTATAGATGAAAAAACCTCTCGATTCTATTATACTACACATATTTTGACAAAATCAACTTAACTCTAAGGTAGTTGTAGATTTAGCGTTGATTAAAAATCGAGTTTTGATCGATATGGGAATTCCTATCATTTGGCGAGTTATTTGAAAAATATTTCCAGGGTTTATAGAAGAGTCCTTTAGCAAAATTTGGGCCTTGTAGGTCGTTTGGAAGTTGGTTAAAAGACGCTTGTTTTGCATGATTTCCCAATTTTCAAATAAATGGAAAAATGACTAAAGAAACCAAATTAAAAAGAGGGAGAAACCCAAATTTCATTGTAGATGAAAAAAACTTCTTCTCTAGATAGTCAATTCAAAAAAGTAAAAGAAAAATAAAGGCTTCAGTGCAATTCTATGTAGAGAAGAGGGAGCAGCCTTGGATCAAATTGCAAAAATATTAACGGTTTGTCTCGAGATTTGCATGAGAATATTAAAGAATATACTTTTTTCAGGCAAAATTTTTTGAAAAAGCTCAAAATGAATTTTTCATTCACAAATCTTAGGAGTAAAGTCATATTCAATCAGCTCTACGACTTCCAAATCATCATCGAAAGCATCACAAATAATTCCCCTCCATATTGAAATAAGCTTAGATTTACTAATCGTAGGACTTTTCCTCATGTTGCAAAAATCTTAAAACTGTAGTTTTAAATCGGTGCAAACTAAGAGAGTAATGAACCCAATGTATTTCAAAAGTTGCTACAAGCTTAAAATCCTGGCGATCAAAACAGATAGTCGACTCTTTTGTTAAGGACTATCTATGTTAAACATCTGGCCAAACGGGGACCAGTTTTGTCGTTTTCCGAAATTTAGCAAAGGTCCTATAATTTACGAAAATTGGGTGATTCTAAGCAAAATTTTGGGTACAGACTTGTCTAGCACAGGTGATGAGATAAAAAGAAAATTTTAAACTACTACGTTCCAGTGTTGCCAAAATTTTATTACTCTTTTAAGTTGTAAGGCTACTGTAAACATGTCAAATGATTTTCAATTACTTAAGTATGCTCCTAACGTTGATTTTTTCGCTTTTCTCCATTTTGTTGAAGAAAATGTGTTTAATTGTGTGAGAAATATCCTTGAGTCATTCTAAGACAACTTCAGCTCGTTTTAAAAACTCTCACAATCAGCATTGTCTTGAATGAGCTCTTTTTGATCAAATTTATTTCAAGATATTTTAATTCAGTGACTTAATTTTATTATTTGATAAGACTTCTTGTTGCAGAAAAAAATGTTTTTCGTCCACCTTATGGTACTGAGGGTAATTTTTATTTAATTAGCTAATAAATAAACGTATAAGTCGCTATTTTAACGTTGTAAATCAGTTATTGATTTATTTTCAAAGATATGATGTTGCGTTGAAAGCATGTGCTATCAAGAGAATTGTTTAGTTTAAGAAATTTCTGAATTGCAGAAAAGGCACTTGAAATACATCCTTAATTTACACGTCCCTTAATTTGCACGCACGTTCTAGTTTGTTTTCTTCTACCACTACTAGAGTTTATATTCTTAACACGGTGTATTCAAAGATTTTATTTTACAGTACTAAGATTAAAAGAAAGAGTTTTTTGCAAAAAGTTGAATTTTGTGTTAAAAGTAGAATAATACTTATGAATTATTTTGAAATTAACCATAATTTATAATCATTTTAGCTCAAATTTTTGGTGTGTTAAGCTAAAAATATTTCAAAGATTTCTATGAGAGTCTCTAGGCATTATTTTAGCAAAGTTAGAACCTCATGGCTCATCGAGAATTTGGCCAAAAACGCTCGCTTTAGATGATGTTGCGATTTTTAAAAATAAGCTAAACACTCAGAATGACTTTTTGTCCTTCGCATTCCAGAATAAAACGTTAGAAGCATCCTCTAGTTATTCGCATCAACTTCGAAATGAGCTAAAAGCAAGGCTGAATCAATAGAAAATGTCACCTGAAACCAAAATTCTGTATATTCTGTGTATTATTGACAATTTCCAACAAGTTTTGCTATTTAATTATTACTCCTATAACTTAAATTATTGGAATTGCTTCGAGAATATAAATCTAGACTTGGTTTCCGATTTTTGAAAAATTCCCATCACAAGGGCGGATTTAGAAATTGTCTTTATGGGCTGCAATCCAAGGCCCCATCCAAATAAAGAGTTCCTGCGAGCGCAAAAGGGTCAATATGAAAGTTATTGGTTTATTATTTTTCTTATTTAATAAAATGTAAATTGTTTTTATTACGAAATGTGGAATTTGTAACTACAATTAATCTAAATTTGGCGTGATTAAATAAATTCCTTAACAGTAATTAGCCCAGAACCTCCCAAGTTAACGGTCCGCCAAACGAATTTTGCTGTGTAACTGTGAAAAATAGAAAGCCTAGGCACTTTTAGTCAGGTTTTTAAGGCAAGAATCTTGAATTTTATTCACTTTTTAGAGAATTTTTTCTAATTGAAGACCGAATTTAGAAATATTTATATATTTTAAATTACGATAGAAGTTTTTGAAGCAATCATTTTGAAAGCAGAGGTTTGGAACTTTTAAAATTTTTGGAATCCAGATTTTGAAAGATTTGTATTTTTGTTACTCTACCAAAAAAAATGCCTTCTCCATACCACTTAGAGGCAATAGTTTTGCCGCTTCACTCAGCAAGCCTGTCCACATTTTGCTAAAATGATCCCCTGAGGCCCTCCAAAAGGTCCTTAAGTATTTTTCAAAAATAATCAAAAATTGCAGTTAGTAAGAGTGTTTCAAAAATGTATTACTTCTGAGAAATTCCTAAATTATAGAGAAATAATTACTAGTACACAAGTCCCTCAATTTACACCCAATAAGTGCTCCACACGTATTCGTTTTATGCAACTGAAGTTCATGCAAATTAAGTCTAAAAGTAGTCATAAGTGTGATTAAAGTGAGACTTTTTTTAAATTTTACCACTCAATTTTATGTTTTTAACACGGTTTATTCAAGTTAAAAATTCATTTTACACCATTGGGATTAATTATAAAAGTTAATTTAAGTGTTAAAAGTAGAGGAATGATAACTTTTCAAGTACTCTTGTTAATTGTTCAATTTTTAGTTGCGGAATTGCCATTTTTTGGAAATAAAATTTCATACTGTTTCTAAATTAACCACAATTTATAATTATTTTTAGCATATTTGATTTACCTAACCATTAAAACATTAAATCATCAGGGTTGAACGGTTCATTTTTGGGACCCTGGACATATTTTGGGACACTTGGGCCACGACCGTTTGGGGAGTTATTTATTATCACCATATTTTCACCAAATACGGTTTAATTGCGGCTACACATTCCGCATTTCATCACAAAAAAGCTTTAGATTTCATTAAATAGGAAAAATTATACACAAAGAACCGTTATTTTGACTCTTTTAAGTACAGTGGGTCGTTCGATTGAACGGGCCCCTGGGCTGTCCGTGTAAATTATGGTAAAAGTAAATCTAGACGATCGCGTAAATTAATACCGTGTTCAGAAATAGTCCATATAATTTGCCGTGTAAATTAAATTCGCGTGAAAATAATATCGCGTAAATTGGGAGACCAATGTTGTATTGTGTATTACTTTCTTATTTTACACTAAAACTTCATTTATAACAAACAATTTCTCAAGGAAATTATAGTTTTTTGAAGGAAGTTTCAAAATTTCGATAACCCTTCAAAAGAATAATAATCGTGTAAATTTTCGACTTATAACAAATTTATAAAATTCGTAACAGTCTTTGACGGAACTTCAGTTTCTATAACAGAACGAGTAAGTCAAGTTGTCTAATTCCATGTAGATTTGAAAATCGTCAATTCCCAATAGATTTTCGAATATTTCTAGCGATTTTTCGGTAATTATTGTCGGCAAAAATTGCCTACTTCTCCTGAAAATAATAAAGAAATACAATTTATAATTACACAACGAGAGTCAAGTTGTCTAATTCAAAGTAGATCGACTATAATTTAAAAGTTTCACACAATTGCCGGTAGATTAAAATTAACGTGATAAAAATTAACTTTCACCAACTGTAGTTTGTAAAACATGCTCTTTAACAGTCGTATAATTAAGTCGTAACAGTTAATTAAATGGCGAATGTTTTAAATAGAACGTTAACATATTCGACAAAATACGGTGAAATTTAATAATGGACGTTTATCGATCATTCAAAATATCATTCATTAAACGACACTAATTACACTTTGAACCAGTTGTTAATCTTCTATAATTAATATTTTGTCTCGGTATATAATCAACAAATTGCCGTCGAACAAATATTCGAAAAATCATTAAATACAGTGGAGTTTCATCTAAAATTACCCCCATTGAAATTCGAAAATAATCCCAATATTGATCCAAATTGCCCTATAATTATTTCAACTCTACAACTGTTGATAATTAGCATACTTTAAAATGTAATAAAATCTCTAATTAGAGGGAGATTTCAACGACTATATTACACTAAAATTTCCTATAAACGCGTTTAATTTCACATGGAACACCCCGTTTGACCGAATCCAACCCTTATACGAATCGATATAACTTACAAGATATGTAAAATTGTATAAGTTGTACAAGTATTGACCGGTGGTCAAATCCACCCCTTTTTTATAATCGTTCAAGATTTTCTATAATTGAAACATGAGTGTTATAAACTAGATAAACGTGTTATTTGAGTTTTATTCTGTATTTATATCAGTCAGTTTTTTTTGGTTAATGTTATTTTACTAAAGTTGTTAGCTTGTCTGTGAGAATTTCTTGTGGGAATTTGGATTTAACAGGGTGGAATTCTTGTTTCTTTTTTTTCTGTGACGTTAAATCTGAAGGGTTTAAATGTTATAAGCGGGTGGTTTGTCGGATAGAATGTTAATATTTCCGATAATTGTAAAACTACCCTTATAAATGGTGGATTAACGGATCTATCAAATATTAATTTGATATTTTAATACTAGAAATTCGTGCTTTTCAGTAAGCTTGTAAAAGAATTGGGGATATTTATGGTCCAGCTTTAATCGAGGGAGAAATTCGAAATTGCTTATGAACCACTTTTGTGGACTAGCGTTTCAAAATGTAGCGTTATTTGAGCCGTGATAGACCCAATTTACGCTACTTATTCGCGTAATGAATAGATACTCCGCGCAAATTAAGAGATTGGTGGATTTGATTTCAACTCTAACTCTTCAAATTTTCAAAAATCAGACAAGCAACTTCTTATTTTAATTCTCAAGCTAGCACATAAAATTTTGTTTATTCCTTGGATCGTAAATAATAATTATGATACACGTTTTATTCTGATAGACTCAATTTACACGATTTTCATCCGCATAAAATTAATCCTAGCACATAAAACTCTATAAATTGCTTGGATCGTAATTAATCTCAATCTATGCGACTTATATTCGTGTAAAACGAGTACTTAGAGTGGATGCTGCACATAAATTAACTTGAGAAGTTAATACTGATAGACTTCATTTACTCAACATTCATCCGTGTAAAACGAATTCTCGGAACTGATACAGCGTGTAAATTGAGAGAAAAAAAAGCTCAGCTTCACTAAAAATTGGAGAAGTAATTTCTTTTTTTCTTCCTTAAAATTTTATATTTCATGATACTCGTGCTATACAAATAATTAGACACAATCGACGCTGCTATTATTCGTGTAAAATGAATCCTTAAATTGGATACTCCGCGTAAATTGGGGAATAGATGGATCTAATTTGAGTCTAAGTGGAGTTAATACCGGTAAACTTCATTTATTCACCTTCATTCGTGTAAAACGAATCCTTGGAGTGGATACTTCGTATAAATTGAAAGACTGTAAATATAAAAAGCTCTACTTGATCCTGGAAAATTAGATATGTATTTTCATACTTAATCTCACATAAAATTTTATATTTTACTGAGATCGTAATTTATTATTATCACACCCGTGCAATACTGATAGACTTAATCTACGCGACTTATATTCGCGTAAAATGAATCCTTAGAGTGGATACTCCGCGTAAATTGAGCATATTAATAGATTCAATTTACTCAACTTTCATTCGTTTAAAACAAATTCTCTACAAAATACAAAAACCCTGCGTCATTTAGCTTACTTGTAACATCTGTATGGCTCAATTTAAACGACTTTCATTCGTGTAAAACTAATCATCGTAGCAGATACTTCACGTAAATTGAGAAATTGGTGGATCTAATTGAGTCTAAGTTGATCTATTACTGACAGACTCCATTTACTCAAATTTCATTGACGTAAAACGAATCCTCCGAGCGGATAGTCCGTGTAAATTGAAACATTAGTGGATCTAATTCGAACTCAAGCTCTTTAAAATACAAAAATTTCTACCTTACTTAATTCCAGAAACTTATTTTAATCGTAATTACTCATTATAATACTTATATTACATTTATAGACTTAATTTACACGAGTTTGATTCGAATAGAACGAATTTTTCTAAAGGATAATTCGCATAAATTGAGAGATTAGTAGATCCAATTGTAACTTTGCTTGTATAAATAAAATTTGCGCTGATTTTATTTGACTAAAACAAACTCTTGGAATGGATATTCCACGTAAATTGAGGGACTGGTGAATCTAATACTGATAGACTCTTTTTATTTAACTTTCATTCGTGTAAAACGAATCCTCGAAGCGGATTTTTCGTGCAAATTAAAAGACTGGCGGATTTTAACTCCAGTTCTATAAAATATTAAAGCGGCTGCTTCACTTATTTTTAACAAAATCAAACAAGCAACTCATTTTAGTTATTTATTATGATGCTCGTTTTACACTGATAGACTCAACTTGCGCGACTTTGCTTAATGTAAAACGAATCCTTGGAGAAAATGCTTCGTATAACGTAGAAATAAATCTTTTAAATCGCCCAGTTGGCCATGGCTTTGGTATTTAGTGTCGTAACTTAATTCGGATTCTTAAAAAATACATCAGTAAGTGTTAAATCCAATAAAGCATGAATTAATCTACGACCATGGCTAATTCTGTGCTGTGCGGTACGTATAACCGCTCTAGTAGCATGCTGCATTTATACTTTTAGGTTTCGAGTAAATAATTCACCCTTCATTCAATAATATCATTGTCATCGCCATAACTACACCCCCATTAGAATTCTTCCCTAAAATACCCTTCTGTCTATGTCTATCTTTAATAATCCTAATCAGGGGATGATAAATTTCAAAGACAAGGATAAGTGCATATTATCAACTAGAGATTTGCTGAAATTTTTGTTTGATATCAACCAAATAAACGCCATTTTGGATATTATAAGAAGCTTCGTTAGTATCTCGAAGGGTTAAATTTTGCATGATAACAATTTGAAATTCTCTCAACTGTAAGATGAAACTCGATGTGTAATAGTTAAGAACGTCTCGAATAATCAACAACGAAATTACCTTAACAGTTAGAGATGTTCTCTAGACTTTCTCACCGCCATTATAACCACCCCTATTGTAATAGTAGGCGGAGGTTGGATGGTAGTAGGGGTTGAAAAAACACACACACCACCATCTTTCTGTTGGAATTAATTAGAGATGTTTGAATATATCTATGTGAGTTTGTTCAACCATCTTATTGTTCATACGTCGTCTGTATATACATTGAAGGGTTGAGGGTGGTAGGTGGAGATTCATCCCTTCACTACTACCGCCAACCGCAAGAGAGGCTGTCACATCTGACAGAAGATGTTAAGTTTCTCTTCTACGATGAGAATAAGAGGTATGTAGATGTATGTATTATAAATAAGAGGGTGGTTGAGCATAATAATAATAATAATAATAATAATAATAATAATAATAATAATAATAATAATAATAATAATTTTCAAGCTTAACTAAGATTGGGTGGTTGGGGGGTTGGTGGTAGTGGTAAACTAAATTGAAGTAAGTTGGTTGGTGATGGTAGCTCATTAATTCAGACCGTCTCCTTGAATCTTATAGTTATTAACGACAACCAATGAGGGTGCACTATTTATCGCGAACTCCTTTACTACCCCGCCAACACTACTCCACCAAATTCTACCACTATTATACTCTAACAATGACAAATTTCACCGAAAATTCATGTAATTAAAGCTAATTATTTTTATCTCCTAACAAAGAAAACGAAAGAATAACTTAATAGCAGAGTTATCCACTTTACAACCCTTAAAATAGTATAGATTTCTATCAGTAGATTAGCCCGGGTGCTAACCCTTTCGTTTTAGTTTCAGGTGTTTCGAATAGATGGCGCCTCTCTCGCCTTCCAATTCATTTTCGAACCGATCACCATTTAGTACAATTTTTTATTGCTCTAAATTATTACATTGAAAAGGGTAGTTTTGTTGGGTTTTTGTCGGTTAATCGATAGAATTATTTGGCGGGGTAGATGGGGTGAAATTTCAACTCCATCTACCCCTATATAGTAATCTATCTGGAATTTCTTGGCAATTGATTGATTATGTTATAATGTGAATTGATACACTTTATTGTCTATCACCCCTATTCTATTGAAAGTTAAAACAACCCCTGTCCCCATCCTCTTCTTAATTTTCCACCACCTATTTTCTACTACTGTCTCTTGTATTTCTCTTCTACATACTTGGGCGAAATATTCAAACGTAATCTTGACAACAAATGAGGTATAAGAAAAGCACTCGCCCCAACCCCTAAACACGTATACGTTATGGGTGTGTGTGTATATATATAGATTGAATGGATGCAGATTCCTTCGTAATTCGACTTAACGAATCATTAAGCTAGAGACTAACTTTAACTGAAGATTAAATATAATAGTTGGCGTAACTGAACTCTAATGTCACTCATCACTTAAACGTCACTTCCTTAATTATCACATTAAGTTCGGTAAGAGGAAGAAGTTGTTTTATTGTTAATTTCATCGTGAGATTGATAATTGAACGTAAATATTGAATTTCCATCTAACCAACAGACTCTTTATTGCATTCAACCAAGATTTGTACATTAAACTACAAATAACCAATCATTTTTGACAGTTTTAGCGCCAATATTGTAAACAACCAATAGTAGAATAAGTGAGCCAATCGTTTGTTTAATTTTTAGCGCGAATCAATTCCAACAAATTGATTGGTTATTGCTTAAAATAGCAATAACCAATCATTTTTGACAATTTTAGCGCAAATTTTGTAAACAACCAATAGTATAGTAAATGAGTCAACCATTTCTTCAATTTTAAGCGCGAATCAATATCAACAAATTGATTGGCTTTTGTTTAGAATAGCAATAACCAATCATTTTTAATAATTCTAGCGCCAGTATTGTAAATCAGCCAATAGAAGCAAATTTTATGATGAGAAAGCCAATCATTTTAATAATCTTTGGCACGAAATAATTTCAAAAAATCAATTGGTTACCATTTAACCTATCTATTATTTTCCATCTAAAGTATTTTAAAACTATTATAAAATTCAAACTTAAAAACTATGAGCAGATAGTTTAACAAGAATAAAATAATCTAAAAATAAGGAATTTGTTCCTCTAAGGAATCCTTTATTACATTCAACCAATAAAAAATCATAAAACAGTAAAAACCTATCATTTTTAGCAATTTTATCGTCAATATTATCAATCAACCAATAGAAACCGATGGTTTGATGGATGAGTCAATCATTTTAATACTTTTTGGCGGGAATTAATTTAAACAAATTGATTGGCTATAGTTTAACCAATCAAGCTAACATACGAGAATAGATCAGCCAATAGATTTCAATTTTATACTTTCATCGATAAAAAAAAACACAAATACAAAAAAAAAAACAATTCAAACTTTACAAAAAACTGTGAGCATATAATTTAACTAAATTCCATTATTACAACTAACCACTCATTTTTAACAATTTTGGCGCCAATATTATAAATCTACCAATAGAAACAAATCATATGAGTAATCATCCAATCATTTCAACAATATTCGGCGCGAATTAATTTCAACAGATCAATTAGCTATCACTTAACCAATTAGCTATAAACAATCTAATATGTGATTGTAGATTGGCCAATAGAGCTAAGGTATTTTTGTGGGAAATTTAAAATGTCAGACCTTTATTGATGAAAAACACAAATACAATGAAAACAAAATTTGAACTTAATTAAAATCTGTGAGCTTATCATTTGAATAAACATAAAAAATTATCGAGTTAACTAAAAGCTTCAATATTTCTAAAAAAATACTTTATTACATTTAGCTAATAACAAATAATGAAATAATAACCAACCATTGTTAATAATTTAGGCTCCAATATAATAAATCAAACAATAGGAACGAATTTTATGATGAATTAACCAATCAGTTCTATGATTTTGACGCGAATTAATCAATTGGTTATTTCTATATCAATCTATTATGATGAATTTGTCATGTGATTATTGAACAGCCAATAGCCGTGAAAGATTTTGGTGGAAAATTTAAAATTTATTGTTAAAAAAACCACAACTACAATTCAAACTTTGAAATTGTGGGCATATCAATTTGATTAAAAGGAAAACAAAAATAATCTAAGCAACTCGTCAATATTAAATCATAAAACAGTAATAACTAATCATTTTCAAGAATAGAAATGAATCGTATGATGGATAAGCCAATCGTTTTTATAATTTTCGGCGCGAATGATTTGCTACAAACCGATTGGTTGTTGCTCAACCAATCAATAATAACGAATTTAACATGCGATTATACGTTAGCCAATAGAAGTAGAATAGAACCGAAGGCTTTGATAATGAACCAATCATTTCAGTGATTTTTGGCGCGAATTTATTTCAACAAATCGATCGGTTATTGTTCAACCAATTGATTGTAACGAATTTAATATGTGCCTGTTGATCTTCCAATAGAGTTAAAGGATTTTGGGGGGAAATTTAAAATGTGGATGTCCATATTTTATACCTTTATTGATAAAAAACCACAAATACAATGAAAACGATTACAAAATTCAAACTTAACTAAATATAAGCATATAATTTAACTAAAATAACATCAAAAATGAAATAATAATAATAAAAAATTATAATAATTAAAGCAACATAACTAAAATACAATTAAGCAGTTGTATGTGTATTACATTGTTTTTTTTTTGGCTTAGCAAACATGGTAACCTTAAAATTATGTAGCTTAAATCTAGAAAAAAGAGAGAACAATTGAATTTAATCAATTACTGAAGACGTATCAAAGTTGTTTTAATTCAATAAAAAATTAATTCGGGAGTCACTGATGTTATCATTGTTGTTGTTCTTATTATTAACAAATCAAAGTCTTGTTGGGGAGAATTTTTGTTGTTTTTTTCCTTATCATTGTTGAGTATTAAACGAAATTTTCGTGAAAAATTACCCTCTGGTCGCACACACCAATTAAAAGAAAAACTTTTTCCAATCAATTATCAAGGGATGAATTCGATAATCCTCTAATACGACCACTCTTTCAACCCTTATTCTCGTTTATTTCTGTTGTTTTTTTTTTTGTTGGCGCAAATTGAACGGTTACAGGAAGTGCCTAATTGAATTTAATTCGGTTTTTCCCAACACATCCACACACACTTGTTGTTCGGGGTTGGGGGTTGTGTTTTTTCCACAATCATCAATCTGTGTTAACTTGGAAAAATCTGTTGCTTAAACCGTCTAAATTGAATGCGGCTAGGGTGAAAATTTCAATGAAAAACGACCACTTGTTGATTGGGGCGGATTTTTCCCCATTTTTAAAACCAAACAAAACGAGTGGCGATTACTTTTTTTTTGCTTGTTGTTTTCAAGTACCGGAATTTAGGGTGCTAATTTCCATCCCTTTTAATCGTTTGTTTTATCGGACTGGATTTTTAACTTGATTAACTTTCGGTGTAATGTTGATGATAATACTATTTCAACCCCTATTTTTGTGTGTTTATTTGAGAGAAAAAAAAATTGAACAACCCTTGGTATTTGTGTCAAAACGGTGTTTATTTTCAACGATCCTGGCTTAGATAAATTTAAGATTCATAGAATTAAAGATGAGTTAAATGTATTATTCATCACGTGTGCCTTGGAAAAGCTAAGATAAATGAACGTTATAACAGAGTTAGAGGGTGTATGTGTGTGAGTGTGCGGTAAACAAAAGAGAACTGCATACGCGAAATTCACAAGTTTTTGGGGTGGTGGCAGGTCCATAGGGGGTGGTTTTTGTTGCTTGAACTTCTTCACTATGTAGTTGTATGAACAGGTAATGTTCTTTATTTTACCCCCTGTGTATATATATATGTGTGTGGTAGATTTTGATATGACTTCATCTCCACACATCCCCTAAATTCATAGTCGACATACCGGGAATATTTTAATAACTTTCACGATTATGAATACCGTCATTAATAATTTTGGAAGAAAATTCTGTACTGGGACACATAACCTACAAATTTAACGGAAATTCCACCATTTTTTCCCCTACCACCGATTAATTTGTATCTGGCCCAAGAGATGGCGTTTGATTTTTTATCAAAAATAATTCTTAAATTAAATTCCACTTGTTTAACATCAATTTATTGATTGCAGATTGTAGAAGAGTAGCATGAAAAGGGTGCCTTATTACATTAAATAATTAAATTTGAAACAGTGTAATATAATTTATAAGTCTTGGTTCTATCATAAATTGCTAAGGTAGTAGCAGTAGTAGGGGTGGTTGGTGGTGGTAGAAGAGAGAATACAACATTTCTTAATGTTCACGTTAGAAATCAGTGCAGAAATTAATGGGGCATTTTAGTAATTTAAGTTATGAATTATACGACCAAGGGGTGATACTCGCTACTAGTAGAAAGGGGTAGTTGTACTACTATAAAAACCAGCAATTAAACCAACTATAAAATCTGAAGAAACCCTTACGAATATAAAATGGAGCCGGATTTTTATTGTTTTCCAATTTTAGAAATAATTTGAAGAAAAAAAAAAGAAAACTACCCCTATTTTCACCCCTTTTGTTTTGGTTACCAAGAGAAACGGCATACACTATTAGAAAGCCAACTCGCACAGAATTCTTCTTACAGGGGTGGTTGAATCATTGATTTCTTACATTAAGCCACACCCTCCTTAAGCGCCCCTCTTCACTCTTCTAGAGTTTCGTTCAAGGAGGCTTCCCCTCGGTTGCGTGCTGTTTTTGTGGAGAATTTCGAAAAATCGTCGTCTTATCACCAATTATTGATTGCCCCAATTACCGATATCGATTGCAGTTTTCGCGGATTTTGTTAATTTTTCAAATCGACGGCTGTAGGGGGTGGCAGCGGCGGCGGCCGTTGTGGTGGTGGTGAAGATCGTAGTGGGGATGGTGGAGGGATCGTTTCTTAAATTTCCCCTCACGGGTCCTGGCGGTCTGTGGGGTTTACACAAAAGACTTGAAAATTGTTAAAAAAAAACACGAATTTTTGGGGTTGTCGAGATAAAGACTCACATCAATTTCGTGTTCAGGGTAGCGTCCAGATGTTCCATTGTTTTGGCGAATTTGGAAAAAGCAGCCTGATAAGTGGACGTGTGGCGGTTTGGTGTAACTTTTCCAGATCGGGCGATAAAATGTCGTATTGTTGTCGCCGTCACTAGTCGGATCTGTTTTTTTTTTGACAAAAAATAGAAAAAAACGATGAGTTATCGTGGAGCGAAATCAACTGAAAGGAAGCAAAATAAACAAAAATCAAACTGAATAAAATTTGGGAAATTATCAAAATTTCTCGCTCGATTCCAACAACAACAGCAGTAAGGCAGTCGCTCCGATTGTCGGCGAAATTTCGCGCAATTTTTACGAAATCGTGTCATCAACTCCGAGGAATTTCATAAAAATTGCCCCCGAATTCGAGATTGCGGCCGTTTTTTTGCTAAATTTTAATCCACATCGAATTCCTGGTAGTCTACACGTGTTTATTTCGTTTTTCGGTTGAGTTTCGTTGAATATTTCCGTTGCCACATCGTTGAGAACCTCTGGAATTTTCGACGAGCTGCCACTAAAGTGTCCCGTTCGTTTCGTTTTGGTTCTATTGGAAATTCGTCGACAATATCGGCGTTCTGCGATCATTTCTGGTAATTTCAGCGCTACAAATTCCCCGAAATGATCACCACCCACCGCCACCATTACGGAGATTTTCCGGCTGAAATGCCGCCACTTGGTCGGTTGTATGTGGAAAACGTGCGTTGGATTTTGTACAATTTTCTGCGGAAATTTCCAGGGGTAGAAAACAAGCTGTGATTGTTTGCCCGAACTGAAACCGGTTGGTGTGCGAAAATTTAACTGAAACTGCTGAAATTGGGAGTTTTCCATTGAATTTTGACTAGATTTTCGGCAAACTCTTGTCGAAACTCAGAGATTCGTATTTTAGATTTTTGCGCCAATTATTCGATAATTTTCAGCTGTCACGACTTCAATTTTGGGTTATTTCTAATTGATTTTTTGACTCTCTTTGGTGTGGACTGAATATTAATTTTTCCAATCGAAACAAACACCAACTACCGGAAAAACTACCTTACCTTCTAGAATTCTTGTAATTCTTCACGAATTGTATCCAATTGGATTAGGGGGTGGTTTTTCGCAGATCGGGTATGTGTCAAATCCGGTGATGATTCGTCGTCGGCCGACTTGTTTCGCAGTGGTAGGATGATACTTGATGGTAATTTTTTTTTGCATATTCTTAAAAGGGTGTTTTTTCCTGGTAGTATTGTTGTATCCGACGGGGTGAGTCCGATTCTATTCGTTTTAACCTGCAATAAAATAATCAATCGATAAATAACCAAACCAAGTTTATGTTTAATAACGTGTATCGTTTTCTCTAGATAACATCCCCTAAATGACCGTACAACCCTTAAAACGTGATCGATTCAGTTCGAAGGAAACGATTCAATTAAACAAAACAAACATCACCCGTGGCGGTGGAAATTCATGCGACAGACACAGGGATAAATCTAAGATAGAAGTGTAAGGGTTTGATTTCTAACAATCCCCCATTTTCAACCCCTTTTTGTTCAATTCCAAGTATAATTCTATCAGAAACATTCATTTTGGAGGAAAAACGTTTCTACAGCCGTCGTTTTTTGCTCTACTTTACAACCCTTAAAACTCGAATTTCTATCTGTCTAATATTCAGTCTATGTGTGTGTGTGTTTAGATAGAAGCAACTCTGAAAATGGCTCAGCTCGTTATTTTCTTATCTTTTAATTTCCGTTTTAATATTGCCAAAGTTTGTTGGTTGGAGTATTTAGTGGGATGGGGTTTAAGAGAAACGAACAACCACCCAAAATTCACCCAACTCTTCAAGCCGCCTTCAACTATTCCCTCGTGTCCCTATTTTCGTTTTACTTGAAACGAACGAAAACTCTAGCGCACCACCACCACTACCACCACCACCGCCGCCACCACCATCAACGCTACCAACCCCCATCCACTCTTGAACTCTGCTCAGCTCAAAACTAATTAAAATTTGAACATTATATAGAGTCGGAGAGTTGGTCCAAGTTTTACGCGAGTTTTACTTATTCATATCTGGAATGATGGATGTTGTTTCGCGACGTCAACGATGATGACGCCACCACCACCACCAACCACCACCCTGAAACATTTCTATCTTCTTATAGAAACCGGTACGCCCTCCAAGTTGTTCGCTAATTTTCAGCTTTTGTCGTTCGGCAAATTGCTGAATAAGAAAATGAACAATAGTCGAGTGGAGGTAGTGGAGGGTGGCGTATTTTCATAGGGGTTGTAGAACGGGTGAATCATACAAAACGATAGGATACAATCATTATAAGATGGGGAAGTTTTATGGTTGCCTAGGTGAAAATAAAACGGAAAATTCGTAGATTTGTTGCTCTGGAATAAGTACATACAGGGTTGAATTTTCATCCCCTTTTGGAAATTATCTATCGTCATCTCATCATGATCTCGTTATATTTGATGATTTTCTTCCTTTCGATTAAATCAAGCCAACATAATGTCCTTTTATGTAGGTAAATTCAAGTTGCCGGCGACCCACCCCTTGCGCCTCAGACAACAGTTTCGTTCTATCACACACCCCTATTTTACATATACATATATATAGTCCTGCAGCTGTCTCTTATTCCATCCGTATTCCTCAACAAAATGAAACTTTCCTTTGACATTATGAACTCCTTTCTCATCACCTAAAGGCGTTCGCTAATATAAATTATCCACTGTTCGTGAAACAAATTAACGTCACCTACTTACACACACTCACCCCTTTCAGTACGTTAACAAACTTACAATCTTTGAATAGCGCCGTATTTTCTAGAAATTTTCAAAATAATCGTATGTCTCCTGAAATTCACCAACTTTATCATTCTGCATTTCATTATAAACTTTACAATCGTCCAAATTAAGTAAACCACCCTTGTTGGAATTTATTGTTTATATGAGAATTTTATTGGGCGACTTGCTCGACTGTTGTTCAAAGTAAAATTACACTCCTTCAAGTTTAGCAAAACTAAGAAAATTATGCTGCCGTATGAAGGATGGCGGCGGGTGGTACAAGCACAATTTAGGGGTTGGGGGTGGTAGCGACGACGACGACGACGACGGTAGCGGTGGTGGCAAGGAGCGACAACGCCGCAAATTAAACGCTTTTTCAGAGAAACGCTTGAACTTGTTCTTATATACTCGTCAACACTTAAGGGTTGTTTTTTTGGGGTGAAATTTATTTTATTTATAGTTGAATTCAATAGTTGTTCCGGATTTGGATTAGTTTTCAAAACATTAAATAGAATACGCCATCATACAGCCATTCCGGGTGCCCCTAGGGATATAAAATACAAAAATGATAGAATAGTCACCCTTATAGTTATAAGTGAATAAGGTCTACAACCCTTTATCTTAAAATAAAATCTAAGGCATATACTTAGTGAGAACGAGAGATGAGGGTTGGAGTTTTCTACTGTTTGGATATTTGTGTTGGGCTTTAAACGACACCCTAACAATTAAATTTTATAGAAAACCAACCCTTAAAATAACTGGTAGATTTGTACGAATTTCGAATGAAACACTATAGTAGAGCTGGCACAAAGATGGGATGATTTTAAACTCAACGAACGAAGTTAGAAATGAAAGGGTGCAAACTTCAGACGCGAGCGGAATTAAGGAATAGACACCGCCACCAACCCGTATTTCAACCCCCATACCAATATTTTGAATTTATAAAATCCACCTGCAACAGTACAATTCGATAAAGGGGTGGAATTTTTCCATTTTTTCTAAACTTATATTGTCACAAATTCGCAATTATTTACCCGAGTTTTAGGGTAGATATTCTAGGAAACTATTCAGGTATAATAATATATTTTATTCGGTCATAATATTCGTGTAGCGCCTTATCGGCCCAACATCCCCTGAGGTATTTAAATAGGAAGACGTGCTCTAGCATTCCTACCAACATGATAACGTCAAGTGTTCGTATTTGTCTCATTTGGGAATTGTGTGTTAAGACTAAGACATTGGGGATGCTGGTAGTTGTGGTGGTAGTTCACGGTTTCATTTATAGAAACTACCACCATATAGAAACGTCGATGATGGTGGTAATAGGAACAACACAAATAGGCTAATTATCCAAAATTATTGATATTTTTAGCAACTCTCCCCTTAGATGGCGGATTTATACGTTTAATTTTCTTCAAGTTGACAAAACTTTTGGATAATGAATAAAACCGAGAATTGAGGGTGATGTTGAGAAATTGGATAGGTGGTGGTGGTTGGCGGCGGTGCGAGGTAAAGGGGTAGATGGTGGAAAAGTTGAAATTCCATATTAAATTCGGCGTAATGTCAGATGCATCTGTGTTATTGAAATATGGCCAAACTTGAACTATTTACGTACGGTGGTAACAAACTCTACACCCCTAGGAATTGAAGATTTCCGTTTTTTTACGGGGGGTAGGTGACACCTTGAAAGGTCTTCATCAACACAATGTTTGGAAACAAAGACGAATGGATACATTACTAAATTAATCTTTGAAACAAAGCACTTTCCTTGAGCCTTATTCATCAAAGCCGACTCTCATTTATTTAGTTACTTCCCTTTCAACCGATTCTAGTCGTTAGTTCGCCGTCTTTCTGCTCAACAAACATAATTTATAAAGGAATAATATGTAATGGGAACACACAATGACTTCACTAGATGAATTGCAAATTTAGAAACGACTGTATTATTTAATCAACGACAAACCATTAGAAAACATCTCTATCCGGACTAACTGGCAAAGAAAACTGGAAGGAAAACTGCAAGTTCTTGGGCAAATTCTCGAGAATTCTCCCTATAAAAACACCCCATTAATGTTAGATTTTCGTTGAGAAATTGCGAAGTGTAAAGCGGAAAAGTCTACACCCTGATTGAATTGTTAATCAGTCGAATTTAATTTTCATCAACTAGTCTTGCGGAATTGGATAAAAATAGATGGAAGAATATTGAATGAATCAATTCAAGCCGAATTTAAAGAAAATTGTGATAACAGCAACCCTAAGGACTGAATTGTGTCATTAGGGGTTGATATAAGCGACAAACGTTCAGAATCTGGTGTGAATTTTTCGCGAAACTTCCAATATTTATCGATATCCTTGTCTTATTCGTTAAATTTTATGTTGACATATAGCAAATCTAATAAGTTAGACAAAGATAGCCCCATGTTGTGTTGTTCGCCCTAATTCTTAGTCTTCTGAAACTATGAATTTTAGCGAAAAATCACATACCTATCGATATCTTTATCATACTCATTATATTACATATTGGCACATAGCAAATTTCAGCGAGTTAAATAGAGATAGCGTTATGTAGCCTAATTTTTTATGGGATACACTAAAAATGAAGAATAAATCAATTTGTCTCGAATAAAATTGAAAAAAAAGTGCGACCACAATACAATTCAAAAAACAACCCTAAACACCAATTGTTTTAGGTCACTAGGGGTTGATATTTTTGCCAAGTAACAAGCGTACAGAATTTGGTGCCAATTCTCAATTTTGTAATAAAATTCGAACGGTTTTTGATCGGCAGAAATGAACAATTTAAGGAAAATTGCATATTTATCGACATCTCTAATACTCATTGTATTTCACACTGGTACATAGCAAATTCTAATAAGTTAGACAAAGATAGCGTTTTGTTTCCAGTTTTTCCCTTTGAAAATACGGTTTATTATGTTGTTATAATGTAAAATTATGCACATCATCCCTCTAATTTCAATATTAGCCACATAATTGTCCAAATTTTACCCTTAAATCAGTTAATAGAACAAAGTTTCACTACACATACACGAAGACAGTGTAAATAGAAAAAGTCTACATTCTGGATTGTTATCCAGTCTAATTCAATCGTATACAAAAATAACCCTAAGAATTAAATTGTGACACTAGGGGTTGATATCTTTATTAAATAATCAAAGTTGAGGATTTAGTCAGAATTTTCAATATCGATCGGTAGAAATGATGATTATTAGAGGAAATTCCAATATCTATGGATATCCTTGTCTTACTCATTATATTTTATATTGACACATTGCAAACTCAATGAGTCAGTCAAAGATAACGTTCAACAATAAGCCACAATTATTTTCCAAAATATACACATTATACACATAATTTCAGTATTAGTAACATAATTACCCCAATTCCACCCTTACATCAATGACCATATTTCAACTAAGATATATTTTACGTACAGAAAAACAGTGCAAAATGGAAAAGTCTACACTGTTTGACTTGTTATTCACCCTATTTTAATCGATTAGTCATCCCTAGCAAATTTGAAGAAAACCACAATATCATACAAAAAACAACACTAAGGACTAAATTGTATCACTAGGGGTTGATGATTTTACTAAACAATAAACCAGATAAACCTACAGAATGATAATTTTTAACTTTGATTGGTAAAAATGGTGGATTTTAGCGAAAATTCAAATATCTATCGATATCTCTGTCATACTCATTATATTTTATACTGGCACATAGCAAATTTTAATGCGTTAGACAAATATAACGCTATGTTGTTCTATTCAGTTTAATTTAATCAACTTTTATATGAAATAGATTGAAAAATTTATCTCCAACAAAGTTGAAGAGATACGATACAAATAATAACCTTTAAGGCTCTGTTCATATGTTTTAGATCATTAAGGGTTGATATTTTTACTAAGCGAAAATTTCAATATTTATCGATATCTTTGGCATACTCATTATATTTTATATTGGCCCATAGCAAATTCCAATAAGTCAGACAAGGATAGCGAAATTTATTCCATTTGATAATGGTGATTATCTTATTATGATGCCAAAATATGCGCTTCATCCCCATAATTTCTGTATTAGACACTAAATTGTCTCAATTTTACCCTAATGAGCAAAAAATCAATTTATCCCCAACAAAACTGAAGAAATACTACGATCACAGTACGATATAAAAAACAACCCTAAAGAAGAATCTATGGGTTGATATTTTTATTCAATAATAAATTTGGTGAAAATTTCTGATTCTACAAGAATTTGAACAATTATTGCCGAATTTTAGCGAAAATTCCAATATATATATATCGATATCTTTGTCATATTCATTAGAATTTATATTGACACATTGTAAATTCAATTAGTTAGAAAAGAATAGCGTTACGCTGTAATATTTTTTGAAATTTTTCCTTTGATAATGCGGTTGATTATCTTGTTATGTTGTAAAAATATGCATATCATCCCCATAATTTCTATATTAGCCACATAATTGCCTAAATCTCACCCTTATCTAAATGAAGAGAAACTTCCACTAAAATACGTTTTACACACACACATATAGAGACACAAATACAAAGAAAACAAAAACCATCTAAATAATGTGCAACAATCTGCTCCACTTAAAATTCACTTAACTTAAAAGTGTCCGGCTATTTTTCATCACCAACCCCGACGCCACTCCAACTGCCACCCTCTCCATCCCTTTGGAAAATTTCAATTACAACACCGAACCTATTTTGTTCTTTTTCTAGCAGAAACCACCAACTCGTATAGGAAACGTAATGGAAAATACACGAAAGGGTGGATTTTTCATTTGATATCCATGAATGTGTAACCACCGGAAAATTAGTACTTAACTTTCACTTTTATCGTACGCTTTCATTCTTGCTATTTCCAGCATTAACAAATCATATTAATTGAGTTATAAGGGTGGCGGAAATGGGGTGGAAACGCCCGGATTTCTTTCGTTCGTCTAGGTGGTGCAATTGGCTTATTTGATTTAATTAAATGATTTTTTTAAATGATAGTGATGAGAAATAACAACCCTTAAAATCTCATATTTCTTGTTTATTCGTTTAATCTCCATCTCTGTCTCGTTCATTTTCACCCCCATATTCCGAGCCAAAAATGTTACCAAACTCCAAGTTATTCTGAACGCGACGCGATAATTTAAAGGGTGGAAACAAAAGCAACCTAAGATGCAATTAAAATCCTGAGATTTCTATTGGTTCATATTAGAACATACAAGAATCGTCCGTAATCGTGATTCGGTATAGGGGTGAATTTTCTATGGGATTACTTTTGTATATGTGTACAGCATACACAGATATATTGTGGAGAGAGGTCCCCGTGTGTTGTTACGGTCCTAGCATTTTGCTTAATGTTTCACCATTTATATAAGGCGGCGGCGGTGGTGGCGGCAGCAACGGGGGTGGTGGTGTATCTCGGCGTTTGGCAACATCACGTCGGCCCAAAAAAGCGAACAAACCCGGGCATTGTGCGACTCAAAAACTTCAACAAATACGAATTGTATCAAGAGATAGAGATAGAGGAGGGGTTGTTTTATTGTGGATTTTCTTATAACAGGGGGTGGACTGTGAATTAGAATAAAGAGAATAAGACTGAAATTATATTGAGATGAAAACCCGTATACTTTGCGCATTATACAAACATAGAACTTTAAGCAAAATACATAGTAATTTTATGTATCTAGCGAAAATGTAGCTTTCTGCAAATAAGTCTGGTAATTTGGTAAGGAAATTACTGTTTATTCTAGGAAAGTTTGTTTCTCGACGTTGGATAACCTGCCCGATAAAGTACGGATGAAATCCACCCCGACGGATGTAAGGAACGATAAAATTCCTACGTTAAAAAACGGCCCAACTGAGCCGATAAAACCCAAACGAAAAGGCGAATTTCTCAATTCTTTCGACAAAAAAAAACAAACAGCCCCAATTAAACCGGCTACAAGACTCTGATAATAACCCACCCTACGCGCAAATCCAGCTCTAGGATATTAAATTAAAATTAATGACTAATCAGATTAGAGTGATAGAAGAGCGACGAAAATCTAATCAATTTCTATTACAGATAAGATCACCGAAAATCATCAATTTACCCCCGTTAATTAATTAATCAAAAAATCGACTTACTCGTTGTTGTTGTTGGTGTTGTTGGGTGAGGGGTGGACCGTGGACGGGCGCGTCCACGGTCCGACCGCACGAAAAATTCGAATCGGACTGGAGTGCTCCGGTGACTGGCGATTTGTTTAAATTCGTAAGCGATCTGATTTTTTTCGATTTGCATAACACGCCGAAACTTGAAAATCGAGTTTGATTTTTGGGTAAAGTGGGGCGCGGATATACAGCGATTGTCTTGGTCTATCTACGAATATTGTCCAGTTTTGAAAAGGGTTGATATTCTTCTATAACTGACCCTTTCTTGCAATTATCCAACCGGTTCTTTATAACCTTTGACCATCGGGTAGTTGGAGAACTTGTTTGTTATAAAAGGGATATTTTCTAGTATTGTTGTTGTTGTTAGAGTGACCAACGGTTTTCATTTCGAATTTTTCCAACTTCTATAATTATTTCCTATTGGAATCGTCCCTTCAGGTTATCTCTATTACAATTCAAATTACAAAGTTCGCTACAGCAAATGAATCAAACTTTGTAGCGAGAGGTGTATATTTTACACGAACTTTCGTCATTACGAATATACAATTAGCAATGAGAGTAGATCGGTGAAATTGTAAAACAAAACTATCAACTTTAAATGATGACAAATGAAATAACACCGATTTTTTTTTATCGCCCGATAATTATGAAAACGTACAGTCGGGCTAATTTGGATCAGTCAACTTGGCTTTAACGAGACGAATTATTTATTGCTAGCTAAATCCGTGCTGTATCTCGCAGTTGGCCATGTGTTAATTGACAGTGTCGTTACTCCATTCAGACGTCTTTATTTGGACCTGACCTGACCTGAATTGACGTTAAAAATGGGAAAAAATGAGAAAATTTGCTGCCTTTTTAGTACGAAATCGTACGAAATCCTTTATCGAGAATTCTACGATTATTCATTTTGCAGTTGGCCAACTTTTTGGAATGCAGACTTGACCTGACCTGACCATGAAAATGGGATACTCTACATTCTTTCAATGCAGAAAAAGTCTCCTTTGAGGTTGAGATTCTTACAAAACTGGGAGTACTACGATCATTTACCTTACAGTTGGCCATGTTTTTGGTAGTGTCGTAACTGTATTCAGACTTGACCTGACCTAACCATCAAAGTGGCTACAAGATATTGGAAAAGTCCTCTTTTAAATTGAGACTCTTCCTAAGTCCTGTATTGGGAGTACTACGGTTATTTACCGCGCAATCTTTGCTTTCTAGTGTCGTAACTATATTCACACAACTTTATTCAGATTTGACCTGACTTGAGCTTCGAAATGGGAGAGATTTCAATTTTTTAGATACAGGAAAAGTCGACTCCTACAAAATCCTCTATTGAAAGTACTACGATTATTTACCTTGTAATTGGCCATGTCTTTGGTTTGTAATGTCGTAACTTGATTCTAGTACCATTATTCAGACTTGACCTGACCTGACCATGAAAATGGAATACTCTACGTTCTTTAGATGCAGAAAAAGTCTCCTTTGAGGTTGAGATTCTGACAAAACTGGGAGTACTACAATCATTTACCTTGCAGTTGGCCATGTTTTTGGTAGTGTCGTAACTGTATTCAGACTTGACCTGACCTGACCATCAAAGTGGCTACAAGATGTTGGAAAAGTCTTCTTTTAAATTGAGACTCTTCCTAAGTCCTGTATTGGGAGTACTACGGTTATTTACCGCGCAATCTTTGGTTTCTAGTGTCGTAACTATATTCACACAACTTTATTCAGATTTGACCTGACTTGAGCTTCAAAATGGGAGCGATTTCAATTAGATACAGGAAAAGTCGCCTTTTAAATTGACACTCCTACAACATCCTCTATTGAAAGTACTACGATTATTTACCTTGTAATTGGCCATGTCTTTGGCTTGTCGGGTCGTAACTTCAATCTAGTACCATTATTCAGATTTGACCTGACTTGACCATAAAAATGGCAGATTTTTAACTTCCCCGACCAGAGGGTAGGGAAGTTATCTTATTTTTATTAGATACAGGAAAAGTCGCTTTTTATAACATTTAATAGTATTCCTAGCTTATGTATCTTAAATAGAAACAAATATCTGAATATTGATTAAATTTCTAAGCTTAAAATATAAACTTTTATCATTTTTATTCGTATTAATTCGTTTTTGTGCAATTTTTCAAATATTTGAAACAAAATAATTTATTTTAAACTAAAATCAAAGTTACATGAACTAATAATTGGCATTTATCAAATCTTGAATTGTAAGTTTAGAAATTTAGCTAGAAAACTTGGTTATACCAACCCAATTTTTTGGGAGCACGCGCAATTCAAACTATTCAATTTATTGTTAGTATAATAGAAATCGAACATTTTAAATTGGGTTGGTGACAAAACTGTACCTGAATTTCTAACCTTACAATTCCATGTCATTCGTATTCTTGTGTTCATTGTGGGTTGGTGTTCAGTATTTTGAGAAATTGCTCAATTATTTTTACAAGTGAGTATTTTTTTTCTATTTAAAAGCAAATTTGTTAGGAATATCTATCAAAATTAACTAAAAGTTGCATTCACGTATTACAATCTACAAAAATAGATGAATATTTCAAAACCTAACCTTAAATTCGAGATTTTACACTGAAATTTGTACAAAAGTGCCTAGATTTCTTTTTTGTTTCAATGGAGTAGTAAAATTTGTTTGACAAACAGATTGTTTATGATGAAATCATCAGAATTTTTAAAAATTTAGACCCAAAAACTCGAAAATTGCCCCCAAAAGAGATAATTAGTGATTTTTGGGCTTTTCAGTTGGATAGGCATCTTGGCCAATCTCATATTGCAGTTGGCTGTGCTTTAGTAACGATGCGTCGTAACTTTCTTCAGTTGGTTTGAAAAAAAAACGTT
The DNA here is from genome assembly GCA_020740385.1 of Mylabris phalerata. Taxonomy (NCBI): domain Eukaryota; kingdom Metazoa; phylum Arthropoda; class Insecta; order Coleoptera; family Meloidae; genus Mylabris; species Mylabris phalerata. The sequence goes on from JAJEOX010000290.1 coordinate 497,218, forward strand.
AACAAACGTCAAATTTAGTAAAGTATGAACCAATCATGACTCAATTCAACAAATACATGGCCCAAATGAGATGAAATACCGTTGTACAGTCTACATTATGTCAGTTTTCTAATACGAAACATACGGAACCAAAACAATGGTACCAACAAAACGGCTAAGAATAGTAATTTTTGCTATCATAAGTTGGTAACGTTTGACCTTTCTGTAGAAATTTTACAATAACGTTGTTACATGTCAAAATTTAGTCCGACTATCAAAATTTTGCCAAATATTCGGTGTAACAATTATTTGTGACACAATTTTCGGAAAATCGTATCAAAATTTAGACTTGTAACAATCAAAATTGTATAAAGTGTACAATTTAAATTCACAGCTGGCTATGGCTTTGGTGAATAGTGTCGTAACTTAGTTCATATGTTTGAATACTTGACAATCACATTAACAAATGCCAAATTGAGTAAAGTATGAACCAATCTACGACGCTACGTTACCAAAACATAGCCAACTGCGAAATAAATTAGCGTTATACACCCTGTCTAATTTCAGATAACAAATGCTTGAAATCAAAGTCGACTTTGTGGATATCTGTACGGGATTTCACAGCTTGCTTTGTGTTTGTTATATTGAATGAAGCGAGAAAAATTGGAATACAGCTTGTTATTTTCATGCTGAGCACGTGTAAAACGAATGACCAGTGGCTAGTTGGCTGGGTAGTAAAACCGGATTCTTAAAAGGGTGAGATTTCATTATTACTGTTGTTATTATAGTTGGATAAGGGTTGATTTCTTTAAAAATTCATCACAAATATTGTGAAGGATGATCTTGATAGTTTCGTTCTCTCTCTCTTATTGTTAGTTTTGTTAGTAATAGTAGTTTTGGGCGAAAAGGGATGTTTTATTTTGTTCGAGGATGAGTTGAAGGGGTTGGAGGTTGGGGAAGACAGGCCGAGGCCGCTGTAGTGTTTCATTTATATTATATAACAGTACGATATTAGATATGCAAATGAAGGTAGAGAGAAGCGAGAGTATAGAGTTTTGCTTGTTTCTTCTCACCACCACCACTACCACCCCTTCAAGTCAGTGGGTGGTTGCTTCATCATCATCATTGCAATTTCTTCGAGTCGACACAATTACCATCTTTATAGTTGACTTGTCTATGCAATGGTAAGAGTACAACGACAACATTAACAAAGATAGCGTTGATTGGGTAGGATGGGGTTGAAAATAAAAGGGTGGTAGGTGGTGTGACGACGAATATAACGGCAGCAGTAGCAGCAACAGCACCGTTCCTCTCGACTAATTGGCAACTTCTTAATGTCGTTTATACTTACTTTACCAAGCTAGGCACGTCTCTTTGATAAATTTACTTCACTATATTCTAATACAATTCTGTGAAGACATTGTGTGTTGGGGTGCAAAAGGGGGTGCGTCTGCTACTACCTACTACCACCACTATTACTACCCATATAAGGTAGAATCGCATCTACAATCGCTATAAAGACAATTTTCAATGGAATTATTGAAAAATTGGCAATTGAATTCAACAAAACAACCGTGGTGCTAAAGTTGTAAAGAATATGACAACGTACACGCTTAGTAGTCGTGGGAATACCAACCAGTTTCTATTCAAATGGTCAGTTTTCAATACCCGTCCACAGGACTGGTTCTCATCTAGATGACCATCTACCTATTTTTGTTGTGTATAACAATGATACACTTAACGAACCTCTTTTATAACACTCTGTCTGTCTAGCTATCGATGTGATTGTATTACAGGATAAATATATGAATTTATTTTAATTCAAATCAAACTATTCTTACAATTAGTTAGTTGTTATTGTAATTAAAAAATAGGTAGTTCGGTTCAATTTTAAGTCAACAATTCTCATATACCTGCCGTTAGTTGTCTCTAAGCATTGTTGAATTGAATTAGAATTTGTTCAATTTCAGCGCGCGAAAATAGTAATTTTGAATCAACGATTTCTCGCTTGTTTACCAATAGATTAACATGAATTGAGCAGAATTGGAAAGGATACTTTAAGGTCCATCCAATGGGGTTTTCATTGTTGAAAATTCGTATACAATCTAGAGCTACAAAAGGAAATCTTAGGGCATGTTTTTTTGTAATTCTCCACAATTTTTTTACATTTTTTCTAATAATTTGGCCAATAATGTGTGTTCTGTAATGATTCTTAAATTTTGTACAGATAATGGTAATATTTTGAATTGTGGAAACTACAAATTTGATCACAGTCGTTTTAGAATTAGAGACTCATAGAGATAATAATCATCATAATTATATCGTATCGTTCGTTTATAACCAAAATTCCTCTAAAATTAGCGATTTTCCACGAATCTTAGACAATTTTAGTTGTTCAGTAGGAAAATCTTGTTGTAAATTGTCCGATCTTTGACTAAATTAGATTTTAACACGGGTTTTTGTATTTAATTAACATTTTTTTAGAAAATTTTAATATACACAGACGCTCGATTAAAAATGGTATTGGAAGTCCTGTTGTTTGACGGACAATTTCAAAAATATTTCAATAATTTATGGGGAGGTCCTATACGATTATTTTACCAAAATTTGAACGTTGTAGCACATCGAAAAGTTTGTGAAACATGATTTTTTTTAGAAATTTCGAAATTTTCTGCAATGAGCTTTATTTACATATAAATTGACTCAGAATGGCTTGAGGCCTCTGTATCTTGGGAAAAATTATTAGAAATAATGCTCGGATATCGACCGAATAGAAGTTGAAATGTGACTAGTTATTCACCTCTTTGGCTATTGCTCTATTTTTATCTCAATGGGTAAGTAGTTGTGTTCTGCCATTTTTATTTACTTTAAAATGCAAACTTGTGGCCGATAATTGTATCGTAAAATTGCTCTTCTTCAAATAAATAACGAACGAATAGTTTCAACAGCCTATGTCAGTGTTTTTCAAACTGTCTTTCCAATCTTGGTTTGTAAATTTATTCATAACTCTTTCCAGGTCAATAATGTTAATAAAAGGGACAAATTTGATGTGTGACAGGTGAAATTAATCATTTTAGATTTATAAAATGATTATTTGGGCTAATAAGAATCGCTAAAATGACTGCTGAGAAGCGATGGTTTTTGAAATTGAGACTAATCTACGGTGAACGAGCAATGAACGTCATAGGGAGGCGAAGGATTAGCGCATTTCAATGTTCCACCTTCAATCTCAGCCTTTAGTTTCTTTGAGTTTTTTTTGCAGCCTAAAACACTCGTACTTTGTGTATTATAGAGAGGTGAAGGACTAGTGCATTTCAATGTTCCACGTTTAGTTTCTTTAAGTTTTTTCGTAGCATAAAGCACTTTTATTTTGGGTAAAACCCAAATTGAATTGCATTTCGAACATAAATCTAAATATGTAGTTTAATCATTAATCTTTATTTTGAGGAGTATTTTCGAGTTTTTGTCTTCAGATTTTAAAACATTCTCATCATTAACCGCTGCTTTATCATTTAAATTCTGCTGCGTAATCGTAAAAAGAACAGAAAACTTAGATCTTTTCTGTTTAAACTAAGAAAAAAACTTGACTTTTAGTCACCTTTTGGAGAAACATTTTCGGATTTAAGACTGAATCCTAAAATTTTTAGTAAATTTTACTATTTTAAAGTATAATTTGTCAAGTTAATTTTCAAAAAATAAGTTTTTCTTTCGTAATTAAGCCTAAAACTACTCAAAACATTTAAACAGCTTTGTTGAATTCAAGCCAATTTTATTTAAAATAGCCTGCAATTTACAAATTTACTTATCTAATTTAACTTAAAAGTTGATAAAACTCAAGTTTAATCTTAAGATCCAGTCAATGCTGTGAAGTGGGCTTTTAGCATAACTTTATATTAAAATTCATTAAAATTTGAAGTAATACGAAGAAAATTGTAGTGAAATATTCAAAATATTAAAAAACTATCGCAATTCTTTGAAATGGCTTTGAAATTTCTGATAGTTTTCTTTTTGAATTACAGAATTTTTGAATAAAACGCCAATAAAGCGAGCAAAGATGACGCAAACAACTCAAAGGTGAGTACTTTTATCTTTACCTAATCATTATCTTCTATTTTGTGGGGTAATTTATATCGAATTCTAACCCCCAACTCTCCCTCATTACGTTCATTTATTAAAAAAAAATACAATTCTTATTTCTACTAGTTTTTAAATAACCACCCCTCTTGTTGAACAAATATGTCGCCATTTTTCCAACCTTCTACAGGGTATCTAATACTGTTTCACTTTATAATTGGCTATAATTAACTACGTAACTTCTTAGCTTTGCTCAGATACTTGCTTTTTCAAGGACAGATACGTCAACAACTGTCAAATTTAATAAAATATGAACTAAGATACGTATCTATATGACAAGATGAAATACAATTGTACACCCTGTATATTTGTGAACACACATACATACAGATATCTTCGAGAAATTTCCTCCAGCAATGAAATGTAAAAGGAGAAAACCTAATAATAAACTCGAAGGAGAAAATTCAAGGAGTGCGCAGGTCAAAAATGAATGATTTTCTAACAAGAATATGTGCGATAATAAAACGAAAATTCCACTCTCTTTATTTCCCTTAATATACAAACATCTAACCCTTTTGTATTTCTTCTTATTTCAAACATTAAAGGGGTTGAATAGAACTGGTTGAATATACAAATACATGACTGAGTTGTTACTATCTTTTGAAATCAATTTTACAAACATATGTTGATTTATTTATCGAAATTTATAAAGAATTAGGGTTGAAATTGAAAGTTTCTAGATTTTAAGACGTTATTTCAAGAAATCCAAAAAGGAAAAATATTGTGCATCTTTAAAAATATAGAAATCTGTAAAGTAGTGAGATCAATGTTAGAGGGCGCTCAAATTTAAACTCAGCAGTTCAGCTATTGTCTACTAGATGGCGCTAATTTTACTTGTATATTTTTCAATTTGCTTATTATTAAATTGTAATCATAGGTCACTTGATTGATTTTCTTTTAAATGACAAATCTAAGAGTTGATTTCAGTTCAATTATTGTTTTGTTTGTGTGAAAATTCTGTAATAATTCTCCATGGATATATTTGAATCGGTGGTTGACCTAGTGATTGGAGGGTTGTTATAAATAAGGGGGGTGAATAGGGTGGGTTGCAGGAGTTTTCCGTTAGTTTTAATTTGTAGAATTCTCGTTTTGTGTTGGAATCTGCGTGCGGGGAAATGTAATAAGCAAACTTCTAACTAAAACAATTCCAACTATAGTTTTTATTGTATTGTACTCGAGAGTATTTTATCAAAACAAGTGTAACAACGGACAAGTTACACTTTGTAACTAATACATATGCATGTGTGTGTATGTTGTGTATCATATTCTAATCAGAAGGCTATTTTTAACGGGTTTTACAATTGTTATGGGCGGTTAATTAAAAAAAATGTAAAAAAAGTTACACTGACATACATTTTGTTCCATCGTCCCTTTAACACTTATATCTACTGACAATCAATAAATTATCAAAGATCAAAATGAATCATACGCTACTTTTTGACTGTCAGCCTAAAAGTTACATTAAATTAAAAAAGTTACATTAAAATATGTTTATTACATACAATAATCGTTACCCACTATCAATAAAGGTAACTTTTACACTTTTACTAGAGTAGTACCTTGATAATGTTAACAATTAAATTATACTTAATGTAACTTATGCTGTACTTAGTATAACTAATAAGTTACACTAACTACTAGTGTAATTAATCAGTTACAATAACTACATAGTATTACATCGACACTATGACGCTATTGTAACTTTCCACAATTAATAAATCATCAAGATTAAAAATGAATGTATACGCTACATCTTGACTGTTAACTTAAAAGTGACATTAAGGTAAAAAGGTTACACTAAAGGAACTTAGTTACACAGACAAAAATCACTACTCGAAATCAATAAAGATAATTTTTTACATTTCTTCTACCTTAAAAGACTATAATTAGGTTGCACTCAATATACTCAATGTAACTTAATGTAACTATGGTAACTATGTAATATAATATATATATAGTCAATCAAAAAATGTAACCAAATAAGTTACACTAAGTTGTCTTCTCACAAAGAGTGAATCGTCGAGAATAAACATGAATTCATACACGGCTTTTAACTGTTAATTTAAAAGTAACATTAAAGCAAAAAGTTACATTAAAATATGTTGGCTACATTGACACTTTGAGACGATTATAATTCCCCACAATCAATAAATTATCGAGAACAAGAATAAATTTATACTTTCTCTCTTGACGATTAATTTAAAAGTTACATTAAAGTAAATAAGTTACATTAAAAGATATTTGTTACATTTTTATTTTAAGATGATAATCGTTACCAAACTCAATAAAGGTGAGTTCTTATACTTTTGCCAAACTGTTAGAAGTCTCTTTGTAACGTTTCTTACAATCGCTACAGACTGTTAAACATACAATCAAATAAGTTACACTAAAGTGCATTTTGTTACACTGACATTTCGAAGTTATTATATTTGCTCATAATTAGTGAATCATCGAGAACAATAAATAAATTCATTAGCTGCTTCTTAACTGGTAATTTTAAAATGTCAGCAGATAATTTACATTAAAATATAATCGTTACACTGATACATTAAGAGAATAATCTCTATTTAATGTCACTAAAAGCGATTTTTTTACATTTCTAGATTGTTAATTTTAAAATGTTGGCAATTAAGTTACTGTGCCACTTTCAAACAATGATTAATAATGATTAAACATTTAACCATTTATTTTAAAAATGTAATTAAGTTACATTAAGGTATGACACTGACATTTTGAAATTATTACATCTTCTCAAAGTTGTAAATCATCGAAGATAAACATTTGCTTCTTTTGGCTGTTAATTTACTATATCAACGGATAAGTTACATTAAAGTATAATTGTTACACTGATTGTTTACAGAAATAATCGCTACTTAATCTCAATAAGGTTAAATTTTTACATTTTCTTCTAAACTTGATTTGAAAATGTTGGCAATTAAGTTCCACTGCCACTTTCAAACAGTGATTAACGATGAAAATAAGTTTTTATTTTTTTGTAACAATTACTTGAAAATGTATATAATTAATTCAGTTACATTAAGGTGTTTTTGTGTCATCAATATTTTAATTGTGACACTGATAATTTCTTAGTGAATACAAACGGGTAAAAATAAAATAGAATAATTTTAAATTAATGCACCCTTTTAAGTTTTACAAAAAAAGTGTCAAAATTATAAGGGTTGCAACTCCTTACAAAAAACAGTAGAAGTTTGTTTTCTTTTCTTAAATTATTTCATAATTTGTAAGTATAAGGATAATAAGTATAACAAGGTTGTTGTATGAGGGGTGGTATACTTGTACACTTCATCTTAGTCAATTCATCCCTTTACATTATACACTTCAGTAACCTTTCAATTCCTGTATCATTTAATGTATAATAATAACAACAACAACAATAACAACAGAAAATTCTCAACAATTCCACCACCATCATCTATACACGACCCTTCTGTCCCGACAGAACAACCCTTATGGTCTTCACATTGGAATGATGAAGCATCCCATATTTTAAATTACAAGCAAAAGATGAACAAATGAGAACGTATAGTGCAACATTAAATAGAAAATTATTAATGATGCCATATTTCCAAGTAGAAACAACACTTCTTCTTCTTCATCATCATCAACAGCCACCACTATAAACGAAATTTCCACCCTTTTCTCATTCTCGCTATGTATTTCCTTCTTTTACCCCACAACAACAATAACAATGAAACAACCAACCAGTCGCCGGTTAATTTTTTGTTTAGATTTCCTTTACGTTACCATTCAGTCCGCCGATACCGTAGAAAAACCCACCCCCTACCCTTAAATGATGCTCTAGTATCTCTTGGCTATTAACCCACCCTTCAGGTGCGTTTTCTACTCGTTTTATTGAAAAACACGCGCTAAGAGGTAAAAATACTTAAGCGATGATCGGTAAATCTTTAAACGGTTGATAACCAAGATAAAACCCACCCCCTACCCTCAAATGTCGTGTTAGTATCTCCTTACTACTAGCCCACCCTGCGGGCGCGTTTTCTTCTCTTTTTATAGAAAAACACACCGAATGTGCGCTACGAGATAGAAATACGTGAAATACGTAAGGGTTGAACCGGGGGTTGTATGGATTTTAAAGGGTTTGAAACGAAGATGATGAATTCTGGTCCATATTTCGGATGTGTTTCGTTAAAACAGAAGGTGGTGGAACAACAATGGTGTCTATTTGTTTGATAAATTGCCCCGTTTCACTTATATTACTTTGCTTTCGGGAAAATGTGCGATGGCGAAATGGTAAACGGGTTTGGGGGTTGATATGGGGTGGTTGAAATGATATTGCCATCGTTAAGATGAAAACTTCTTTGTATACGAACAGATCTTGAATTTATAAAATATGACATCTTCATACATCAACCACTTTGTTTTATTATCGTTGGCGGAATTATTTCAACCCCCAACCCCTTTGTAAAATAAACATCAATCTTTCTATATATTAAATCAAATCTATATTTTTCAATTGAGGGTATTTTTTTTAAATAAAACAAAGATTGTAAAATATTCAACTACCTAATGATAAATCATATCCGTTTTTGGGGGTGTGTAATTGCGGGTGGTTTTGTTCAAAGGTGAATTCACCGCGTGTTCAGCAAATTGTTTGAGCGTGTGATGATCGTTGTCGACGTGCCGCCATCTATCATGTTTTATGTAAACACATGGCAGTTTTTCAACACCACTTCATCAACTCACCCTTTAATATGTCATTGTCAACCCCCTTCCACTACTGAAAAGTCTTCAACAAACTGATTATTTCATACCTGATACTTTATTATCAAGATTTTTATAAAAATCTCAACATGACAGATTATGGAGTGTATTTAACATGTGTTCAACCCTTTTAGAAAAACAAATAAAAAAATATATAGGGGTTGTTTTACATACATTAATTCTCTACTTTATGTTTATTTCTTGTTAATAATATCGTCGAGAAAATGAAATTTTATTTGTCTCAGTTGTTGAACAAGTCCGTTCATTAAAGGTCGTCCGTTTATCATCCCCCTTCTGTCAAGAAAAACAGTTGAAATAAGGGTGGTGTAGAAAAATCCATCCCCACTATACTTGTGCGCGCCGAGACAACGTTCGTAACTGTATTTATATAACGAGAGGCTACTCGCCGTTCAATACTTCTTCTTTACCTTATTTTCCCCACTCACCCTCACCCTCATCCACCCTTATATTGCCATATTAATGACACTACTATGTTGTTATGATTTGGTTTTTGGAAAAATTCGAATTAAATTGTAATTTTTGTTTAATATTCCAGGGTGGTAATATTGTTGGTAGGGGTAGGGGGTAGTTTTATCTGTATGTTTATGTTAATCCATTCTTATATGGCGTGTAGCGTGGATTAGTTGGAGAAGTTACCTAATTCCGCAAACTTAAGGTTTTAAAACCACCCCTAATCCAAGTGCGGTTTCCTTTAAAATGTCTTTCTGGCACGGTTTTGGTGGTGGTGGTTCTAGTAAATAGTACAGGGGTGGTTAGGTGGAAAACGCGTACGACAATAGAGCTGTTAATATACAACCTTGTTGGATTTTACGAAAAATATCGGTGGTTGAATTTGTTGAAGCTTAATAATAAAATTTGATAATCAACCCCATATGGTGTGATATTGTATAATACTCGAGTTAATCACTTACCTAAAAAGCAACCCTTAATGGCCAATTTCACTGTCGAATACACCGGACCCGTTACGGAAATTTTTATGTAGAGGGAAAAAACTTCTTTTTTTTTTAAGAAAATTACCTTTAAGGCTTGCTGGAGAGGGAAAAAATTTAAATTTTATTTTTTTCAAGAAAATTAACCCTTAAGGCTTGCCATATGGTGGTTGTTACAGTTTCTATCGCGCCAATTATCCTGCCAATAGTGATAAATGATTGAATTTTCCATAAATATAAAGTGGACGCGTGAAATCTAATTTTACGGTAACATGTGGATGGTTCAAATTGGGGTTAAAGAAAGGGGTGGGTGGTAAATAAAACATGAACGTTACTTCTTCTTTATTTCGTTATTGTTGGTTTCAAGAGTAGAATTTTGGGTAAATATTTTGGACTTCCATTGGGGTTAATCTTTATTTACAGTCTATACCGCCACCACTGCCGCCACCACTGTTGCCACCACCACCAATCTAAATGGCATGTCTTAGATGGGCCGTCGGATAACTTGATCTAGATTAATGAAAGTATTTCCAGGACTAATTTATCTTAGAATTAAGATTAAGACGTCTCAAAATGTCTTAGTCTTAATTTGTCACATTCTCCTCCTTGCCGTCACTAGCACTATATACACAGTGGCAACATCGCTTTTTTAGGGTTTTTTCGTTTTTCAGTTGGCAACAGATCGGTCGCCAAGACAAGCGAATTTAAATTGCAAAATGGATTTCGAGCGGATCTATTGATTTTTGTCTTGTCTTCCTTTTCTTGTAAACCCCAGAAATGGGGTGCCATCAACATAGGGGTTGGGGGTGGCTAATCTAGCCGACTTGACGAGGAAATCGACAACAGATTTTATTTTTATCTGATACTGTAAACCCCCAGAATAGAGTGACATCGTTGGGACTAAGCTGAGTAAATCGACTGATCTGGAACATAAAAAACAACCATTAAAACATCGATTTTTTTTCTAAAGAAATATTTTAACGAAGGGGTTGAAACGTGCAAGTTGTTAATGAGCTTGGCGGAAGTTTCATCCAGATGGAAAAGTTTCGGAATTTAGCGTCAGAAAGTTGTTTTTTCCACCATCAGTACATTTAAGGGTGGTTTATCTAAAGGGTGAGATTATCCAGTTTTATCATGCTATTTTTCATTGCTTCGAATCGATCGCCGGATAAGTCTAAGAAAACTACCCCTTCTTCTATATCGAGTATAAAAGTGTATTGAGAAGGATGGAATGCGACAGGGGGTGTAGATGGGGATGATCGTTATACTCTAGAGCCATCCAACCCAGAAAGAAGGGTGTGTTTTAAAAATGCCAACCGTATAGAGTGGGGGAACGGAATAAAAGAATCGGCCTTTATCGTTCTACGGGGCGAATAAGAACGCAGTTTTCAACCCCTCTTTCAGATTTCTTTCCCTTTACTTTCTATGTCTCTTTCTAACTTGTATTCAATTGGGAATTTCTTCCACCTATCTTTATCTGACCAATTTAGGTGGAGTTTTCTATGGTTATCCTTATCTAGTCCAGTGTTGGAAGTTTATTTTAGTATAGGGGATGAATTTAAAAATGTCCATTTTCTATTCGTTTACGTTTTTTGTTGGATTTTTTCCTTTCGCTAATAGAACCACCACCCGATTTACTCTCATTGGATGGCAACTGTAATGAAGCTCTACTATTGGACAATTTGTTAGGAAAATCGGCCGATATTTATTGGGAAAAAACCGATATCACCACAAAATTTTTTCAATGAATTTCCCCTAAAGTGGGTGGTTGATTTATAACAAGAAAAACAGTATAGAGCTTAATTTTCACATTATGTAAATAAACCACCACCACCACCACCATTTAGTGTGATAATGGTGTTTTTTATATTCTACCTAATTTACATAAGATGATAAAGACGAAGCTACCCTTCAATACCACCCTTTGGAAAAATTGCTATATTGAAAGTTTAAGGGATGATTTGCCGGATATGCAACTTGTTGACGTTCACGCGATAATTCGAAACTTTAGTCCGCAATCAAAGCACACCGGTTTCCTGATATTCCCAACACATACACACACACATTCACGCTAAAATCAGGGTGAGAAATTTCCCCGAGTTTGTAAACTCATCGGGGGTATATAAACCCTTTTAACCCTTAAATAGTGGCACGTTAACCGATATCCAAATATTCCGTCAGATTGTTAGAAAAATTGACAACAAATAAACGTATACAATTACACGATTTTTATTCGAAACAACCCTTGAAAGGGGGTAGTTTACCAATTTAAATAATTTTTAATAAATCCTTTTCCGGATTATTTTATTATTATTGAAATATAACTACCCGTTAGTATAATACTGCAACAGGGTAGTTTTTGTTTTCATCATCTACAGTCGGCTATTTTACCACCCTTTACCGCTACGTCTCTCTGTCTTCAAAAGCGCCGTATAAAAGCAAACTTGCGAATTTCTAATTTTAACAAATATTCATTCATTTTAATTAAAATTTAATCAAACCCCCGCGTTCTTATTCGGGGTGTGGATTTCTTCTTTCTCTATTCATCCACCATAGATTTTACATTAACAACAACCCTTTATAAAATTCCTTTTTCGTTCTGTTTTCATTTAGATATAATCAAAGAAATATGTTTGGTTTTTTCCGAAATGGTTTTCCAAAAGGGTTGTTTTCAGTACATACATGGTGGTAGTGGTGGTTGGAGGTGGTAGGGGTGGTTATATATTTAATGAAAAACACATTCATTAACAAATATAATTAATCTTAATTTTAAACGATGTTGTTAGAAATAGGTTAAGCAACTAATTAAAAATTAATAAATTCACCACGTTTAATTGGAATTTTTTCCATTTAATTTAATTAATTAATTATTAAATTAAACAATTCGACAATTAATCATTAATTTTATGAAAGCAGAAAGTTTATATTTGTACGTATACGAATTTCAACAAGATCTCAACATTATAATTAATTAAAAACTTTAATTAATTTCGATGTTTTCACAAAAATTCCCCGTTAAATTCGTAACTAATTAGTCGACAAATTTAAATAGCCGTACATTAGTTATAGAAAACAATACAGCGGTATTCTCTAAATTGTTCACAATTGGTTACCATAACAACACTGTTTTCAATTGTCAATGTTGAGAGTAAGATAGAAGTTCTGTTCAAAGTGTTGTTATAGTAACCAGTAACAATTAGACAATATCACTGTCTTTGATATTTACATTCAATAACTGAAAAAATATTGATAATAATATTCTTAATTAGGGGTAAAAATAGTATGATCAAAGGCACTAAGGTGAATGTTTTTATAAAAATTCCACTAAATTTATAACTGTTGAATCGACGGTGATTTGACAGATTTGAATATCTGTCCACTAGCTATAAAAAAGAATACAGTGGTATTCTCTAACTTGTTAGCAATTGATTACTATGACAACATTTTGGACTTGCCCCTCCTCGATTATAGATAAGATTGAATTGTAGAGAATGAAATAGAAACTCAATTTCAAATATTGGCATGGCAACCAATCGACAAAAGTTAGAGAATATCACATCAATGTATGTATATAATACATCCTTCAAATTCGACAAATTTAAACATCCGTACATTAGTTATAGAGAAGAATACAGTGGTATTCTCTAACTAGTTGGCGATTTGGTTACCATGACAACACTTTGAAATAACAGATAGACTGTCCTAGATATTTCCATGAAACAACTAGAAAAATATCTTGATAATCTTGTTTATTAGGGGTAAGAAATAGTAATAAAGGGGTGGTTTATTTGTTTGTTGATGATGACGGTTAACAAGTCCATTTTGATTACATAATTACGCTGATATCGTCATAAGACATACATAAATATCTATATCTATATACGTATTTCTTCTTCTTCTATTATTATTATTATTATTATTATTATTATTATTATTATTATTATTATCACAACCCTTTATATTTTCCATTAATAGTGAAAACTATACCACCCTCAAGTTTCCTGTCTTTCTATAATATTATAACCGACTATATACTAAACATATACGTATACATCCCCCTGAAATATTCTCTATGTTTTAGTATTTTAGGTTGGTAATACATGTATAGGTTAGGTATGTGTGTATATATTTATATGTATATATGTTAAGTTTATAAGGTTCGTACAATTGTTGCCTGGTTTTCAAACAATAACCACATATCCGCAACAATGGAAGTGCGCCCTCTTCCGTTTCTAGTTAAAATGTTTTGTATTATTTAACAAATGAATTATAGAAGACAAAATACAAAAAGACAAAAGAGCAGAAACATTAGGAAAAGACACGAAATTCTCATAATAAAGATAGATAGATGTGCAATAAGAAAAGGGTAGAAAAGAAGGGTGGTAAGAAATCGAAAGTCTTGGATTGGTTCTTACATTTTTCAATTTTTTGAAGAGACTTCTTATAATTAAACTGCGTTCACATTGATATACGTTAACCAAATCGGATTCGATCGAATTCAATTTGATCCGATCCAATCCGATATCACTCAATCCAATCAACAAGATACGATGTACGATTCTCAACGAAATTGACAATGTAAAAATCTCAAATTTGTGTGAAATAAATCGGACAGCAATCCGATTGATCGAATTGGATACATCGCAGAAACCAATCAGATATCGTATGATTTCCCAATTGTAGTATTAAATTAACTTTTATCAGATTTATATTAAGATTTTATTCGAATTGAATCGCAAAATAAAAAACTACAATGGAATTCAAGCTAAAGAAATTTCACCGGAAGCTTTCAAGTTAGATCGTAAGTCGAATGCAATTAGAGAATCTGATCAGATGCTCTAATTGCATTATCAGATCATACAATAGATCTAATAATTGCACTATTACACACAATTTTATCAAATATATTAATTATTGATCGAATATAAATATCGGATGGATCAGTCCGATATGTCTATCCAATTTCATTTCAAGTAGCACCCTATAGTTGAAATTTATATGACTGCTAAATATACAAGATTCAGATTTAATAAGAATTGATCGAATCGAATGTGAAGACGATTTGTAATTTCTCTTCGAATTGACTAAATCGCAAAATGAAAAATTGCATTGCATTCAATCAGATTAGTTTAATTTGAAATCGTATCGTAAGTTACAAATTCGAGAATCCTGTTAGTTGTCGTACGATCTCACAATTGTCGTATTAAATTGGCTTTAATCAAATTTATCTTAATTATCAATCGAATGTAAATATCGAATCGAACTGTTTACAATCGAACCGATCTCTATCAAATTTCATTTTAAGGGTCATCGTTGAAATTCATTTAGTATAGATACAGTTTCATGTACAACAATCTGATCGAATCGTATACAATTATGCATAGGTCGAGTCGTATATCGCGCGTACGATACGATTTGCAAGTTTTCTTAAAATTGTAAGATCCATGAAATAATTGCAATTCAATTAGATTGAACTGAGCTAAAATTTCATCTGAAACTTTCAAATTGTATCGTAAGTTAGATCGAATTAGAGAATTCGGTCAATTATCGTATACTTTGATAGGATTAAACAAGATCTTATCAGATTTATATTAGCTATTGATTATTGATTAAGTGCAGATATCGGATCGAGTTGTTCACAAACGATCCGATATCTATCAAATTTCGTCGCACGTATAATTGAAATTCAACTATACAAGATTAAGATTGAATAAAACGTTGATCGAATCATATATTGAGTAGCAACTGTGTATAAATCGAATCGTATATAGCGAATGATTTTGAGCGTTTTTTACGATTTACAAATTCAATCGGATTAAATTAAACTGAAATTTCATCTGAAAGTTTTAAATCGAATCGTAACTTACATCGCATTTAGACAATCGGATCAGTTCAAACTTATGTTGACCAGTGATCGAATCGAAATAGTTCAGATTCAAATACGATAATCGAATCGCGTGTGAATTATGTTTTCATCGAATCGCATATCGCAAATAATCTTAACGTTTTCTACCCAAATATTTCGTTACGAAATTGAATAACGCGGTGCAATCCAATCAGATTTCATCGGAAACTTCCAAATCGAATCGGATGATGTTCAATTGTTTTCCATGTAAATCTTGTATGTGTGATTTTTTTTTTTGTTTTATTTACTTTGCTGAAAGGTGGACTTAATAAGATCGCATGGAATTGGTTGTCCTTTGGTTTTTCTGAAAAGGGGGTTGAAATTTTCCATCCGAGTTGTCATACCGTTTCAATTCCTATTGGAAATTTCCTGTAGAACGGAATAAGAAGAAAATTGCAAAGTATTTCCATAACATCCCTGGAGAAATCTAAATAAATAGAAGAGAGAAACGAATCAACACTGCCAGAAGTTTGCCCCGAAAGAACGGGCACTAACAAACCTTGGAATGAGATGGCGCGAAGGGGTGGTTGAAGGGTGGTAAGTGGGCCACCTCATCCATCTAACCACCTCCTGCTCGACAACTTTGTTCGTTCGTTCATTCGTTGATTCGTTCGTTCTCCTTTTGTATTTTCAAGTTGTTCACAAAAGGTCGCAAGGGTGAATGTAAAGAAATTTTATAAAAGCCACCCTCCACCCCAAACGACAATAGTTAATAATAGGGTGGTGAAGTTGATGAGTCAGGATCGTAGAAGAAGAACAAGAAGACAATTTTCTTTTAAAATTAATCACCCGTCAGCGTCGCCGACGTTATCGTTAGAATCGTTCGGTTGTTAGTCCAACCCCTTGATAAAAACGTCTGCCATTAAAAATCGATAAAACCCAAATGGCGTTCTTAAATTCCCCGTATAACCCTTCCACCCTCTTTAACGTCATGCCCAATACTAGCCACCCCTCACCCGTTCACTCTTCTTCGAGCACAGTTGTCGGATTTTAGACTCGAGTTGTAGTCGTCGTCGTCATCATCCCTCTATCATTTTGCGGCGTGCACGATATAATTTATAAAATGTATTCACCCTCTTTTCCCATGGCCGTTTCTCGTTTTTACTGAAAATACACAGAGAAAGGAGAACCGGGAACGACTTACACACACATACACACCCAAATTCGGTAGAAAATCAACCAACCCCCTACAACATTGTGAAAATGTCCGCCTCTTTCGTGAAGGTTGTGAAGAAGAAGAAGAAGAAGAAGAAAGAGGAACGGGGGCGGTGGCGGCGATAGCGGAGCGGGGGCGAGGATCTGTGGAAAAAGGGAACGAGTTTTCCGTCCAGCCCATCCCCCGACTCCAAACACACAACCGAACCTCTTCAAGTCGGCACCCCCATGGTTTCTACAAAATCCATCAAGACTAGCAATTAACTCGAATTCAAATTTTATTCATTATAAATTACCAACGGTATAAAACGAGCTTCTTTGAGTACGGGGAGGAAGAAACGCCAATTTAAAGTTTCACTCGACCCGTTTTCCCGCAGATTTCCACCCCTACGTCGGCCTTCACTCAAACGAAAATATTGAATTTTCAATTTGTTCGAAAAAAAATTGGGAAAAAAAACGACAAAAAAAATTCGCACAATATAGAAAACAACCCTTATCCCAACCATACTAACCACCTAACCCACCCCCAATTCCAGTTATTTTACATAAAGTCATATTTTGGAGAATGGGGCTGTAAAACTTAACGATTCCACTTCCAGCAGTCTTAAGACGTTCTTATCTTATCAGCCAGTTATGACGTCATCAAATATGGCGGACGTAAGTCTTTAGGGATTCTTGTGAATATCACCCAGGAGGCGAAGGGGTTGGAAAACGGGGGATGGTGTTGCTTCATCGCAAATATTATGAAATTTTTATTAATCCAAACAATCTCAGCCTTGAGGGATGAAGATGATAATTTAACATCTCGCACCGGTATTTTCCTATGAATAATCAAAGCGGCGGTGATGTGGAATTAAAACAGCTGTAAAGTGGTGAGTTTTCTAAAATTTACCCTTATTTTTAGATAATATTAATACTAATAAGTTCATTGATTGTTTGATGAGTGAGTTTGAATTTGTTGAAGTTGTGGTGGTGTTATCAATTTCAAAACATTGAAGATTGAGAAATGGGGTTAGGGGGTGGTTAATGTAATTTCGGGGTTGCGTGGATGTTAGGTGGTGTTGTGGCCAAGATTAAATAAACGTCACCGCAAACCAAGAGAACGTCTAGACGTTGTTCACTCACTATAGTAGAGAGATACCGGGATACATGTAGAATATCAACCCTCTTTCACCCTAATACACACATCCTACTACCAACATCCCCATACATACGATATAATACATGCATATATACATACGTACAACTTACACACTACCCGAAATCATGAATGAACATAGTGCCGACGGCGCCGTCCCCGATTCTCTATACTACCCCGCACCCTTACAAACATCACACACATACAACCCCCAAAAACAACAAATTCATTCACGATCTCACTTAACTATTTCCCGGTATGTCAAACTTTACACGTATTCACACACATTAACCTCCACGTGGTGTCGGTGGTGAAATTTCTTCAATTTTTTTTTGAAATCAACAAAAGGGGTTGATTTTTATAAAATTTGACAACTTCTTACAGATTTTAATTACCGCTAGAGCTTTAATAATAATTTCAACTTCTCTGTGTTTTATCAGAGATAGGACCAATTGGATAAGTTCCATGCCTGAGGCGAATTTTAAATTACCAACCCTTAACTTTATATTACTTTACTTATCTAAATTGAACCAATATTACGTTTTGGCAATGTTTTATAGCTTTATAATAACCAAGTTTACTTCTCGATAGACGTACAATTCCTTATTGTTTTTCTTATTTTCAACCCTTTAACCGTCATCGCTACCCTTATAGGGGGGGGTGGTAAAATGCCATCTTGAAATCTATAGTATTACAGCCGATGCGAAAAGGGTGTAACCTAGTAATGAAGGCGAAATGTAGAGGGTGATCGTCCTCCCCCATTTCACAGGACTGTCGTCTCAGTTCGAGAACAGAAAGACTAAACTTTATTGAGGGTGTGGAAATAAGAGGGTAAAAAGTGGAGAGACGGCCGTGCCGGATTAAAATCGAAATTATAGACAAAGAGAATAAAGTAGAAGCTTTATTATTAGGGGTGGTTTGTTATAAAAGATGGCGCTTAAAATGTGATAGATTCGCGAATATTTTAATTAGGATCAGTCTTGGTTTAGGGGTAGTTTGGCCGGGCCGGGGGTGGGATGGTGCAGTTTCCCGGTAATGACACCGCCACCACCGTCGCCGTCACCATTACGCCCCAAACCATCGAGCAGTTAGTGTGATTTTCGACAACCACCACCACTGCCACCCTTAAAGTTTCTTAATACGCCCACAAAAAGGAGTTGAAATATAGTTTTTATCTTTTGAAGAAGAAGGTGGATTTTCCAGCTAGAGAAATTGTGAGGATTTGAATTCGCCGTTGCTACACGATTGTTAAAGTTGGGGAAATTTCAAACGGCTAACAACACGGAGCGCGTTGGGGATTATTAAAGGAATCTAAGGGAGAAGTTTCCGTTCTAATTTCAGTTTGTAAAACTGAATTTTCAACCCCTCAATCGTACAAAAAATTATCAAAAAAAGCAAAATAAAACTCACCAAATTGTTCTTTGACGACGAATAGTCAGTTGTTGACTATACGACTACTAGACAATCACTGACCACCACCACCAGCTGGGCTGTTTTACCCTTAAAACGGTGGTAGTGTGTGCGACATGCACGTTATTAACCATTCTACTTACAAGAAAGGGTCAACATTTCAAAAAATAACAGTGTTATAAAAAGCCGACCGACCAGTTTTCGGTTTACAATAGAAAAATCACCTGATAGAGGGTCATTCTTATATTATAATCATCCCTTATACGATCAAAATCACCACCAGCAGTAAGTAAAAGAGATAGATTGATATTAAAAACGACCACCACCATATGACATCGGGCAGTTTTTTTTGTTAATCAAATTGAGTAAAATTGTTCGCATAAGGGTGGCCCAAGACTGGTCAAACGAGTTTCGGCTTTTATCCCTAAAATCACCCTCTAACGATTTCCAAACGATTATTAGTTGGACGTTAGATTCGCCACTAAACGGTGCAAAAAATTTTCTAACAATAGTGTTAAATTTGGAAACCATCAAATAAACTAAGATTTCTAATGCGGGTCACATTTAACACGCTTATACTTTTATTTTTTAGCACTAGTGTTGGAAAATGAAATTTTGTGTTATAAATTTGTGCAATTTCCATGATAATAATTTTTTAATCAAATTAGGAAAGTTTTTCGCGTAAAGGTGTTTTAAGATTGGTCAATTGGTTAAGATTGGTTCATCCCCAAAATAACCCCTAACGATTTCTAAGCGATTCAATGTTAGATCCGCCACCAAACAGTGCAAAATTTTTTCTAACAATAGTGTTAAATTTGGAAACAATCAAGTAAACTAAGATTTCTAATGCGAGTAGGAGAAGTTGAGTCACATTTAACACGTTTAAACTTCTTTTTTTTACTTTTAGCACTAGTGTTGAAAATTCTCGTGTAAAACTAGTTATTTTATAAATTTGTGCAATTTCCACAATAAATAATAATAATAATAATTTAAATTAATTTAGGGAAATTGTTTGCGTAAGGTTTTCAAAATTGGTCAAACGGGTTTCAGTTTTCATCCCCAAAATCATCCCTAATTATTTCTAAACGGTGCGATGTTTGCCACAAAACGGTGTAAATTTGCTTTAACACTAGTGTTAAAAATGGTAAAAGAGTGTCAAATTTAGAAATTTAGATAGACATTTGTAAAGGGAAAAAAATTAAATCACATTTAATACGATTTTTTTTTCAACGATAATCAATTTAGACACAAGAGTTTTCTGAGATTAGTTTAAGGAGTCTTAATTTTACCACCAGAATCATCCCCTAACGATTTCAGGACGATTCGATGTAAGATTCGCAATTAAACGGTGGAAAATGCCCTAACAAGTGTTAAAAGTAATAATACAGTGCTAAAAGAAAGAGTCCATAATACGAGGACTAAAAGAGATTTGTAGTATGAGTAGGGAGAGAAATTTAATCATATTTAACACGTTTATTATCTTTACACTGAAAAATGAAAGTTTCGATCCAAGTAGGCTACGTTGAAGCGGTAATTTTATGAATTCGCTCAATTTTCTCAATTTAGCGTCAAAATAACTTTTCAAGTCAATTTAAAACGATTTTTTTGTTCAAGGACTTACAATTTCATCCCCAAAATCACCCCTTAACGATTTCTAAATTTCTAATATTGTAATACGAGCAGGGAAAGAAATAAATCAGATTTAATACGCTTATACTTTTTTGATTTTTAACACTAATACTGGAAACGAAATTTTCGATCACAGTAGGCTGCGTTAAATGAGTTATTTTATAAATTTTAGCCAAAATATTTTTCCAAATTAATTAGGAAGATGGTGACCAAAAAGGCATTTCAGAACTGATCAAATGGGTTGTAATTTTTATCCCCTAAATCACCTCCTATCGAATTCTGAACACTTATTAGTTTGATGTTAGTTTTGTCATTAAATGGTGCAAAGTTTCCTCTGACAATAGTGTTAAAAGTGATAAAACAATGTTAAATTTAGAAATAGAGATTAAACTTAACATTCTGTAAGACGAGCAAGGAAAGCAATAAATCACATTTAACACGCTTATACCTTTTTTATTTTCAACTCTAGTGCTGGAAAATGAATTTTCCACCCAAATAGGCTGCGATATTTTATAAAGTGTGCAATTTTCTTGATGTAGCTAAAATAGTGATGATAATAATAATAATAAAGTTGGAGAAACAAGATGGCCGTGCTTGTACAAAGAAAGCGCGAGTGTTTTGTTTTGGTCGTTAGCGATAATGACGTACACAGGGCGCACTTAGATGAACCCCAAGAGAATGACGCGTTTTCATCTATCCATCGTAGTCGGCGTCGTCATCTACCCCATAATACCCACCCCCCCCTTTAAATCTTATCGTTCTAACTTTATAGTTTACACACACACATGTATAAAAACATAACCCTCTTTCTCTAATATCAGCATCCTTATTCGTGTTAATTATCAACATTACTATTATTTCCAAGTTTTTCCAACCCTTATGTCCATCTGTTAGGGATTTAAGTGTTTTTCATGGTTGTTGTTATTTAAAATAAACTCACCCCCATCGTTTGTAGTGCAAGTTTTGTGCTTATATAGTAGAAGAAAGAGGGACTAAACTAAATTTAAGTTCCAGCGCATGGAAAATGTGACACAAGGGAAAAATGTTTTTCTATCTATTCTATTTCTATGTTGAAAAACAAAAAAACAACAAAGATAGAGGGATGTTTTTCTTGTATGTGTTAGACAAGACTAGATTGTTGTTAAGGGATGACTTTTAGACAATTTTCCAACGGTTTAAAGACTACAATACTAATAAAGTCCCTTGATGAATATATAAGAAACACGATACAAAGTGACATTAAAGTAAAGTACAGGGTTAAAATTTAAGAAGGGTGTTTCGTTTATATGTAAATTTGACATTTTCCACATCTTGTTGCCTCT
The DNA here is from genome assembly GCA_020740385.1 of Mylabris phalerata. NCBI lineage: Eukaryota > Metazoa > Arthropoda > Insecta > Coleoptera > Meloidae > Mylabris > Mylabris phalerata. Next base: position 519,583 of record JAJEOX010000290.1, read on the forward strand.
AAACAATATTTTGTTAAAATCTAAACAACAAACATACCTACAATTGTAATAATTAAATTAATAAAATCTAAAAAATGAGGTTAGGTTGCATAGAGGGCGCTGATTTTCGTCCTTGAACAATACCAACATCACTAAAATCCCCAAATTTGATTACCAATAATTACCCCTATTTTTAAGATAGTGGAATTTATACAAATTTAGTTTGTTATATAAAACAACCCCTAATCATTGGAGAAATATTAAACTTTTAACGCATCTATCTACGGTCCAATATAATTAAGCTACCACAATTTACTATTAATGCACACTTTAATTAATCTGGAAAGTTGATAGAAACTGTCCACCTACTCGAATTCACCCCTTCTGTTGTTGTTGACCCCTTAATACTTCCGGTTGTGTAAAAAATATTGTTTGTTGATTTGATTAATTTTTTTCTATATCCGCACCTATTTTGGGGGTGGTTTTGTTATAATCTCGAGTGAATTAGGTAATTTAACAACTTTTCACCCTGTTTATATCCAACTGTTGCATTTTCTCTAAATGTCCGAGTTTTAAAATCCGGGTTCTTTTTGTTGTTTTGTTGTAAAAGGGGTGTGATTTATTGGCACGTGCCGGTAACGGAAGATTCAGATTGTTTTCTAGTACTGACCATCTGTCCAGTGGTCATATAATAGAACTGGTTTTGGACATTTTTTTCCGATTTGTGTTGCATTATAGGACAGAGGGGTAGTAATATTAAAAAAGGGTTGAATGTACGTGACTGTGGACGATACTAGCGGCCGGCTGACCGATTTATATAAACTTATACAAATCTTCCAAGAGGGTAATCTAACACATACATACACACAAAATAATAAAATAGAAAGGGTTAGAATTGCGCCCCTAGTCGCGGACCTGGACATTCCCTATAAATGAGTGGCATTATATTTTGTCCATCCACCAAATCCCATATAGGGTGTAATACTATTTATAATATAACGTCTATCCATATACAAAAGAGTCGAAGAACTGGTCAGACCAGTATTTTATGTAAATTCGGGTGGTCATTTCTAGTGTGAGAACGGACGGGGTTGAAAAGTTCTACCGTTTCGATTTACCGTTTCTATTTTTTTTTTTTTTTAATTTCAATTTTTAACTGTCCGGAAGAAGTTCTCAGGCGTCCCGATGACAACAACACATCATTAAGAAGGACATCACGATAAGTTACAACCCCCTCCTCTTACATTTACCACCCCAATGCCCTATTAAAGATATCTACGTCATCATTAATTAACAGTGTGCTGTTCTTTCAAGTTAAAAGGGTTGCTATTTCAGCATAATTCACAATTATCGATTGACACCACTCAATGTATGTATATGGGAGTTATTTGAAAATTTATTAGAAAACCAATATTTGCTTTAAAATAACTTGATATCTAATTAAATTTCTTATAACACGTCCTAAAATAACATAAAACGTGTAATTTAAGCCCCTAACAACTTAACAATCGCTTTGAAAACAGTTCTGACTATTTAGTACAACAAGTATTAATAGTCTCTTACAACACGTTTTAAAAAACTAGAAAAAAAGTACTTTCACACACTAGATGATACTACCTCATATAACACGAAATTGGTCTAGATTGTAAGTCACGATTAAGAACTCGTATTTTTTCTCGATATATCTTTAAATCTAACGTATTTTAAAATTTCCCTGTAAATAATCCTTCATTTAACACTAAATTTTAACATTTTGAAATTCTACATAATCTTCTAGAATAGTACACGATTATCTCTCGTTCAAAACGTTGTTGATATTGATAATTTGTAATAATATGTTTGAATTGTTTCTTCATATAACGCGATTTATAATAATTTGCAGTAAAAAAGAGTCAACTGGAGTTGTCTTAATTTACGCTTTGGGGCTGTTTATAGAAAGAATACCAATGAATCAGGGCAATAAGGAGAACAACCACAAGAAATAACAACAACACTCATTTTCTCAGTTTCCATAAGATCAATCGTGCTGTTTAAGTCCCTAACCCACATATCTATTACTTTGTGACTGTATTAGGAGTATTCGTATAATCTTTTACAACACGTTTAATGACCTTTTCAACATTTTCAAGCACAAGATAATAGACTCGAATTACACGACATTTGTACATTTACATAAATTTAACAAGACGTTTTTTCATTTTGGTTTTCTTATTACACGATTATATTAAACGATGTTCATAAGAGAATTCGTAATAATTTAAAGCAAACACTGTTTGACTAATTTCTTATGTCGTGTATTAAACGGTGGTCTTTCATATAACACGGCTTAAAGTTGTTTTAGGCAAAAGAATGCCGACTTGATGTTGATATAAAAAAAGTCAAACACATTGACGGAGCTTATGAGTTGTTTAACAGAAACAATACGAATAAAGGGGAGAAATAAGGTCAGTAACAACAACAATAAAAAATGCAACAAAGCCCATTTTCCGTGTTCTCATCACAGCAGCCGTGCTATTCAAGCCACTAACATTATAACAATCACTTTAGGCAAATATTTATACAATACAGTTTCTAATAACACAATTGACAATCTTTCTAACACTTTCACGTACCAGATAACAGTGGCTCATACAACACGATTCTGAATTCTTGTACTTTTTACTTGATATATTTTTTTGAACATTTAAATTTTCCTTAATCCCTATCAAATTAAAAATAATAAATATCAAATAGAAAGTCAATACCGATTCTTCCGTTTAAAAATAATCTCCCATTTAACACTACACTTTCTTATTTGGGGATCTTATTCAAATGTATTGGTTTCCTATTATACGATTATACCTCGTACAACACGATGCTAATAATAACATTAGAAGTAATTTGTAACAAATATTATTTGAATTATTACTTCTCACGTCTTAGACAATAGTTCTTCCTATAACACGATTTCAAGTTGTTTTAAGTAAGGCACAGCAATTTTAATGTTGATATTATGTTGACGAACAAAAATGCGGTTCTCTTAATTTACGGAAGCCACAGTGGCGCCGCTTCGGCGAATGAAGAAAGAAAAAAGAACCACATGAACAAGAAAAAACTTTTCTATGATACCATCGTGTTAGTTAAGCCCCAAATAACATACCAATTACATTAGAATCATTTGCCACTGTATTGGGACAAGTAGTCATACATGATAAATAATCATTTTTACACTTTCATGTATTAAATAATAATAACTCGAACAACACGATATTCGTATACATAGATTCGTTAGACACGATTATATAGTGCACAAGTTTTTACGCGATGTATTTATTTTAATTTTATGCCTTTTTGAATGTCTTTGAGAATAATCTTTCATTTAACACGACATTTATTATCTTACAAGCTTATACAAATGTACTAGTCTTCTACTACACGGTTATGTCTCGTATAACACGATGTTAAAAAAGCACAATTTGTAATAATTTGATTCAAATAAAGTTTAATTTGTTTCTGCTATTGTGTATTGAGCCACAATCCTTCGTTTAACACGATTCAAAGTTGTTTTAAGTGAGACAGCCGACTTTGATGTTGATAAAAAGTAATCAATTTGAAGAATAAAAACAGTAATTTATAAAAGATACCGGCGGCACTTTGGGGTTGTTTAATAGAAAGAATACGAATAAAGAAGGAAAGGAAGAACAACACGAACAAAAAAAAACAGCAACAAACCCATTTTCTCTATTTCTATAGTACCAATCGTGTTATCTAAGTCGCAAGCAACATACCAATTACTTTAGAATCAATTGTGACTGTATTAGGATAAGTATTCGTACACGATAAATACTATCTTTTACACTTTCAAGTATTAGATAATAGTAGCTCGAACAACACGATTTTCGTATGTACATACGGATTTGTTGTACACGATTATATTACAGTAGTTTTTGCTTGACATATTTATTTTAATTTTGTGCCATTTTGAATGTTTTTGGTAATAAACTTTCATTTAACACTGTATTGACCATTTTGGAATCTTATTCAAACGTATTGGTCTTCTACTACACGATCATGCCTCGTATAACACGATGTTAAGAAAAATGAAATTCGTAGTAATTTGATATAAATATTGTTTCTTGTCTCTGTTATTGTACATTGAACGACAACCCTTCGTATAACACGATTTAAAGTTGTTTTAAGACATAGCCTACTTTGATGTTGATAGAAAAACTAATTATTTAAAGAACAAAAATTTAATTTTCTTAATTTATAAAAAACACACCGGAGGCGCTTTGGGGTTGTTTAATAGAAAGAATACGAATGAAGATGGGGAAAGAAGAACAACGCGAACAAAAAAATAAAATAAACCAGCAACAAAACCCATTTTCTCTGTTTCCCTTGGAAAATATGAATATTTATGTACTGGGGAAAGCTGGCGCATTTATATTTTCACTTAAGTTGAAACTTATACAAGCTTTTTCACTTCCTGTCCTTTTTAATTACAATCCCATTTACATTGGCCTTTCACACATACATACACACAAACACACCCCCAAAAAAAACAACCCTGTTGAAAGAAACATATTGTTTGAAGCGAATTTTTCCTCAATTATTGTCCAGTTTTCTTGCAATTAATCTAGGGATGATAAACAGTGGCGGCTCGTCTACAACAATAATATGGTATTTGAATATTCTGCGCATGCGTACAAAATTCTAACCTCTTTTCGTGTTAATAATTTGAACGAGTCGCAACTGATTATAAGAATAAAACTATAAGAGGGTGGTTACTTTATAATGTCAACTATAAGTATTGCCCAGTTTTCTTGCAAATAATCTGATGATAGCAGACAGTGGCGGCTCGTTTACAACATTTAAGTATTCTATACGTACATAATTCTAACCTTATTGTCTGTTGTTGTTGTTAATTTAAACGAGTCACTCTGGCAATCCGAAGACGACTATAAGAGGGTAGTTGGGGGTGCTTATTTTACAACAACTAATGTTCTAATCGAAAATTTCATCAATTAGTGTCCAGTTTTCTTGGATAGCGGTAGACAGTGGCGGCTCGTTTGAGTATTTTACTCAAACGTACACAATTCTAACCTCTTTGTCTAGGTCTTTGTTATAAAAAACGACGAGTCGCTACTGGTAATCAGAATAAGAATATATCAGGCTGAGGGTGATTTGGGGGTGGTTATTTTACAACAACAACAATAACAACTAACCAGCAAGGGTGATTATTTCGGGCAACTATACAATAACAAAAGACAAGTCTCCAGTTCCTCTTTACAAAATGTGTATAGTAAAACAAATGAAGAGGAAGGTGAAGAAGTGGTAAATGAGTTGGAACAAAAGCGAAGCGGACGGAACGAAACGGGCGCACACTTGATAAACACAACCATCACATTTGCATGTGAATCACGTGGTACATGTGTTTTTAAAATGAAAATAACCAATGTTTTAACATCTAGTTAGTAGTAGGGTTGGATTTAAGGGTAGATGGGGGGTGGTAGTGGAGAGGGAAAAACAAAAGATATCAAAGATATCTTGATTGATCGCCAAAGAAAAAGCCTAACGATACAGAAGGGTTGGTGTATATGGGGGATGATGGTGGATGTTACTTACTTACAAAGGAGGCTCTGCTGAGCTTTCATTTATTTTCAGTAGAAAATTAGGGATCGTGTCTGCCGTGGAATCGGTTGATTTATGCGTACAGTTATGGCGGATCAACTTAGAAACTGGTAATCATTTGTTTTTACCCAATTTCCAACCACTTTTCTTCTATGGATGTGTGTGTGTGTGTGTGTGTTGTGGGGGTATATGGGGGGAAAATTGAAACGTTCTTCTTTTGTTCGTTGTTCAATTATTCTTGTCGTCATTCTATATTGGAATTCTTCTCTATTTCTCTTTATGTTTCTACCTTGTTAGATGTTTTAATACAATTTTATAAATTTATAGGGAAGTTTCAACCCCCATCCCCCGTCTATTTCAGCCTGTGTATTCACTACCCGCCACCATTTTAAGGCTGAAATTCGCTTAGCAAATTTATAACGAGACGAAATTAAAACGTAAAATGATATAAAACAATCAGACTTGGGGAAAATGAAAGAAGAGGGTATGTTGCTCTGGTATAATACGAAAGAAAACTTCCCCATACTACATTATAATCGTCCGCCTGTCAACCACCCTCTATCTCTCTTTCTATATATTTCGAAACCGTTATCCCCCCACCTACCGACTCATACCCTGAAACTTTTATATGTGTATATCAAAAAACCCACCCCCTTGTTAAAGTCAGTCATTTATATCTCTACGTCCATGTTGTTGCCATCTTTGTTTCATTAAATTTTCTTCTACTCTTTGAACATCTGAAATTCCGCCCTTTATTCAACCGAAAAAAAAATTGGATAAAAAATTGTTATATTTTGATATCGGGGGCTGATTTACGTCCAAATTATTTAATAATAATGTAAGTCAATATAATTAGGGGTGTTTTTTGTATCGGAAAAAATTGGTTTTCTTTTTCGTTTCAACCCCTATAAGGTGCATAACTCTCATTTGTGTTCACACACACATACACACAGCATCGTCTGGAAGAGTTTCTCCACCGACGTCTAAAATACCGATCAATAAAACATCTGAACGTAGCGGAGTTTTCATTGGTCGGCCAAGGAGTTTTTCCCCCACTTTTCCCGCGGAAATGTCCGTCAGAAAGCTTTCTTTTGTTTCAGGTTTTATATTAGAATCCGGCGCCGTTGCTGCCTCTCTACAACCACCACCACCACCACCATTGCCGCCGACGCCACCACCACCACCAACCACCACCACCGTTATGCGCGTCTTTACGAATATCTCAACATTATAGCAACCCTGCCCGGCACATGTACACACACATATACACACAAAACCATCTAACTACTAGTGTATTATCTCTAGAATACGACTTTTTGTTTGATTCTTGAGGAACTATTGTGTGTTCCCTTGAAAATAACCGATATTTTATTATTTCAATAGTAGAGAATATTACAACTATTGCAGTTTAAATGGCGGCCACAATAGGAACAAAGATGGCCGCCTTTAAAACTAACCTCAATTTATCAATGTCTTCAAGATAACGAAACAATAGAGTGTGTAAAACATCTATTGTTTCTGTTTATGCGGCAAAACAACAGCAACATCGTAGGGGGCCGATATACACACACGAAACAAAACGCTAACACAATGACCAAGGCCTGCTCCATTCCCAATGTTTACCCCCCAAAATTCAAGCAAAACGACAACGTAGCCTTAGCGCCTTTCTATACTGATAGACTAACAGATAGACGAACAAATGAAGACGAAACCACCCCCAACCTCTCTAAAAAAAAACAAAAATCCCAATCGCTAGTCTCAACTGTTATTAATCAAAAGGGTTGGCGTGAATTATCCTAAATCCTTAAATATAAAGGAATAGGGGTTGTTAATATCGTGAATTTACCCGGAAACTATTCTACAAAGACATGTACAGAACGAATACGCGCATCAACATTAAAACATCCAACAATCCCCTTTTCTTACAAGAATTTAATTAGAAGTGAAAGTGAACGGGGTGGTTTTATCGGGGAATTTCAACGATTAACATCCTCTACATCACCAGATAAAAAACCAACCCTACAATCGAAAAAACGAATCGCGTGGCCCGCTTGTCGAAAAATCAACCCCCGACAATTTTTTGCTAGTCTCACTCTCAACTATCATCACCCCTAAATATTAGGGGGTAATATAAACTTTTTTATTGTCTAGTAATAGTAGAGAAAAAACGAATCGACCCTTATTAAAAAACAATTAAGGGTTGGTTTTTATGTTGCGGTTGCACCCTCGTTCTGGGCCGAGTTTTTTTCTGCTTATTTGCAGGGTGCCGACGTGCATCAGGGTGGCAAGTGGACCCTCAGCGAGGACAACAACCGCAACAGGTGTTTGTTCGAGTTTCACAATATTACCGCTATTCTCTCATAGATGGCGCTGATGTTGTTTTGCAAATTCCCAAGTCTACTATGTTTTAAATTCGTTTTGTTTCAACAATTCAATTGTTTTATTCTTTTGTTTATAATTTATACGAAATTAACAGGAGATTATTAATTTTTAGGTTGTAATTTTAGAGAAATTGTAACGATAGGGGTGTTATTTGAATAATGTAAGGGTTGTGCTTCTTACCTGTTCTTATTCACGGCTATACCGGGTGTTGATTTTTTTTTTTTGATTGGAATTTTTACAGACAGTTGACCCTCCTATAGGATGGGCACCCTTCTGGGCACAAATTTTAGTACAGTGTTTGATTATTAAGTGAACGGATTGTGATATTCTCGAATTGTTTAAGAATTTTCGATTTTTCGATTTTTATAAATTTCAAAAAAAAAAAATTAACAATGCTACCAACACATGTACGCTTCTCAAAAACTTTCAAATTATTTCGGGCAAGATACAAAAATTATGGGCAATTCTAATTAAATTTTCATTTATTGTAAAGTTGTGTGATTTTTTTTTTTTGTTAATTAAATAAGTAAATAACGGCAAAATGCAACCAACTCAGGGCTTTATGTGCAACCGGGCTTTGTATAACGTGTAAATAATTCAAATTAATTTAATTAAGTAATTAGTAATTAAGTAATTAGTGTTAATAATCGACGATTATGGACCACTCTGTATAGGTAAGTCGTTTTTTTCTACAAACAATCAAGAAGGCGATGTAGAACAATTGATTAGAAAACGCGCGATTGTTTCCAGTCTCGTCGCGCCATAGCCGACTATGATCTGTTTTATATTTCCACGAAAATTACAGTAATTAACGTTGTAACATCACAAATATCTTGAATTTTGTTAATTTTATAAATTCTCATCTACATTATACGAAAGAAACCAATAAATTTACCCCAACTACCCTTATTTTATTTATATCGAATGTCTACGAAGTTGGCCATGATTCGGACATTTTAAAAATGCGCCAACAAATGTCAAATTTATATTGAAATATGAATCAATCTAGCCAGGGCATGGCCAACTATTTCTACTATTTAAAGTAAAAGAAAATAAATGAATGTCGAGTAATAAGGGTTGGTTTTTGAGTCGGTCTCGCCCGATTCCGGGAATAATAAAAGTAATAAGATTGAGATAAATCTTAGTCTAGGAAAAGTTCAGGGTGAACACAAAAACCACCACCGTTGATAAAAACACCACCAAACTACCCTTAGAAAAAGTTTTTAGTAAAGTTTTCTGTAGCGAAACGGTTTTTCTTTTCTTTTTCGAACAAGCAACGTAACAATAAAGAATTTTGTTTTGTTACAAATGAAAAACTTCCCTTAAGTTGAAGGGTAAATGTTTATCGTTTGTTTCAGCTTGTATTTATAAATTTCAACGAGAAATTGAACAGGAACCATTTTAAATAATTAGGGGTTAATTGTTAATTGTGGAAAACTAAACAGATTCGAGTTCAGTTTATGGTTTTTCTCGAAGGAAATCCACCCTTAAATTCGGTAATTTGATATAAAAATGGCGCAGTTTTTAATCTATAATTTTCAATAGGGTGTATTAGTTGTAGTAGTAGTAGTAGTAGTAATGGGGGTAAATTCGAAAATCGATTTAAGGACTGTTTTGTGTATTGCAACTATAAAAAGGGTGACTTAAAAAATGGGGGAGAAAAATGCATTTAAACGTGTACATAGATATTTGAACAAGGAGCGATCGATTTGAACAGAGATCGAAACAAACGCATCTAGTGCATTTTAGGGGTTGGTTTGCCATTTTTGTTATTGCACCCTATCGATTTGTATATCTGTGCGTTTACCATTAAAACTTCCATTTTAAAATAGACTCAACAACAACAACAAAAAAAAAGCCGAGAGAGAATCAATTTAACGATCTTGAAGAATCGAGAGGGTTGATTTGCGCAAAACAACCCCGTTGATAATTAAAAATGATCTAAAAATAACAAACTGGTAAACTTAATTGGCAAAGAAAAACAGGCTACTTTGCCCTTATTCCAGCAGAATACACACGTACACCCCCAATATTGCCGCCACCACCACCCTGTAATCATCATCGGCACCACCACCACCACCAACGCCGGTACTTTTTATTTCATCTGTTGCTGTTCGGTGGAAATTCAATTTCAAAAAGAGCGTCCGTCTCTCGAGCTCGCTTGTTGTGTTCGGCAATTAAAATTTTCCGAACTGAATTTATTAAACGGATCTTTTAAATGGTATCGAACAAAAAAAAAAACAAATAAAACAACCACAGCCTACCTTGTTCTAGAATAATAATAATAATAATAATAATAATAATAATAATAGTGATAGTAGTAGTAAGAAAAAATGAAATTGTTTAATGAAACAATAGAAGGACGGTTTATAGTGAAACATCTGCCGGTCAATGATGGTCGGTTGTCTCAACAAAACAAACGAATAATAATAAAAAAAAAAAACAAAAACACAATAAAACAAAACAAAATCTCGGACCTTATTGTCCGTTTCCGTGTCCGGAACTTTACCTGAATCTCTATTATGACCCTTTTTGTTTTGACCTTTTACCGACCCTATACCTATGACCAGGTGACTACCACCACTACTAATCTGTCACAAGGGGTGGCTTTACATAACAGAATAGAAAGAAAAAAAATTGGACTTCAACAACACAACTGGCCATATGCAAAGAGAATTACACAAAGATTTTAATTAAGGGATGATATCCGATGGCTTACAATTAAAAACTACCCCCACGGAACGTGTGTCGTTGATTGGCACGCACGATAGAAACTTGTAGCGGGAAACTAAGCTTTCTAGAATAGTGGTTGAAGAAAAAGTCATAGCTCACTAGATCAGTGCTTATTTTTAATTTTTCAACAAAACTCATTCAAAAATTAAGTAAGTTATCCGATCAGCAACTGTTCAAAAATAAGCATGCTTTGATGGAGAAAAATCGAATTGGAGCCTTCTTTGATTATAGACAGCTATTTTAGGCAAACGTCTGTCTTAGATTATTATTCCGATGGTTTTGTGTAACAAAACGTGTGTCGTTGATTGATATGCGCGATAGAAAAACTAAGCCTTCTACGATCTAGAATAGTGATTGAAGAAAAATCATAGCTCACTAAATTACAATTTATTTTGAATTTTTCGACAAAATTCGTTTAAAAATTAAGTTGGCTATACACTTTGATGAAGAAAAATTGACTTCTAATAGAAGCCTATTTTCATTATAAGTACAAATTTTTACGAAACGTATGTCTTAGATTATTACTCCAGTGACGTCTAATTAAAAACATCCATAACAAAACGTGTGTCGTTGATAGGTACGCACGATATAAACTTTTATCGGAAAACTAAGCCTTCTTCGATCTGGAATAGTGGTTAAAGAAAAAATCATAGCCCACTAGATTTGTTTTGAATTTTTCGACAAAATTCGTTTAAAAATCGAGTTGGCTATACACATTGATCCGATTTACAATTGTTTAAAAACAAGCATGCTTTGATGAAGAAAAATTGACTTCTAATTGGAGCCTACTTTGATTATAAAGAGATATTTTAGCCAAACGTCTGTCTTAGATTATTGCTTGTTTTAAGAAAAATTGTCTACTAATCGTAGCCTATTTTGATTATAAACTATAATACCTCGAAGTTGGTCATAAATTTAGTAGCGTCGTAACTTTATTTAGACATTTAGCAAACTTCAAATTTAGTGAAATATGAACCAATCTACGACATTACCTAACCAAAACATGGCCAACTAGTAGAGTACACCCTTTATTGAACAATTTTTGTTTCATTCCGATTCAATCATAGTAGGCTACTCTTAGATTATGGAAATTATCTTTTAAAATAAATCTAGTAGCCTATGAATTTTATTAATTTTTAGCAAAGCCTACTAAACATACATGATTAACAATGCTATTTCGTCTCATAGTTCGCCGTGTATTTGGTATATAGTGTCGTAGCTTTATTCGGGCACTTAAAAATGTCAAATTTAGTAAAGTATGAAGCAATCTACGACACTACGTAAACAGAGAATAGCCAACTATGAGATAAAATATCGCAGCGCACTTGTATTTCGTGAATAAAGTCGTAGCTTATTTCATGCTTTACTAAATTTGACATTTATTCTCCAAATTACCGAACAAAGTTACGACACTCGTTACCAACTTTGAAATAAATTCTGTTAACAATTGAACGTTACATAAAGAAACTAAATATAAAAAAGGTGGCTATGAAAATTTACCAAACACATAGGTCGTAGATTACACCAGCTTTAAAGTTTATTCAAAAATTATTTAAAATCAGCTGGGAATTTGTTTTTCTTCTAAAACGTATGTCTTAGATTCTGTATTCATGGCTTACTTTGATTCAAATAGTGATTTAAAAAAATAAACCCTAATCGTAGCCTACTTTGACATTTTGGCTAAACATATCGGGTGTACTCTGTTGTGTCGTAAATTAGTTCATATTTTACTAAATATGGTATTTGTTAACGCATTTTAAAATAGCTGAACAAAGCTACGACACTATGTACCAAAACCACAGCCAATTTCAATATTTAGTACACCTGATATGTACAACACTAACACTTATTCTGTTGAGAAGATGGCTATGAAAGTTTACCTAATAGGTAGGTCGTAGATTAGAACTCTTTTAAAGTGTTGATTCAATTCAAGTCGGCTATGATTTTATTTTTTTCCAAGACGTATGTCTTAGATTGATGTTTATTTAACAAACAATAACAATTATAGCAACTGTTAATGTTGTATTCATGGCCTACCCTGAATATTACGTTTAAATGGCTATATTTCGTCGGTTTTTTTTATGATAAACCACCCTCTCTCTGGCGGCGCTACGGACACTTAGGGGTGTTCATCTTGACAGACAGTTTATCAAGAAGCGAGAAAAAATAATTAGATCATTCTTTTCCATTCGTGCGGAATGGGGAGATTTCCTAAGAGAGACAGTTGAGAGGAGAGTAGAAAACGGGGGTGGTGGTGGTGGTGGTAGTATGCATACACAACCTATTAAAGGGTGGCGTGCGGGGTTGGAAAATGAGTCAATTCCTCTACGAGAATCCTCTTAGAAAAATTTGTACGGCGGTAAAATAAAAATAAAACACCGACTTTAGGGGTGGGCAATTTCGAGTATTTTATTTAAAAAGCTTTTTTCGTTATCTGTGTTCATCCCCTATCTCCCGCCGCTAGTACTGTCAGACTGCCAGTAAAAGTATAAGAATCACGCAATTTTTCCAACCCTTTTCTTGAATTTATTTTTAAAATCTCTATTCCGAGAGTGGTAGTGGTGGTGGTGTCGTCATTTTCATTCAATCATTTAACACCACCAGCATCCCTTGACGAATTAATTTCGGCAAAAATTTTAAAATCATTTGCATTTTCTTGATTAGTTATCGATTCCATTCAAATGCAAATCGAACCACTAACAATCCGATTAATCAAAAAAAATTAAAAAATTCTACATTGTATATCTAGATTAAGGGTTGATTTTCTCACAAGGGGTTGATTTTTTGTTGGCCATCTTAAACGGCTACCTGGACAAGATTTTTAAAGCTTCTTTGAAGACAAACCGGATAAATGTGATATTGTTTTGTTTCACTTTTAATAATAACAAAAAGGGGTTGATTTCGATCTAAATCTAAGGGTGTAACTTTACACGTATTTATTTAAGAAAAATTAACAAAGGGGTGGATAGTTTCCTCGCACTAACCACCACTTATTTTAATTATAAAAATTATAGTAAAAAATATAGAATAAGACGGGGCTAAAATAATATTTCGGTTACAGTTATTTAATGGAACTACCCCTTTAATTTATTTTTTTTGTTTAAATATCTCTTCAATTTCGTTGACTCTCTCATACTATCATCAATGTATACAACTATTTTCGAGCCCCTGATTTATATATTCACCACCCACCTAACCGATACAAAACCAACCCCCTATATACGCATATATAGATGTATGCACCACCCCACGGTTGCTATGGTAACCGATGCAAATTCATCATTGGAATTTTTCGTATGGAAAATGTCGACCAACTGTTATTTGTTGCATTATACAACATATAGATAGAGAGGGTTATTATAGAAATTTACGATCGATAATAATTATAATAAATATTTTACAAATTCCACCCCCTCAAAGCCCCCGTTCTAACACAATAAATAAATATAAATCCATCTCTCTTTAACATTATTATAATTACAATTATAATAATGAATTTTATGGGGTTGAAATATTCGAAATCATAGATCGATCGGGGGTGCAACTACCCCTTAATCACTACAATAATAACTGTAATTGTAATAATAATAATAATAATAGTGGTAGTAGTGACACGTGAAGAGTAAGTGTAAGATTCTAGCAGTTCTAATAAGGGGTAGTTTCAACCCTTCCAATGATAGTTTCATTTGTTCAATAATTGAATAGATTTAAATAATTTGTCCAAATGTTTTTGACAGAAATTTAAAAAAAAAACACGAAACTACCCTAAAAAGCTAAACAAAATAGCATCGCAATGACAAATGACTGACAGTTATCTAATGTAACTAAAATCATGGACATTTATATAGTTTTACTACCACCATCACTACCAACCCACCACCCCCTACCACTATATCAACCCTGTTTTAGTTGATAAATCATTCCATGTATACACACTACCTGTCTCTCTTTCAATTTAATTTTACAAAATTGACCAATCATCCCGTAGGTAATCGATTGGAAAAACAACCCCCTATGCCGACCAACCCCTAGTTGACAACAAAAAAATATGTACATATAAAATTGAAGACGGTAATTAAGGCAATTATTTTAACTTGATTTTTGACAAGAAAAAACGGTCGCCTACTTGATTATTTAATTAAATTGATGTAAATTTAGTTGATTCCGTTTACATCTTACAATTTATATAAAAATATTCTCGGTTTATAATCTATCGTAATGATGTAAACGCAACCAAACTTTCACTTCAAATATCAGTTAATTAAGTTAAAAATTTTGTAATTTAAAGTATCCAATAAACCGTGTAAACTGAGCCAAAGCTATTGACCAAAAATTGTTCAAAGGTGTAAACTGTTGCTAAGGTGTAAAGTTGTAAACAAGCTGACCAACAACTCGGTCTAAGTTTACATATTTTAATTTACTTTTGAAAGATAATATAATATCGGTGTAAACTGAGCCAGATGTTACTTTTTATTGGCTATAAACTACACAAGTTAAGGTGTAGACGTAGTAATTGACTAACAACTCGGTCTGAGCTTACACCTTTATATTTTTTGAAGTTACTGTTTTCATCATTATCATTTAACATCAATCAAACTGAGTCGGATCTATAGTGACCATTTTTACATGTGACACAAAAATGACGGTGTAAACGTAGTAATTGTACTAAACTTACGCGCAAACCTACACTTATGATGAGTTTACACCTTATTTATTTTTTAAACGTATTCTTATGTTATTATGACATCTATAGGTGTAGCCTGAGTCAGATCTGTAGTAACCGTGGTTACATTTTACCGTTTATAAACTACACAATCAAAGGTGTAAACGCAGAAATGATTGCACAAACTAACTAACAACTCGGTCTAAGTTTTAGTTTATTTTGGAAAGTTATTATTATTATTTAACTGTAAGGTGTAAACGTAATAATTGTTAATATGATGTAAACTTATACACAAGCTCGGTCTGAGTTTACACCTTTTAGTTTACTTTTATAAGTTATTGTTGACATCTGTGGGTGTAAATTGAGTCAGATCTATAGTAACCACTATAAGTTACACAAACTAAGGTGTAAACACAGCAATTGTTGCACAAACTGGCTAACAACTCGGTCTGAGTTTACTCGGTCTGAGTTTACACCTTTTAGTTTATTTTGGAAAGTTACTATCATTATTCAACATTTATGGGTGTAAACTCGGTCAGATCTAACTACTTTTAAACTTTACCGACTATAAGTTATGAAAATTAAGGTGTAAACGTAATAATTGTTCATTTTATCTAAACTCATACACGAATTTGGTCTGAGTTTACACCTTTTAGTTTACTTTTGCAAGTTATTATTGACATCTATAGATGTAAACTGAGTCAGATCTATAGTAACCATGTTTACACTTTATTCTCTATAAATTCCACAAATTAAGGTGTAAACGTAGTGATTATTGTTGTAAATGATGTAAACTTACAAAACTTACCGAGTTTACACCTTTTAGTTTACTTTTGAAAGTAATTTAGATCACATTAGTGTGGTGATGTAAACATAGTCATTGTCCTTTATCAGCCACCCATCATACTGATAACAGGGTTAAGATTTTTAGTTGGCCATTATCGAAATTATTGTAAATGAAGTGAGAAATATGTCTTTGAAATAATTATCATCAAAGGCGTTTTTAACAAAGAATTGATAACAAGTTTATTTATGTGTCGGTTGTTTTTTACTTTTGTTTGAAACAAAATCGTAGCGCTTTTATATCGTATCTCCAGATAGTTGGCCATGTCTTGATTACATAGTGTCGTAGCTTGTTTTTCAATTGATTAATGTCAAAATGCAAGTATAGAGCAAGCTACGACTTTATTAACCAAATCCACAGCCAACTATGAGAGAAATAGTGTTGTACACCCTGTAGCGAAAATAAGAATTGTGTATAGTTTTGTATAAAAATTATTTTGGACACTCTGTAGAAAAATTATAAATTTTTATTGAACTTATCGTAAATTATATAAATTAATAGTAATAGTAATAATAATAGTGACAATGGCGACAAAAACAATTGCCAGATTTACATCACTATTACTATTTAAGTGTAGTATTGTCGAATTATTTTCAATTTCTAGTAGGCGCTGGATGATGGACGTTTTGGATTGTTTCCAATAGTTGGATCAATCTAAGCGTTACGTCAATCATCCAGCGCCTATTTTAAGTGAATTTATTAGCAAGAAAAAAACAAAATGGAATCTTTCTGGAAATTCTTCAATTTTCCTCAATTTCCCGATAACAATAAACAAATGTAAGTAATTAGAATTTATTGCCGTTTATAGGTTAAGTTAATCTAACCTTAAAAATCAATGATGTAATTTTAAGGTTAGATATTCAATTGTTTTATGTTGGTGTATGGTGTCTTGATAAAAGCTGCAATTAGGTCTCTTGTTATTTGATGGTAATGGTAATAAAGAAAAGGTCAAGTGAAATAAAAGACGGTCGTCTTCTTCTTCTTCAAGTCCAGGCTTTTGTTATTTTTATCAAGTGAACCACCCCCGGTTCACCAACCCCCTCATTTTCGCGCTCTGTTTCAAACAATGGACCTAATTTTAAATCGATATCACTAAACGATTCTATCTTCTTATCAAATGACTGAATACATTCACACATTTAATTGATAAGAATATAAAATTGGAGAAAAAAAAATAGAGTTAAGGGTTGAATTTGATAAGGTCAACTAGAACGTGATTTCTCCAACAATTGGGAATTAATTGGAGGGTAGTAAGATTGAGCTGTAGTGGTAGTAGTCGGAATAAAGATGGTGAGAAGAATTCGTGCCGGTCCACCACCACCACCACCCGCCCTGTGTCGTCCAACCCTCTCAAACAAGTCTTTTTCTGGCACTCGTTCGCCATTTCGACGCGTCCATAATTAAAAGGGTAGAAAATTAATTTAATTTCATAATTGAATTTTTCGAGAGTGAGAGAAATGTTCGGCGAAGATGACGAAGAATAAGAAAGTGTAATACCACCACCCCCAAACCACCCCCGAATTTTTTTCTTTCCTTAAATAATGAAATAATTTTCCATACTATTGCCATGATAAGTGAAATTCCCTTTAAACAACCGGAAGTGTACATTTTGCGCTTAATATCCCATATGATTCAACCCTCTTATACTCGTTATTAGATGTTACCCTTAAACACCGCCGACTTAGATTGATGAATAAAGGAAGTATATACCAAGGGGATGATTTTTGCCATTATTATATTTCGTGTGTTTTTAGAGTCGATTTAAAAATTGGAATTTTTAATTCGTAATTATGGTCGGTGGAGGGTGGGGGTTGGTTTATAGTTGTGTTTGTGATAATGCTGGTAGAATTGGAAATTGGCGAGAATATGCACGATTGCACGCAAACATCGTTGTTGCATTTTCTCATCCCCTTTGCACATTTGTTGTTGTTATTACAGCTACCACTAAAGCCGCCACCCTCTTGCTGTTCGATATATTTGTAAATTGTATGCATTCGATAAGGGTGGCAATCGAATTTTATTGCAATTTTCGTTAATTTCTATCAACAAATACAAATATACATTCGCATCTATTTTTAATGATTGTCAAATTGTTGAAAAAACTACCCTGATAGCCGTGATGCTACTGATAAGGGTAGTTATATTTAGATTTGAAGTACCCCAAAAAATATATGCATATAGTTAATATTTTATTTTTCTAGTATTGAAAATCGTCCTGCGTGATACTGGTGGTAGTTCATATCTATATCTACAAATAGGGGTTGGTAGTGGCGGTGGTGGTGGTGGTGGTGGTTGGTTGTCGTCATTGTGATCGGCTCTATACATTGCTGGCTCATCGAAACTGACGAATTCTATTGATTCGTATTTCTGATAGAATTTAGTATTGTCCTAGCTAGAGCTAGGTTTGATTTTAGGGGTTGGTGTATTAGAGTGGAATAGCGTCACAATTGTCATGGCCTACTACAATTCAATTTCAATTGCAATTTTTATCACCAAATAAAAAAAATACAAAAAAATGTACAAAAAAAATCATTACAATTTTGGGGGTGGTTTTTGAAAAAAAAATAGGGTATGTTTTGTTGCTTTAATCTTGGCACCTCCCCCAATTCTAAAATTCTTCGTTGCCTTGCGACCTAATATTGTAGCCTTCTTCAGCTACTTGGAAAAACACATTGATAAATGACAAATCAAATTAATTATGAGTCAATCTATGACCTACGTAACTAAGTCAAAGCCAACTATGAGGTTACCGTGGTACTCCCGATATGATCCAATTATCAGTTGTACCACGGTAATTTATCTCAAAATTGGCCATGTCTTAGTTACGTGGGTCGTAGATGTTTTATATTTTACTCAATTTGTGGTCGAACTAATCTACGACACTCAGTCATTAATGTATTGCCTACCAAAAATTAATTTCATTGTAATTTTTCTGACAAAATAAAAAATTACAAAATTTTTATAGCAATTGGCTATAAATTAGGGACGTGGTGTCATAGCTTAGTTCGGTTATTTCAAATATGTCAAATGTCAAATTTGGTAAAATATGAAACAAGCTACGACTTTATTTACTAAAGTTATAGCCAACTGCGTAACGGTTGCAGTTGTTTGAGTTGTCGTAGTTTTGCTTCATAATTTAATAAATTTGACATTACTAACGCATTAAGATTCCGAAGAAATCTACGACAGTACGTAATAAAAATATGGCCACTTGTAAGAGAAAATATCAAGTAGGCTTTGTTCAAATTAACAAAATTGCTAGGTGGCTTTGTAAAACAATACGTAAATAGTTTCATTTGTTACAAGTAATCAAAGACTACTAGATTTCTTTCCGAAAAGAACTTTTATCTCACAGCAGTAGACTGCGACTGAATTCGAATTAAAAACGAACAATGGTATCTCTCACAGTTGGCCATACTTTGGTTACATAAGTCGTAGATTGGTTCATATTTTACTAAATTTTTCAAATTTGGTCGAATTCGACACTACTTCCCAAATCCATGGCCAACTATGAGCATAGCCAACATTTTTAGGGGTTTTAAGGTGATAATTATTAGTTTTATTTTCCTTGCGTTCAATTATGCTAACGTTAACGCAATCACAATTGTATGCTTAAAACGAAAACATGGCGGAATAAAAGTCCCTAAAATTAACTAATTTAATTCTTTATAGATCTAGTAACTTTATCTATACTTCATTGGTATTAGTAGTGAATTATCACATGATCATAACAAAAGTATTGTTTTCAATGACGTACTTCGAAATCATTGGTTGTTTTGAAATTTGGCGCCTTTATAGAACCAAATGTTCATTTTTTAATGGCGTACTTCTTAATGATTGGTTATTTTAAAATTTGGCGCCTTCATAAAAAACCGAGTGTTTCGTTTCCAATGACGTATTGCTAGGTTATTGGTTATTTTCAAATTTTGCGCTTTGATAGGATTTTGTTGCAAAAATCTTATATTCAATGGGTGAAGGGAGTATTATTTGTTACGCCATTGGTAAATGGAAAAAAATGCATTTGTTGAGTAAATTTATGCAACCATAAAACCAGAAATGCATCCACTACTGCATATGTACATAGCCTACTATATTCATTACTATCTCCTCTCTCTTTCTAGTCGTTTCTTTTTCTATCTACATTTTTTTACGGGGATAGAGGTAACGATTGTTATGCAACTCTTTATTATCGTTGGATTATTCTAAAATTTGTCCTAAATTTGGAGGTAGTTTTTATAATTTTTCAATTTTGGTTTTCTAACGGTCGATTTAAGTCAACGTACAGCATCAATGAGATTTGAGCTTGATTAACCAACGACCACCACCCCTACTATCAACCCCGACTACCGCCATATGAAATAAGTGGTGATTTCTAGCGTCAAACTATCCACCCTTTCGCACATATGCACACCGATATATGGATGCATGTTCAATTGGAGAGAGATTTTCTATCTCTCACACATATAGGCAGGGCCACACACACACACACACACACACACACACAATAACAATCTATATACGACATACGTACACATATCCGGTCTGTTATATACTAACAAGCAAATCTATATACTAACGGACCTACCACCTATATACGAACCGGAGTACACATTTTCCAACCCTGGAAAATTTCAGTGCATAGCCAACTGCGTTAAATACCCTTACTACACAACAACCCCATACCCGTCTATACCTACAGTTGAAGAATTTTTCAAAAAAATCAATTCACCAGAAAAAAAACAACAAAAAACCGATTTTATTTTAAAATAGTTGAGTTCAATCTAATATTCGAAAGTTTAAAACGAAACCGTAAGTCTTTTTTTAAACCATACTAATCACAAAAAAAAATTGAATTATTTGAATTTTCCAGAAAATTCAAGTTCAGACCTGATAGTACAAAACAATTCAGACAAATATATTTATTATATACAAGAAGAAAAAAAAAACAAAAGAATTTCGGCTAATGTTCCTAGATTTTTCGTTAATTATCTAAAATTAATCGCACTTTAAACGCAGTAGCTATCGACAATTAATAAGCAGCAAGTAAAACAATTGGAAAATCTTAGAAGAAGACGTTGTATACGGAAAAATTAAGAGAGCGACAAGGATAGTACGAATTCAAATAGGGAAAGAGTGAAAGAGAGAGAAATTAAAACAATTGAGTTTTCGTTCGTTTCATCATCATCATAATAATAATATTAAGGGCATAATATAGTGTTATCTTTCTTTATCTTATCGACAATAAGATTTTCTATTTCTGTTCAACACACAACAACAAGAAATAGAAGAAAAACAGAAGAAAATCCGGGTTAAATCGATTGAAAATTGCATCGGGCAACTAGATTTAAACAACAACAAATTAAACAAACATCAAGAGGGCATTTTCGATTGTTTTTAACTGGAATTTGTTCGTTTCCGGGTGTTTTCCGTTAATTACAACAATAATAATAATAGTAATACTAATAAAAAACGGGCAATTTTTTGATAATTTATTGATTTAATCGAAATTTAATTAAAAAATTATTAAAAATAAACGGGCAACAACGGGCTAAGTTTTCCGGGTTATATTTAAAAAAAAAAACAGTGGAATTTTCATCGACAACACGATTTTTTCTCAACAATTACCACAAGAAAATCGATAGAATAAATCAGAGACATACGTCTGGATTCTGTTGTATTCTCGATTTGTTTGCAATTTTCCATCATTTTCGGATAATTTCGGTGGAATTTCGTAACTTAAACTGTGATTAAAACGTGAAAATCGTTAAATAATAATAATAAGAATAATAATAAATTTTGGTGTATTTTGTTTTACGTGAAAATCTATTTAAAAGGAGAAAATTTGTATAAAAACTAGGAAAAAAATCGCAAAATTATTTTTCAAAAATAACGAAAAAATCGTAAAAATACCAATTAATACCCTACTAAATCGCCTATTTTTCCATTAATTAATTTATTAATTAATTATAATAATAATTAAATTAAGGATAATTAACAAGCAGAAAGTTAGGAGAAAATTAACGACTTTAGTGCCTTATTGTCGGCCTTAAATTATTAAACCAAAAGAAAATCTTCCTATTAGAAAATTTGTATATTGAGAAAATTTTAAAAAAGAAAACTAACCAAACAAAATTGTGGCTTATTTTTGGTACAAAAAAAACAAAAACAAAACAACAAAAACGAAAAACGAATTTGAAACGATTTAATTCTTTTGTTTATCTCGCCAACAACCCCCGAAATTGTGACTTTCTTCAATCCGATTGGAATACAAAACAGGACCGTAACAATCCGGTGAGTGCCCAATTTTTTCTATAATTTCCATTATTTTATGCGTTGGAAACGAGTATAGTGGCGGCCATTTTGTGTAACGTCACCAAATCACCCCCACTATTACCGGCCACAACCATAACCACCCTCAATATAATCGAATTTTCGTAATAATAATCGTGCAGTAAATAAGCGAATTCCAGAATGGTCCATAATTGTGGGACACCTTGTATAAAAATCTCGAAAATAACCCATTTTATATCGCAATAAGGACGAGATGTTGAGGGCCGTATTCGCAATTTTCCGGCCCCTAAATGCGTAATTTTTGTTTGTCTGTTATATTGAGTTTTTCATGTAGTCCGTTATATCGAAACAATTAGGACTTTTGGGAGTTTAAAGTCATTAAAATAATTCCTATTAGACTATTTCCTTATTTTATCTCTAAATAACGGACAATTTTTTTGGTTTATTGTTCGCAATATTGAGCGGTTTTTATGTATTATTTTCCCCATTTGAATAAATTTAAAAATACACAAATTTTTCAATTGTTGTCCGTTATATTGAAACAATTAAGTATTTTGGACATTCAAACTTTAAAATAATTCCTGCTGGACTTTATTTTTTGCTATATTGTCCGCTATATTGGGAGTTTTTCATATTGGAAATAGTCTAAAAATATACACAAATTTGTCAACTGTTTATTATTGTCCGCTATATCGAAACAATTAGGTGATGACAGTTTTCGGGAGTTTGAAATTGTCTGTTATATCGAAATAATTAAGTGGCAACCCCTATCAGGTTTTATTTTCTTATTTTATCGGTAAATAATGGAGAATTTTTTGTCTTATTGTCCGTTATATTGGGAGTTTTTCATGGTTCTTAAATTGTAGTCCGCTATATCAAAAAAATTAACTATTGGCACTTTTGGGGGTTTAAAATTGTTAAAATAATTCGAATCAGACATTATTTTCCCATTATGTCTATTAATGTCTAAATAACGGACGATTTTTTGTCTTTGTCCGTTATATTGAGACTTTTTCACGTTTATAAAATTTTGGCAACTGTGTGTCCGTTATATCGAAATAACAAAGTTTGATTGTTTAAAAGGCTCAAAATAATTCACATTAAGCTTTATTGTTTGTCGTATTGTCCGTTATATTGAGAGTTTTTCTTATATTGTTTGTTAAATTAGACGACTATAGATCAAGTAGTCTAAAAATTCACAATTTTGTCATTTGTTTACTATTGTCCGTTGTATTGCAACAATAAATTGAAGACACTAAAATAATTCGTATCAAACTTTATTTTTCCTTATTTTCATCTCTAAATAACGGACGATTTTTTCCCATTCTTTGTGTAAATTTTAAAGAAATTTATAACAAAAGAAAGAAAGAAATTGCATTGAATCATTGGCTATTTATAAATCAAATCAAAGATAAACATGAATGCGCCAGGACCGTAATCGGTTAAATTTATTCATTTTTTTGTTTGTTGTATTTAACTGGGACAGCCTGTATAAAATCTGAGAAACAAATGCATATTTCTCAAATGTTTGTCTCCATATAACGGACAACAACAATCAGGACCTAAATCGGTAACATTTTACTTCATAGTTGGCTATACATTTGACACGTAGTGTCGTAGCTTTGTCCATACTGCACCAGATTTCACATTAAACAACAAAAAAAAACCGAATCGAGTTACGACACTACGTAAGAAAAACATGGCCAACTGTGAGATGAATTACTGAAGTCCACTCGTTTAAGTTAAGACAGGACCGTATTTATGAAAATTGTTTAATCTAACAATAGCCTACTGTGATTGAATTGGAATTAAACAAAAATTCTACAACTTACAGGGTGTATTTTACTTTATAGTTGGCTGTGTCTTTAGTAAATGGAGTTGTAGATGATTTCATACTTCATGATATTTGATATTCGCTGGCGTATTTTTTTATGTCCGAACAAAGCTACGACACTGTATAAAAACAAAAGCATCGCCAACTACAAAACGAAATATCCTATATGATTTTCTATTGTTTTTATTTAATAACAACAATAATCAGGGGTGTATTGACAACGAATAAGGCGCCCCTGTTGTAACTTGTTTCATACTTGATTATAATCACATTTGACGTATTTTTTAAATGTCCGAACCTAGCTACGACACAACGTACCAAAGGCATGGCCAACTAGAAATGTCCAGTAAAACTTTTCTATTATTTCCGTTCAATTTCAACAATAATTAGGGGTGTAATCGTTTAATTGACAACATAACAAGTCGTAGCTTGTTTCATACTACATTATCCTTACATTTGATATTTGTTGGCATATTTTTTAAATGTCCAAATAAAGCTACGACACTATAAAAGCAAAGACAACTATAAGATGATTTATCCTATATAATTATTCTATTGTTTTCATTTAATTATAACAATCAGGGGTGTAATTGATAACAAAACAAGTCGTAGTTTATTTCATACTACATTATCGTTATTTTTGACATTTGTTGAAGTTTTTTAAATATCCGAACAAAGCTACGACATCTATATTTAACCAAAAACAGCCAACTTCGGGGTCAAATATCTTATATAATTTTTCAATTGTTTAATAACCATAACAATCAGGGGTGACAACACAACGAATAAGGAGCCCCTGTTATAACTTGTTTCCTATCAGCATGGCCAACTAGAAATGTCCTGTAAGACTTTTCTATTGTTTTTGAATAACAACAACAATCAGGGGTGTAATCATTGAATTATGACAGAACAACGAGTAAGGGGCGCCCTCCCACGCCATCTTCACTAAATTTAGATGAGAATAGGAAAAGAAAACATGTAAATTTCCTAGTGGTTATTGACACTTATCGAGTTGCATATTTTGCTCTCTATTCTTGTTATTGAAATTTTGCAGACGGTTTATACACACATTTTATTTTACATAAATGCTATTGCTGGTATTTTTAGTACTTTTAACCTATTTTTTAGCCTTGCCAAAAAGAATACCTCCACACAGACACACGTGTAACACACACACACACACACGCACACACTCAAACATATACAAATTTAGGTAGAAAACAGACAGGAAATGCACAATTTTATTATCAGATCGTACATCAAGAAAAGGGCTAAAATTATACTAAAAAACAAGCGAAAAGAACAAAAACTAGAAAAATCGCGTGTCTTTTGTTTATTATCGTTAATAGATGAAAACATAGCCATCTGCGATTGTATTGAAGATATTGTTAATTAATTATAGAATTTCCGATTATGGTTACACTATTATGTAACAATAATTAGTACTGATAATATACAGAATGTCCCAAAATTGGGCCCCTTTTTTAAATTGGTCGATTATTGTTTTTCTGATGAAATATTGAAAAGATGGAATTGTTTGACACCACCGAAGGTTTAAAGGTCTCGGGTTCAAATACCGCCAACTCTTTAATGTGTTTGTATGTGTGTGTGTGTGTGTGTGTGTGTGTGTGTGTGTGTGTGTGTGTGTGTGGATAAAAGTTGATACTCCGCCGCCCCCCAAGCTGTACAGATCACCATCCGATTCGTTTTTGTTCCGCGTTCATAGATGACTTAGATTAATAGTCTGTTTTCTGTACAATCTATCTCGGCGCTTTTTTACCTTATTCTCTCCATCATCATCATCATCATCATTATTATTATTATTGTCATTATAATTCAATTTTTTCCATAAACTACTCGATTACCAAAGTTGGGGGTTGGGAAAGTTTCTCCACCATCTCCTTATTTGTTTACTAATTTTTTTTTCAAATTTTTTAAACTTTTTTTTATTGAAAGTAAATGATTAAATACAAACGGGAAAAAATCAACGACCGTTCTCTCTTG
Organism: Mylabris phalerata; assembly: GCA_020740385.1. Lineage (NCBI taxonomy): Eukaryota > Metazoa > Arthropoda > Insecta > Coleoptera > Meloidae > Mylabris > Mylabris phalerata. Next base: position 545,923 of record JAJEOX010000290.1, read on the forward strand.
TAAGTACCATAACCTAACCTAAGCTGAGTTATTTCTGTTAAAGTAGGCTGTAAAAGAACGCAATAAGTAAGCTAAAAAAAAACAACACAACAACAAAACAAAAAAAAAAACGCATGCAAATAAAGTGTACTGTAGAAAGAAACGGTAGGTCAATGTACTCGCAATACATACACATATACGTGTATATACACAAATACTGAGTCCGTCTCTGTCCCACGCATTTAGACGGCAGTAAGTCAACCAGTGGTGGCGTACTATCTATGCAAATATCGACAATAGTAGGCTATGATTTGTTTTTAATTAATTGTCATTGGTTGGAGCATTGGCCGAATTTAGATCGAATACGGTCCTGTCTAGTTCCAACGCTATCTGTTGTCTGTTTTGCAATTGTCAAATTGTCCAATTGGACATAAACTACTAGATTTGTGAGGATTTAGCTCTATCACGATTTTTTGAATGATTTATAAAGTTGGCAATAGATTTTCCTCAACAGTTGGTATGACTTGACAAGAAACAAGATGGCTGATATAAGAGACAGAAATAGCTTGAAAATTAATTATATCCAAAAAACTCTGTCATGGAATCAAATATTCGATTAAAAATTCGCCTCTTGATGTGTCATATTTGATTTAGTGACAAAATTTTTTGGACGTGTGTGACAATAAAAGTTGGTTGTATGTAAATCAGATAATTAGGTCGGCATTACAGAAATGTTGAGAAATCTAGCAGGCTTTGTTTCAGGCAATACCGCATTTTAAATCGAGTACGGTCCTGTTCTTTATCGTCTATTCCCAACGCCATCTATTGTCGGTTTTACAATTGTCAAATTGGCATGTGATTTTTAACCAAAGCCTGCTAGATTTCTATTACAACAAAAATGCGAATTCTTGCCGCTGTGGCGCTGTTTACCGATACAAATCTTGAATTATTTGTACAGTTGGCAATAGAATTTCCCCAATAGTTGGTAAGACTTGACAAAAAACAAGATAGACGTGGAAACATTTTTCGGTGATAATTTCGAGTGCCAAGGCGGCCTAAATTCGTATTTCTTCAGTGTGAATTAGAGTTAATAAACTTGTAATTTTACATGCCGAAAAAACTTTGTCACGTCGATATGGAAGTCGAAAAACTTTGTCACAAAGTCAAATACTTCCACTCAAAATTTGATCAAAATTATTGGATTCTGTGACAGAGATTTTTGGATTTCTATGCCGCCATGACAAAGTTTTATTAAACATGTGTGACAATGAAAGTTTGTTGATTCTAAATCAGATAATCAAGTATTGAGGAATCTAGTAGGCCTTATTTTTGACATTACCAAGTACGGTCCTGCTTTTTATCGTCTCTTTCTAGCGCCATCTTGTGTTATGATTGTCAAATTATGTAATTTTTGACCACGAGCTACTAGATTTCTCATCATTTCGCTCTACTACAGACCGGATTATTGGTTTGAATTATCAGGAGAAGTAAAGTTTTGAAGAAACACCAATTTTCGCCATTGTATTGCTGTTTATTGATGCAAATCTTCAATTATTCGTACGGTTGGCAATAGATTTTCCACTAAAAAATGGCGAATCTGAGAAATAGAGATTAGTCTTTTTATGTGACCGTTTCAAGCGCCAATACGGCCAAAATTCGCATTTCTTCCACAATGTAAAAAATCTAGCAGGCTTTGTCTTTGACATTATTATCGTTTATTTCCAACGCCATCTATTATCTACTTTACAATTGTCAAATTGTCCTGGATTTTTGACCAAAGCCTACTAGATTTGTCAACGCTACTACAGGCGTCAGTATTTGACTGAAATGTCAAAATTTTTACAAATTCACCACGGCAGTACCGCTTATTAATCCAATTCTTCAATTATTTGTAAGGTTGGCAATAGGTTTTCCACCAAAAGATAGAAATAGTATAACTTTGTCTTCTTTCTTTAGTGTCATTTAAGTAGAATAATCAGGCCTGTATTTGAATCGAGTACGATCCTGTCTTTTGTCACCTATTTCCAACGCCATCTGTTTTTTTGTTTTACAATTGTTATATTGACATGTGATTGGTTGGAATTGTTCTTATTGTAATTATTGGATTAGAACAGGGTTGTATTCGATTAATTTGGTTATAATTGGGATTCTGATGGTACGCCACTGTTTTATATATGTATATATGTATCTATATACATGCACACAGCCTCCCATACTTAACTGAATCTGTGTAGGGTAGGTCAATGCATTTTATACTTGTTTTATTTTCTTTCTTAGCTCGAACGAACCACACTCTTTTCTAGTTTCTTTTTATTCTTTGGCATTTTTTCAGTACGGTCGGTCGGTCGGTCGGTCGGCTGGTTAAACTAAACTTGAGTTGAGTTGAGTTGGGAGAGTTTACATTGCGAAAAGTGTAAGAAACTCTCTCTCTCAATCTCAACAACAACAACAACAACGCAAAAATCGCATCATCTATGGAAAAATAACCAGGGGCGGCTTAGATCGATTCAACGAAATAAAAAATAAAAAAAAAAACAACAACAGAATCCCAGTAGACATTGGATTGTTATAATCAACGCCTACTAGATTCCTCAACTATAAGACTCTGATAGAACAAAAAATAAGCGATAATCAAAATGGCGATATTAATTAATTATATCAGTTCGAATGATAATTAATAAATTGATGGATTTCGGTGTAATTAGCAAGTGTTAAAAAAGAAATCGCATTATCTGTGATTTTGTTACGAAAAAAAAACAAAACAAAACAACATCGAAATAACAGAGCAGAAAAAACAAGTGCATCCGTTCATGGCCATCTTTATCCAGATAAATGAGCATGAAATAACAATAATTATCTAATTAATAATTTTATTTATTTTAACGAAAAATCATGAAAACAAACGAATTAACTTTATTAAAATTCTATCGCCTACTTTATATGGATGTTGTGTGTGTGTGAATAGAACAGTTGAAATAAGAGGCAATGGAAAGAAAAAAATGGCCGAAGCAATAATAGATCGACGAATTAGAAACGGCCAACCATGATTTTTATGTATGATTTTTGTGTGTATGTATTTACAATACATATATGTATAGAAAAATGGGCGGCACTTTAGATATATATCGTCAAAGTTGGCTAGTCGTCTTTTTTTTCCGTTGAGTTTCTATTTTTTACTCATTTATTATTCACTTGTCTTCTCATATATAGATGTATACATAGTTGGCTAGATTTGTTTCCTATTTAAAAACTGTATGTAAATGATATCAATGGCAAAATGGCCGATTTTTTTCCAATTGTTTTAATTAATTAACTAATTAATTAATTAATTAGTTAATTGTGTGTATGAGTGCGTGATTGGAAATCGATCGTGTTTCTTTTGTTATATTGTCGTCTTTTATTGCTTTTTTATCATGTTATGTCTGACCTGTTGTTTTGTTAATTTTTTTTTTTTTTAATTCGATTCTCTCTTGTTATCACAGTCGTCTAAATTTACAATGAATAAGACAAAGATAGACATAGGTACGCATTGGGCCAAAATTTTCTACATTATGATTAAATTAGTAGGAAAAAATGATAACATAAGTTGTAGATTAATTCGTACGCTAGAAAAGGACCTTTACAAGTAAATATCAAATTTAGTGAAGTATCAACTAATCTACGATATTACATAGCCAAGGCGCAGCCAACTATATATATGCGTATAATAAATGGATTTTCCAAAGCCTTCTGTATACGTAAAATATCAACAAACTCGTGTCTACCGGATGACTCACTATTATGGTAATCTAATTATTGTAAATTTTGAAAATTGGCCATGAATTTCGATTATAGTAGGTCTTGACGAAGGCTACTACTAGATCGTCAACTCGAAATTCCAAAATTTAAAAAAAAAACCGAGTGTTAATATGTACAGTTGGCTGCAGTTCCGCAGTGTCGTAGATTTATTCATACCGAGATCAAATTTAGTGAAATATGAACCAATCTACGATACTACGTGACAAAGGCGCAGCCAACTATGAGAAGAAAAACCGTTATACAGCACGATAATTTGTCTCACAGTAACCTATACTTTTCTTGGGTAGTGTCGTAGCTTTGTTCAGCCATTTGATGAATGCATTAAATGTCAAATTTACTAAGGTATGAAACAAGCTAAGACCCCACGAAACCCGTACAGCCAACTCTGATTGTGAGGTGAAATATAGTTATAGACCCTGTAGATATTTATAATGAATGAATTTTCCAAAGCCTTCTCTATTAAATATCAACAAACATACAGGATGATTCTCTGTATTAGAAATCTAATAAATTCTAATTATTGTTGAGTAAATCTATTAAATTTTGAAAAGTTGGCTGTGAATTTCGATTACAATAGGTGATGTTTCTTGACAAAGTCGACTAGATTCTTCAATTGGCTAGACATTTCAGCAATAAGCCTGAAAATTGTGAAAAATTCAAAAAAACGAGTGTTATACAGCACAGGTGGCTGTGCTTTGTAGATTAATTCGACCATATTGGAAAAATACATCTGAAGCAATTTACGACTCCACCACTCCATGTTGTATACCACGATAATTTACCTCGCAGTTGGTTTTTTACGTAAAGTCGTAGATCTGTTCGGACACCTAAAAACAACATTAACAAATGTCAAATTAGGTAAAGTATGGAATAAGTTGCGACACTATGTAATCAACGCTTAGCCAACTGCGAGGGAAATAATAGCATACAGTTGGCTATGTATTCGTCAAATTGGGTCGCAGCTTTGTTTGGACACCTAAAAACATGAACAAATGTCAAATTTCGTGAAGCATGGAATAAGTTACGACACTAAAGCACAACCAATTTTGTACACCCGGTAGATGTTTATTATAAATGAACTCCAAAGCCTTCTCTATTCGTATAATTTCGGAAACATGTATACGGGATGGTTCACTAGTGTGGTGCTTTAGAAATATAACAAGTTTTGATTATTATAATTAACAAATTGATTAAAGTTGGCTGTGGATTTTCATTATAATAGGTGGTGTCTCTTGGCGAAGGTTACTAGATTCTAGTCTCAAACTCGAAAAAAATTGCTAGTTGGTTATGTATTGGTTACGCAGTGTCGTAGTTTGGTTCAGCAATATAATCAAACGGCACTTAATTCTAAGTAAAAAAAAGGGTTTTTCTACTTAAGGGTTGTTAGAATGAAAAATGTTTTATAGGAAATTCAAGTAATTTAGTTTTAAGTCTTTATTAAAATTGTTAACATTATGAAACACCCTGTATATCTATCTATCTCTATAATTTCACTGCCAAACGAAATTTTATAAATAGAGGATATTTTTGTTGCTAAGCTAGATAAAATAACGTTATTTATTTGATTTGCCTCTTTTTTCTCTATTTTATCATCAATAATAGAAAAATCATACACACACACACTCATACATAAAAAAAAAACAAATTCCTAATTGATTTCTCTATTTTTATCAATAAATAAAATCATAGATAATATATAGCCCATAGCCAGCTTGATTTATCAAATGATTCGTTATTTAATAGGCAATTTATTGCATTTAGTCGTGCTATAAAATTCAGTTTTACGATCAAAGTAGGCTTGCAAACTAGACAGATGACTGTGGGGACGAAGAAAAAACAGCCGTCTTTGATTTTTTCCTAAACGTTATTTTTCTAGGTTAGGTTTGCTAATAATTTGACAGATCGTGGGGGCAAATTCGGAATTGGCAACATCCGCGTTGTAGTCATTTTTTTCGACTTATTCTATCTCAAGTCTTGACTTAAACTACACACACACACACACACACACACATAAATGCACGCACACACACATAAACACACACGTGTATGCACACAATTACAACAATGATGATCCTCCAATGCAAAATGTGCATGCACTTCTAAAACTTATGCAATTTCGCATCGTCTCTCCTTCTTTCTCTTAGTTGGCGATCTGGAATGCCCCTCGCTCCGCCGCAACGACCATGTGTCCCTCCTAGGCGATCCCCCGCTATATTTCTCCTTATTCACTCAATATATACATACATACAAAAAATACACACACACATACACACATAGAGTGAAGAAACCCGCCTCCATCCATTTTCTATATGCAGCTTTCTTATAAACTCTTAAACATTGCATTACGCTAAAGATGTTCAATTGTTACATGAAAATTCGAACAAAACAATAACGATTTTTTTGTTTCATTCCAATAATAATAATAATAATAATAATCGCAGATTGCTGTGTTTTTTAAAGATGTTGTCAATAATCCCAATTATTGTTAATCTAGTTTGTGTTGTGAAACAATCGAATAAACAAACGAATCTGGCGGTATTTACGGTTTGAATTTGGTGACAAATGCGGGGGTTAACTGGACGACTAGATTTGTTCGGTGGTTAGTGTTTTTTTTTATTTGGTTGATTTGGGGGAAATCTAGTGATCTTGGTGGGAATCGGGCAAAGTGAGTGCAATATTCTCTCTTCTTCTATCATCATCATCATCATCATCATCATCAAATAATGATAAGGAGATTTTAGTGGGGATGATTGTTGTTTTGATGCACACACAATTCGCAGTTTGTACTTTTTAATCTAGTGGGTTTTTTATTTTGGCGCCCCATGTTTATGGCTTCCGCGATTTTAATTGGTTTATTTTTATTGTTACTGGTAATTATACAGGACCGTATCTGATTTATCGATGGGGTTTTTTTTCGAGTGCTGTTATTACTTATTGTTGATAGTCGGAAAGTATTTCCGCGTAAAAATGGCTTCCAGAAAATCGCGCCTCTATTAGCCGTTGTGGTTGTGTTTTTAGACTTAAACGTGTATTTGTGTGTGTGTGTGTGTACGTATGTGTGTGTATAAAAGAACACATCATCGGCTTTTTGACAAAAATAGATCTTGTTTGTACAGCCATTTTGATTTTTTTCCCCCCCGAATTTTTTATCATCAACATCATCATTGGTTACAAAAATCCAACCAATCGGCTTTTTTGTATTTTTCAAGTGTTCGAGTGTTTGTGTTTTTTTTTTGGAGGATTTTTTTATTTTATTTTTCGGATTTTTTGGTGACGCCTCAGCCGAAAAACTTACATAAGTTTTTTAAGTGTTGTCGAGGCGGCTGAAAAATTTTCAATTTTTCGGAACAATTGCAATTCGAGTGTCATGGAGCCGTTTCGGGGGAGAAAGAGAAAGATTTTAGCACGTGAGTCGATTTTTTTTTCGTTTAATTCCGGATTAATTCCAAAAACGAATCAATCTAGTCGTCTATGATTTATTAGGGTTGAATAAAATAAAACAAAAATAAAACAAAACAGGATTGTTGTGTCAATAAACAATGTTAAGAATCAATAATCCAATGCCAACTTAGTTTTTCTTATTGCCTTTGATAATAATATACAGGGCGGCTCAATTTTGTTTTACAAACAAGGAAAACAACTAAATAGTGCCCATTTACTCGAAATTCAAAGTTTTTGTTAAAAATTCTCAATTTTTGAGGTTACATAAAAAAATTCGCAATGTTAATGGGAAATTTATTATTATTTCAATTTAACGGACATTTTTGTATTTTTTGACAAAATATACAGAATATTTAAGAAACTGGCCGTTATATTAAAATAAATTTGCTAACACTAAATAACAAATGAAGAATTATTATTTCTTAATTCTCCAAAAATGACAAATTTAAAAATTTCAACGTATTTTCGAAAAAATCCCTAAATTCTGGGGCTAAATAGAAAATACAGCGTGTCTCGGGTTAGTTCTCTAGATTTATTATTACAATTTTTTATAATTTTAGCTCTCTACTTATTTTCGAGATTGAATTATTTCAATATAACGGACGTTTTTCTATTTTTTTGATAAAAAATAGAGAGCGTTTAAAAGAGTGTAATATAAATGACGGACTATTTTTGACATTCTCCAAGAATAACGAACAATTTTGCAAATTCAAATAAATTTTCGATAAAATCCCTAAATTCTAGGGCTAATTGAACAAATACAGAGTGTCTTGATTCGTAGAGAATATTTTTAGATCCGAATTGTTTCGATATAAGGGACATTTTCTCATTTATTTCGATGAAATATACAGAAATTGTCCGTTATATGGAAACAAATTTCTCTTTAGGTAACATAAATGACAAACAATTTCTTTTAATCTCCCAAAAATGACGAACAATTTTTGATAAAATCCCTAAATTCTGACTAGATCGAAAAATACAGAGTGTCTCGTATTAGTTCTCCTTTTAATACCCTACCTGTTTTTAAGACTGAGTTGTTTCAATACAGCGGACATTTCTTTTTTTTGAATAAAATAGTACCTATACAGAATGCTCAAAAAACTGTCCGTTATATTGAAATAAATTGGCAATTTATTAAAATCCTCCAAAAAATAATGACTACTTTTGGGAATTTTCGCAAATTTTCGATAAAATCCAAAAATTCTGAGGTTATACAGAGTCTCCCTTGTTAGTTCCTTAGATAGTTTTGCAATTTTATTTCTTTTTTTTACAATGTTAAATATGCTATTACAATAAGTGAATTTACTCTTCCACCAATGATTTGAGCAACAGTGAAATTATTTCAATACAACGGACAGTTTTTTGGACTGACATATCGCTAAAGTTAACCTAAAAAAATCATCATTTACGTCCATTTTTCTTCAAAAGCAACAATTTTCTATGAAGAAATATGGGATTGTTTAAAAACTTATCCGTTATATCGAAACAAATCAAATTAATAGTAAATTAACCATCCGGTATGGTCAATTTTGAGCCGATCTCGCGAAAGCTCTAAATAACGGACAATTCACATATACAGACTGTCAAAATTGCAATGGTCCGGTATATCGAAAAAAACTACAGGGTGTCTATTTTGACCAATACCAATCGATTTTTTTGCGGATTAAACTTAAAAATTTAGAAATAATTGTCCGTTATATCGAAACAAATTGATTTAATCCCCTAATTTTGTGAAAACTCTAAATAACGGACATTTCACATACAGGCTGTCCTATTGTCCGATATATTGAAATAATAAAACTACAGACTATTCGGCTAATACGAATCGATTTATTAGCGAATTAAACTGAAATTTCACAAATAATTGTCCGTTATATTGAAACAAATTTGTCTTGCATATTTTACTGATTAATCACACAAAAATTAATAACTAACGATCGGAGAAAATTTCTAATATATTTTTTTTAATTATTAATAATTACAATAATAATAATATGAATAGATGAAGACGTAAGTCGATGATTATAATAAACAACCTCTGCAACATATAATTCTGTCTTCCGTTTCTCTATCTCTGTCATGTATTTATCGATAATAAGAGATAGAAAAAATGCGTATAATTAAGATAAAAATATGCATATAGATCGATTAAATAAAGATAGCGATATATAACAGAGAATGTGTGAGAGTGAGATGATAAAGGACAAATTATTGTCGTTTTTTTATTCCATAGTTAACTTGATGGCCTTTTATTTATGCGGTTATGACTTTTATGACAATATTAAGCAATTGTTTCAATAAATTGTTGTTGTCTTATTCTTATCACCATTATTATTATTATTATTATTATTATTATCATTATTATTATTATCGAGAGAAAAAACGGCTGTAACAAGCTGAGACGTACGGTTCGAATTATAATCGTATTACCTTTAGGCATTTCCTTCTTTTAAGAAAATTATTGAAATCTAACTGTTTTATTGGCGTTTATTTATGAGTTTTTCACCTGAATTTTCTATTTATTTTCTTTTTTTTTGGAAAGTTTTCCTAAAAATATAAATTACAGGTGTTAATGGATTTGCCGCCATTTTCTTTAAGGCGCCATACTTTTATTTTATTTTAGAACAAATCAAAGGCGACTAGATTTAGTGAGTTGTTTTTTTTTTTTTTTAATTATTTTTTCAATGCAATGGTGATGATGATAGTAAAAATGATATCGAAAAAAAGATCATTTAAAGGTCACGTTATCAGCTGTTATCATTTGTAACATAATACTTATAAATGTCCTTATCTTTATCTGTGTGTTTGTGTTTTTTTTTCGGTTGGTTTATTTCGTTTCGGTTGGTTCCAAAAATGTTCCAACGGCGACCAATAAAAAAAGCTCTAGACCCCCACACACACGCACACATACAGAAATCGCCCATTTTGTCGACAAAACACCGTAAAAATTGATTGAAAAAATATTCCCATATTGATATTATTATTATTATTATTATTATTATTAATAGTGATAAGGAAAAACTTTGATTATGATAACACAAGTTCCAAGTTCATCGTGGCAAAAATTTTTAATTCCCAATATCGAATCAAAAAAACTGCATTTTAGTTAAAACTTGCACCGAATCCGAGTCTTTAATTTATCGAAAAAAAAAGAATCCAAAATCGTGTAATTTTTCCATAGTTGGCAATTATCAATTATTTATCGATTAAGGTAATTATTTTTGCTTATTATTTCGTTGTTTTGTCGAAAATTTCGGACAAAAGTCCAGTTTTTCGGTCAGTGCCTCCTTAGATCGCCGCGAGACCAAAAAGCGAAACAACTGAGAATCAGATGTCTAGGTCAAGATCACAGCCTACTATAATGTGTATACACACATACACATACAGGAAATAAAACACGAAAATCACAGTAACAGTGGTTGGAAATCTTAAACCCAACGCCATCTGTTGGAGGGTTGTTTCACTAAATCGCTTACTAGATTTTAATATTTCTCTAATATATTTACGCGAAAAAAAATAACAAAAGAAATTGTTACGCAATAACCATCCGGTCATATCACCTGTCCTGTTATCAAAATTCACAATCGATTCGTTTTTGTTTTTTTTTTTCATTGCACACATTGTGCAAAACACGCAATTTTTATACGGAGATCGCATCACCTATGATATAATCTTTTGTTCCATCTACAATCGTAAATCATCTGTTACCTACCACAGCCAACTATTCTTAAGTGGGTGTTTAATCCCCTACCCCTCTAGCCGTCTCTATCTGTGCAAAAATTACCGATTTCCGCTATAATTATTCCCCAACCCCTTTATTATCGATATCCAGCCACGTGGTCGGAATGGGTATATTCTGACCACCCCAATCACAGATCGGAAAAAAATAGAGGTGGGATTTAGGGGTGATTTTTTCCAAGACGCGCCCCTATAGTCGACGCGAAAAAAAGAATGGCGGGGATAAGATTTTTTCGTGTTGTTCTATAAATCTTCAACCCTTAACGGTCATCTGTATTGGAGTAGTAACAAACTGTTACTGCAACCCTTGTTGGAATACTGGAGAATTCGTGTAGGAATCGAGGGGAAATTGAGTAGTGGTGGTGGTTGTAGTGGGGGTGGGGTTGATGGTGGTGGTGGTGGTGTATGGAAAAAAGTGGCAAGGAGTAGGAATTTTTCTGTGAAAGAGATTGGGGATGGTGGTGGGGCGCGACTCAAGCGCGTCTCTCTCGCACCAACACTTACGCAAATTTGTTGTATAGAGAGAGAGTGTGGTTTTCCTTATACTTCCCCTAATATGCGCTTGCGCATATCTAAGATACAATTCTAAGGTTTACAATCTTCCATCCTTTACGGACACGTTTTTCTTGCATATATTTATTCCACTTACAACCCTCTCTATATATAATATTCTAACATTCTATTTCTATCTAACATATTAATCTTATATATATAGATATCTTTCTCATTCCTTATATGGTATTTTATAGTAAAATATATTGTTGATTCATTCTAATACATCTATCTTATATAATGTTATCTCGCTTATTGAGATTCTACCCTTATTTTCTTAGTTTGAAGGCGTCGTTTTCAGACGCTGGTCGTCTTTTCGCGACGCCGTTCGTTTTCTTAGTTATCTACCGACTTTCTTATCGTTTAGACGCGCGCGTCGGGACGCCACCGTCTTCTTATTATTATCACACTTTGGTATATTTAAAATACTGTGCATCACTACCACTATTATTATTATTATTACAACAATAATTATAACAACAACAATAATCATAACAATAAGTTGAAGGGTCGGCGCGAAGTGGAGAATTTTCTCAAAAGAAAAAATCAAAAAAATTCTAGTCATTGTTAATTATTATTATTATTATTGATAATTGAGAATCTATTAAAGAGAATAGTGTTAGTTTTTCCGGCCGGGGAAAGCGGAAAATTGTTGATTTTTCTTCAATCATCACAATTAGGGGTGGAAAATTGTGAAATCACATTGTGCTGTTATTTTACAAATTGTGTGCAATATTTTCACAAGTGAGTACACCACGAAAAACCACCACTTTAAATTTGTTAAAACCACCCCCTTATCTTATCAATTTCGTGATATAAAAATTGAATTTTATTGGTTGTTGATAATATGAATTTTTTGATAATTCGAACCTATAGTTGTTCTTTTAAATTTTGTTGATTTTTATTAATTTTTTGAGAATTGTTAAATTTCAACCCTTATTTTTTTTGTTTTCTAGATTACTCGTAAAACAATCACCACCGTATCGACAAATAACCGGAGAGGCGAGAGGCGAACATCTGTTTGAAATAATTTGGGAGAGGAGAGCGGAAAAAAGCCTAGTGGGGTTTTTTTTCGTCGCCGACAAGCAACCCTTAACTATTTTAACAAACGACAATAGTTTTGTCTCTCCAGTTGCGACTAGATTTGTTGTATTTCGATTGACGACAACAGGACACCCTTGGAAGTGTTCGACAGGAGCGAAATTTGGGGGTATTGAATTTTGTGCGAATTTATTGTGTGTGAACGGGTGCGCCGCGTCGGTGGTGGATTTTTTTCGTATTTTCGTTCGTTTTGGGGTGTAAATAATCCGTCAAGATTTTCAACACGGAGGACCAAAATTTAATAAATAATTTAAAAGTTGAACATGAAAATCTCGTAGCAAAGTGGTTGCAAAATTCGTTCAAAGTGCAAGAAACAACAACAGCATTGGATTTGAGGTCGACACCTCTGTCGTTACAAATACCAATGGCTGAAGTGAACAATCGGCCTGTATTTAAGATGAATAACGATTTTTGGAATCAGGCCCGGGGGCCGCCCCAGAGCATCGCCCAAAATTTGAGCAATTCGAATCAAAATTCACCGGTGCCTGGCGGCGCCACAACAACACCGTCAACAACCAACTCGATACCGGCACACAGCCCCTCACAACAACCACCACCGCCACAACAACAAAACAACAATCAACAACAACAACAACAACAAAATCATGTGATAACCAGTGGTGCAATAGCCTTACAAAACCAACAACAACAATTACAACAAAACCAACAACAATTAAATCAAACGAACCAACAGCAAAACAACCAACAACCCCAACAACAACAACAATTGGGCAGTCCAAATCCGCATTCGCAGGTCGCCCAGGCCCATGCTCATGCTCTAGCACAAGTCCAAGCACAACAACAATTAGTCCACATGTCCCAACAACACCAACTGAATAGTGGCCAGAATTCGCCCGATAAAATGGCAGAGAAATTAGTCAACGATCTACAGGTAAGTCCCGAATTTGCATCAATTAAGCATGTTCTAAACTAAAACCCCCGAAAACACCCCCCACAAGCCCTATATCGTCGAAATAAACGGGTATTTAGTTAATTATACATTGTAGAACTGTATTTATTCGGGTTTTTTTTCGATTTAGAGGGACAAGGAGCCGGACAAAAAGACTTTAATTACATACAGTGTAACGTTTACTATTTTAAAAATGAGGCGAAAAAATCGAACATATGTCGACAACATATGCTCCTATTGTTTTTTTTTCTCGTTTATACCTCGATTTTTCTTCTATTTTTTTTATCGTAAATTTGAGGTTATAAATGGTGTCGTTTTGTTGTTAATTTCATTTGTTTTAGTTGTTATTGTTTATAATTAGCATAGGTGTCGTGATTTTTCTGTTTAATTTTGAGTGAATCTTAAAAAATCGTACAATTGGCGCCATCTGGACGGCGACGGCGGCGTCTTGTTAAACATTCGAAAAATTGGTCGGTGCGTGCTTAGGACAGACGGCGTCGCGACGCTCTCGGTGTGCGTCCCAGATTGCTCCACCACCATCGGAACCATCCCCTATTTTCGTTGATTGTTGTTTATTTCTGCATGATGTTTTGTTGTTGTTTAGAAGAAAAAAAAAGAAACAATTCCAATACTAATCGTAATATAGTTGCTTTCCCAATTAACGCTGCCGGATTTTAATCAACTGCAAAGGAATTCAACAACATCAACAACAACAACATCGACAACAGCATCGGCAGCGGCGGCGGCGGCGGCAGCGGCAACAACAATCAGCGAACGCACATTGGAAGAATGTTGGACAACTCTGCAGCGAGTGAGTTGGATTCTGTTCAATCGTGTAGAGTATTCTTCCATGAATGGCGGGGTTGTAAAAAGGCACCCCCGAAATGGGGGTGCCAATCTCAAAAAACACCCACAATTAGACACACATAGGGCGGCAATTTTGTCCCAAAGACGGCTGTGTCTGTCACCATATTGCCCTTTAACAAATTTAGACGATTATGAACCAATCTACGACGCGCCGTAACCAAGACACAGCCAACTTTAAAAATTAATAGGATTCTATTCTTACATAAATGGTAGGGTTGTAAATACAGAAATTGGGGTGAAAATCTCCAAAACATCCATAATTTCTACAATTATTATACACACATCAAAATGTGTTGTTACATACGTTATAACTTAGTTCGGACACTTAACAATGTCAAATTTAATCGAGTATGAAACAATCTACGACGCAACATAATTAACTATGATGTGAAACAAGTCTTTAGTTTATTTGGATTCTCTTCAATCGTCTACAGTAATCTTCCATAAATGGCGGGGTTGCAAAATTGTCCCCAAAATAGGGGTGCAACACTCAAAAAACACCCACAATTACACAGATAGGGCGGCAATTATACCTGAAAGTCGGCTGTATCGGTCATCACGTAGAGTTGTAGCTTAGTTCGGACGCTAACAAATGTCAAATTTAGTCGATCATGAACCAATCTACGACGCGATGTATCCAAGCTACAGCCAACTTTTCAAAATCGAGTTGGATTCTGTTGTTTTACAAATGGTGAGGTTGTAAATGCATAAATTGGGGTGAAAATCACCAAAATATCCATAATTTTTACAATAATTACACACACATCAAAGTAGGCTGTGTGTGACATCACGTCGCGTTGTAACTTAGTTCGGACACTAAAAAATGTCAAATTTAGTCGAGTATGAAACAATCTACGACATGCCATAAACAATTTTGATGTGAAATAACTCTTTAAAGTCGATTTGGACTCTCTTGAACCGTATAAATGGCAGGGTTGTTAAAGCCCCAAAAAAAGGGTGCAATTCTTAAAAAATTACCACAAATATTACACGTAGAGTTGTAGTTTAGTTCGGACGCTAACAAACGTCAAATTTATTTGATTGTGAAACAATCTACGACACTTCACAGCCAACTTTGCTGCCAAATTTGAGTTAGTTTCTGTTCAATTGTATACTGTATTTTTTTATAAATGGCGGGGTTGTAAATGCTAAAAAGGGGTGCAAATTTTAAACAAACAGGTGAGAACGACAGTTGACTTCAAAGTAGACTGTGTCTGTCATTACGTAGCGCTTTAGCTTAATTTGGACTTCAAGAAATATCAAATTCAGTCGAGTATGAATCAATCTACGACATGATCTAACTAAGTTACAGCCAACTCCGATGTGAAATCTCATTGTAGACATAGATATCAACCCTTTAAAGTTGGGTTGGGTTCTGCTCAATCATCTAGAATATTATTTCGTAAATGTCGGGGTTGTAAATGCCAAAAAAGGGTGCAAATCTCAAAAAAAAAACACAATTCGCCCAATCAAAAACTTAGAGGGCAACAAAATTATTTTAACACAGTAGGCTATGTCTATCGTCACGTAGTGTTGTAGCTTAGTTCGGACACTAACAAATGTCAAATTTAGTAGAGTATGAAACAATCAACGACACAACGTAACTAACTCACAGCCAACTCTGTTGTATAAATATCAACCCTTTTAAGTTGAATTGGATTCTGGTCAATCGTGTAGAATATTCTTCCATAAATTTGGGGTTGTAAATGCCAAAAAACACCCACAAACATTACACATCTAGGGTGACAATATTATTTCACCCCAAAATAGGCTGTGTCTATTATTACGTAGTGTTGTAGTTTAGTTCTAAGACCAAGAAATGTTAAATTTAATCGAGTATGAACCAATCTACGACACTACCAAACCAAGACATATCTCAAAGTTGGCTACGTTTGTCATCACGTAAGTTGTAGCTTAGTTCGGATAAGAACAAGCGCTAAATTCGGCAGAGTATGAACTAATCAACGACACAGCCAACTTTGATGTGAAATATCTTCAAGACAATCACAAAAATTTTGTAGGGTCGTCCGCTACGTTCCCACAAAAATCTGATTTACCCCCTTACCCCCCAACCGGTTATATTTCAATTTTTGTTATCAAAATGACGTGTTAGATTAACCAAAACAATTGCGAAATAATTAAATTTAATTGATAGTTTAATTAAATTTTATCAATATACAAACACCGTTTTTTTTCGGGGTTAATAGGTTAGAATTGCTGATTTGTGGCCGTTTTTTTCTTTTGTTCCGATTAAGAAAACTGTGTCATTGACACCCTCTCTTAAATTGCATAAAATTGTTCATCAACCCTTCCGCATTCTAACACAAAATCACAACCCCTGCCTATAAGGCTGCGATTTTATTGCATTCTTATTATGCATAAGAAACAACCCTTTTCGTTCTCGGGTCGTATTGGTGGTTTAGATGTTGAAATTTTATAAATTTTATAAATCTCGGGTAAGTATTCGGTTTTGTTTTTTCTTAATGAATTAATTCAAAGTGGTGGTTTTATTGTATGTTGTAAGAAAACTACCCTTGTTGTCGTTGTCTACATCCGTTTCCGGTAATAATTCACCCCATCTTCCTTGGTAGCTCGACTAGATCATCAAAAATTTGGATTTTTCTTTAATAGAGGGTTGAAAAATAAAATCCAAGGGTTGTTCGATGGAAAAAATCCAATTTTCACACTTGAACACGTTTTAATTTCGTCTACCACCCTTAACTATAGTTAGATAGATAGATAGAAAGTGGGAGAATTTATAAAAAAACTTTTCGTGTTGATTTTTCTCAAGGAAAATCCGAGGGTTGTGACGGTTATTTAACCGTCAACCCCTTTTATTATTATTATTTTGTGTTGATTAAAAAAATTCTCTCTAATCTAATGAAACAATTAACGAAAAAAAGATTCACACGGTGCATTGAATTGAAACAAAAAAAATATTATTAATTCTTCAACCCTCTTCTCGTTTACTATTTAAGGGTTGTGTCCTGTCGACAAATAATTGTTTCAATCTAACTGCAACAATTGAACGAGACTAGACAAAAAAAACACAACAAATCAACCCTTTTATGTAAATTAATGCACCCAGGTAGTGGCGGATTTTTAACACCTATTTTCGTCTTGGAATTTAGAAAAAATCCACCCCGTTATAAGGGTGAGAAATACGCGGAAGTTCTCACGAATTATTCCACAGAAAAAAAAAACTGAATCTTCTCATATAATTTGAATGAAATCCTCTCTATTTGATGAATGTAGGAATCAATTGTGTGAAGATTTCGAGGATAAGGGGTTGGTTTCATGTTAGATCGCGATTCTAGATTACACCACCACCACTAACAACAACAAGCTTTTGAATAATAGATAAACCGAACAGCAGAATCATCCCTAAACGGGACGTATTTCGTTATTGTTTTACATTTATTTTTTTTTAATACCGCAACAACCCCTTCGACGGGGTTGGGGATGATTCGATTTTTCTACTTTCGGGTAATTATAAATAAATCAATATTGATCGAAGTTGTATACATTAAACAAAAACAAAATAATAGAATCTAAAAAATAGATGGATAGAAAAGATACAGGGTGTTCACCATAGTTGGATATGCTTTCGTTACATACATCGTAGATTGATTCATACATTTAAATGTCAAATTTAGTAAAATTGAACTAATCTACGATACTATACTGTTGCTCTAATATTAAAACAGTTGACAATTTTTTTGTTAATTGTCAATAATCAAGATGCCTGTGGATTGGGGTTGGGGTGGATTAGAGTTATACACCCTGTATAAATTAAAACAATTGTCAATTTTTTGTTGAAATAATCAAGACGGTTGAGAGGATAATTTTTTGAAAAAATTCAAAGTGTTGTAGGGTTGTTAATGAACATTGGGGGTGAGATAGAAGGGGTGTGTGAGTGTGTATAATAAAACACAAACTTTTCCAGATCATATCGAACCATATCGTACTGGTACCTTATGGTACAAAATGCGTACACATTAGAAATGATTACAAAAAACAATATCTATCTCTGTCTGATAACAATAAACTACCACCATCAACCCTTGTTTTAAAAGTTTTGTCTTTAAAAATGTTGTATTATTGTACCTGCCTATGTAACGTTTAAGGGATGGTTTGTGTGTTGTGTGCGTGAATCGATCTTATCACCGCCCCCCCAATTTTTCCCCTACTTTTTCATTTATTTTACAGATAATTTTATTTTAACAAACAAGGGTGAATTCTTATTGAAACAACAACAACAATAATAACAACTGAAAAGAAAACAAATGAAAAGAAAGAAAAGTCGAATCGATGGATTTTTCTGTTGTGGTTGGTTAACTTATTAAATTACCCCCACTCTATTTTGGTGGGGATATGGCCTACTAGATAGAAGGCGGACTATTTGTTTCTTCTAATAGCCGTTGTAATAATAAGAAAACAATTGACAAAAAAAAAAAAACAAAAACAAAACACATTCTCTTTTCGCATTAAAAAGGGGTTGTTTGTCTGTTTTTCCTCCACTCTGTGTGTTTCTTAATCGAATTAAGATTTAAGTGCTTGTGCGATTTCGACTTTTCTTTTATATTACTACTTTGATGAAAAAGAAAGGGGTGGCGGTAGAGGGGGTGGAAAAGGCCCATTTCTACCACTTAAGCCCCGCTTTTCGCCGATTATTCCACTTTAAATCTTTGCATCTTTATTTAACAATTAATGATAGAAGAAGATGGATGGATTTGTAGTAAGCTGTGGACTTGGGTTGTTTTTTTTTTTTGTTTTAATCGCAATTGTCGCAAATTGTACTCCGATCATAGGTTACTATGATGTGACAATATACACCTGTTTTTTCTATTGTTATTCCTTTTGTTTTATCGTTATTATTACTATTATTATTATTGTTGTTGGTGTTGTTTCGTTGCTTTTTTGTTTTCGGAGTGGCCGGCCAACCGGTTTTTTACTGCTGGTTTTCGAGTAGTGCAAAGCCATTGACTTTAGTGTGTTGGTGTATGTGTGTGTATATGTGAGTTTTTCCCTCTTTTTCCATCTTGCACTTTTTCAATTCGTTTTTTTCGATCCCTCTCACTCACACTCACACTAACACATAGACATTTATATTTATACATGTATGTATATTTATAAAGTGAATATAGCCGACAAGTTTGTGGTCTGCCTCGCGAGATTTTATATTGCGCGGGTCAGTTATGTTTTTATTATCATTTTATTTTTATCACGTTGGCTGAACTCGTACATATACACAACGCACACACACACATTAATACTAACACACTTATACACATATACATATACAAAGACCAGTCTACTTGGATTCTTTTATTTAAACGAGAAGAATTCCATGTTTTAAGACTCTTTTTCTAACGATTTGTTATGTCTCTAAACGTTTTAGTACTACTGGAATATTATAATAGGAATATGGACATTTTTTGGTACTGCTGTTTGTTTAATTGTAATTCAATCGGTGGTTGTAGGTATGTGTAATTAATTTTGAACGCTAATTGACAATTTCTGGAATCAAAACTTTTTAAGACTACTAGAATTTTATCAAAATATACAGTTTTTTGGTACTTCTGCTTTGTAATTGTAATTCAATCAGTAATTTCAAATTAATAAATTTTTAACGAAATTTCTGGAATTAAAATGTTTCAGTACTACTGGACTATCACAGTAGAAACTTTTTAGTACTTCTGTATTTGTAATTATAATTAAATCAGTGGTTCTAAATCGTTTAAATTAATGTACAATCAGTTTTTTGACCGTATCGTACTTCAGGATTCGTTATGTTGGAATCAAAACGTTCTGGTACTACTGGAATTCTATAAAAATATACAAATCTTTGGTACTTCTGTACGTTTAATTATAATCCAATCAGTGGCTCTAATTTTTTTCCAATTATTGTGTAATAATTTTTTTAATAGTAGATATCGTATTTATTGAGAATTTCCGGAATGTAAACGTTTTAGTACTACTGGAATTTAATAATAGATATATAGAAACTTTTTGGTACTACTGTACGTATAGTAGTTCAAAATTGTTAAAAATAATGTTTAATCCATTTTCCAATCGTATCGTACTTCAGTGTTAGTTTTGTTAAGAACTTCTGGAATGAAAACGTTTTAGTACTACTGGAGTTTTAAAAATATATAGAAATTTTTACTACTTCTCTACGTTTAATTATAATTCAATCAGTGGTTCTAAATTTTTCCAATTAATGTATGATCGTTGTTTTAACCGCATATTAGTTTAATTGAGGATTTCTGAAATTTATACGTTTTAGTACTACTGGAATACTATAATCGAAATATGGAAACTTTTTGGTACTTCTGTATGTGTAATAATAATTCAATCAGTGGTTCTAACGTGATAAAAATTGATGGTTAATCAATTTTTTAACCGTATTGTATTTGAAAGGTAGCTTTATTGAGAACTTTTGGAATCAAAGCGTTTTGATACTACTGGAATATTATAATGGGAATATTAAAACTTTTTATTACTTCTGTTCGTCTAATTATAATTCAGTCAGTAGTTCTAAACTGATAAAATTGATACTTCATTTTTTAATCGTATCTAACTTTAATGTTAGTTTTGTTGAGAACTTCTGGAATTGAAACGTTTTAGTACTACTGGAATATTATAATAGAAATATAGAAACTTTCTGGTGCTTCTGTACAATTATAATTCAATCAGTCGTTCTGAATAATGCTTAATTAATTTTTTAACTTCACCATTAGTTTTGTTGAGAACTTCTGGAATCTAAACGTTTTAGTACTACTGCAATATAAAAACTTTTTGCTGCTTCTGATTGTATTATTGTAATTCAATCAGTGATTCTAAATTGGTATAATCTTTAATATTCAATGTCTGGAATCAACACGTTTTAGTACTACAGGAACATTACGGCAGAAACAGAGAAACTTTTTAGTACTTCTGTATTTGTAATTGTAATCCAATCAGTAGTTCTAAATTGCTAAACTCAGTGTTTAATTATTACTTTTACCGTATCGTGCTTCAGTGTTGAGAACTGTTGGAATCAGAAGGCTTTAGTACTATTGGAATATTATATAAAAATATAGAAACTTTTTGGTACTTCTGAATCTAATTATAATTCAACCAGTAGTTCTAAATTGGTCAAACTATTGTTTAATCGTTTCGTTAACCATATCGAACTCCAATGTTAGTTTTGTTGAGAACTTCTGAAATCAAAACGTTTTGGTAGTACTGGAATCGTATAATCGGGTTGTAGAAACATTTTGGTACTTGTTTGTGGTTCTAAAATTAAAAAAAAAACGTTTAATTAACTCTTTATCCATATTGTACTTTTATGTTAGTTTTGTTGAAAACTTTTGGAATCTAAACGTTTTAGAACTACTGGAATTTTATAAAAATATACAAATTTTCGGTACTTTTGTAAGTGTAATTATAATCCAATCAGTAGTTATACATTAATGAAAATTGACGTTTAATATTTTTTTTAACTGGATCATATTTCTGTATTAATTTTATTGAGAACTGCTGGAATTGAAACGTTTTGGTACCACTGGAATTTTATAAGAATATACAAATTTCTCGTATTTCTATATCTATAATTATAATTCAATTAGTAGTTCTAAAACGGTAAAAATTAATGATTAATCAACTTTTTAACAACATCAGTTTTGTTGAGAACTTCTGGATTTTTTATTATTTTGTTTCAAGCATGACAACTAGATTTTTCGTGTTTTTTTTGTTTTAATCATCTAATTTTATTATACAGGAAGTTTTCTTTTTGTCCATATCTTTATTACAATCGGCAGTAGTCATTATGATTTTGTAAAAGAATTAGATAAAATTATCAGCAGTCCTCAAACAAACAACAATATAACGGATAAAGAATAATCAATGATTCGATTGTCATTTTCCAGTCACCATCACGCTTTTTGTTGTTGATGATTTGTATGTCGTCGCGTCTTAACTACCCTTTCTTTGGCGCTGGCGAACCACCCACCCAAACCACCCCCTCACTTTAGGGTTATTCATATCGTGTTCTCTAGCAATTTTCCATCTTTTAGTCCCGTTTTTCGAACCATCATCAACTGTATACAATTTTCAAATTGTTATTAGTTTCGAGATCACCCATTATTCTACCAGTAATTTTCTAACAATTGCTAATTTCCACTTTTCTCCACTAATCATTATTGATACGATTACCACCCTTAGAACCGTCAAAACCAACCCCATCACCGACAAAGATAGAACGACTGAAAGACGTAACCTATCGTAATTAAGTCGAGAATTTTTGAATTTTTCATCGAGGTTTTTCCACCCCCTCCCGAAACAAATCAAATATTGATTTTTTTCTAGTGTAGACAATAACGAAAAAATAGGGGTAGTTGTAATTAAATTTTCATTGTATCCTGCAATTCATCGGACCACAATGGAAGTGTTTAATAATCTGAACTACTATAACGTATTGAAATCGAAGTAATATAGAAAAAAACACCCCATTTGCTACAAAAGGGGTGGTTTTTTTTCTAGTAACTACTCCATCAACTCTTATAGTTAGATGATTTGCTAGAGCAATATGTTTTATATATGTATATGTTTAGAAAAAAGGGGTAGAAAAAATCAACCCCTTTCACCAATGAATTTTATATTTAAAATAAACACAACTTGTAGAAAAATCATATAAGGGTGTTTATTTCAATTGAAAAATCGTCAACTCATTGTTATTATATTAATCAAAGGGGTGGGTTTTTTTTGCAATATTTCTCGAATATCCCAAATCTCACCCCTTGTCGTGCATAATTTGATCTGTAATATTTGCCAAGAAGATATTGACATGCGATATTATTATAAAATTACATTGCAAACTTATAATTTGGAAATTTTTGCCACCCTCTTCAACCCCCAACTCGCACACACACATACAGCGTCTTATGGATATTATCCGAAGAATAAATGAAAGCCAGTCACGCTAGTAATAACAACAACAATAACAATAATATCATCCCTTAAATTTTAATAATTGTTGGAAAAATTGGGGTGGGTCTAAGGCTACTTGATTACGGTTTTTCGGTTGTTTTTTTGTACGAATAGCTAAATTCGAATGGCAGGAAGTGGGCATTGATGGAAAAAGATTCGATTCATTCTTACCCTTGAATTGTTACTAATATTATCATTATTATTACTACGATTATTATCATTATTATTATTAAATAATCATCTATCCTTGTCTAATGTTGAATATTGAATAGAGTTGAAGAGATATGCCGGACGTCGTCCCCTCCGCGTGAACTTTTTATTATTGAAATGGAGAGAGAGAAAAACGCTGTTTTTTTCTTTTCTGTGTATTTTTTTTTGTTGTTTATCGTTGTATTCAAGGGTTTTATGCACTGCAAGGCCGAACTGCAAATGCAGTTACTTGTGGTGCATTTATTGTGCACAAGTACACCGACGGTAACAATTTTAAAAGCCAACTACACTCGTAATCGTAGCAGGCTGGGCTATTCCGCGAACAAAACACACAAAAAAAAAAAAACGTATCGCGATTGTTTTCCAACCCCCTCTACAATAGTGCCATTGATAATTCTGTGATTATTGTGCCTGAATTTAAGTGATCTAGTGCCGAATTCACCCAAAAATAACCACCAATGATTTAACATTATCGATAATTTTATTAAGGGTGGTTTTTATCTATGGTTTGGATTAAAATGGAGGCGGACAGTGCGGTTTGTATCAATTTTTCTACAACCCCAATTTGGGAATTCTCCAAAAAAACAACAATGAACAACACAAAAATAAAACAAAAGAAACAATAAGGGTGGATTAAATGTGTGTGGTGGTTGTGTCACGATTTCCACGACATCCACCTGTTGATTCACCAACTTTAGGCGGTGATGATTCTAGGGGTGGTGGTGCTATTCTAAACTTACTCAATTTTAGAAATTTAGTAATATTGTTTTTTTTTCAAGTTGGTAAAATTGTTCGAACTAATTGAATTGATCAATATTCATTTGTTCGATTGATTTGTGCGTTCTGATTGGTTTCTATCGATTATAAATACAATGCCAACTGGATTTTTTATTTTCGATTGTATTTTTTTCTAATACCCGCCTAGTAAATGTCAATTGGTCTTGATTACAATCTGATAGGTTCAGATTTATTTGAATTAACCAATTATTGATCGCTGTTTTGTCCGATTGGTTATCTCGAATTAGCGCGCCAATTCTCGATTATTACCAAATATTTCCAGATTGGTTATTGGTTCATTCAAATTATCACGCCATGTTTTTTATTAAATTGTTAGTCATTTGTTAGATTTCCCGGTATTTCATTCATATTCGAATTGGAACCAATCGTATTGATTGTTGGTTTATTTGTCGGTTATTTGAATGAATTTGATTGGTTTCCGTCAATTATCTAGTAGGTGAGTTTTCCCACGCCAACTTGGTTGTTTTTTTGGTTTTTTTTCTATTGATTGATAAAGTAAAAGAAAATAGGAATCTATTAAATAATAATAATGCGGTTAATCTAACGGAATTATTGTTAAGTAAATATCAATAGATGAAGTTAAGTAAATTGGAAAATGTCGGCCATTATTGAGATTTCCATCATTCATTTGTTTGAGTATTTTTTCTCCAGTTGTTACTCGTATTCGTTAAAGAAGTTTTAAATTTCAATGAATTGTTTCGTATAGAGTGTCATTGTTGTGGTAGGTTAGTGACACTTTTATTTCTTATCATTTTTACGCGCATTTATGTTGAATGTGTACATTTTTTTCCTAACATGTGTACGATTCTAGTTTTTTTTTAGTGTTGTTGTTGTTGTTATTGATAAAAATAACAACTATTTTAAAAATAACCATTTTACTATAAAACACGGCCTTCTACGACGAGGTGAATACACTAAAGATAAAACAAATGAATATGGACGCCATTTTTCCGCCGATTTTATATAGGTTAATATCACCAGAAGTTGTCAAAATGTTTGCAACAATCGAATCGTTTGTATTGGGGTAGGTCGTGAACCTTTCCGATTATCATCGTTTATAGTCGATCAGCAGTTCTCCAACAATCTATTGGAATAGATAGAGGCGAGAAAAATTGATAAACGACCACAGCCGTGTTGATTATGGCGAGAAAGTATGTATGTTAATAACCGCATTTCTGTTGGTTTTTTTTTCTCTCTCGATTCTAATTCCCAATAAACGAATCTGATACTTGTTTAAAATTGATATAAAGTCGAGATTCGATGTTGTTGGGAAATTGGAGATGAAGATCGAGTTTTTCTTCGGTAGAATCGAAGAAAAATCCGAGTATTAGGCGATATTATCGTTGAAAATAGACGAAATAAAAAATAATAAATCGAAGAATGTGTGTAGGTATTATCTTTAAAATCATAAATATCAACGTCGTGAGAAAATAATAAAATATTTCACCGAGTATGTACCTTCAAGACAGACAAATACACAAGTAAACACCACTTTCACTTCTTGTTCTCATTTTGAATAAAAAAATCGATAAGAAAAACGGCAATTTCTAAAATTTCTAAAATCCAATTGAAATTGGCGCCAATTCCCCATCTATACAACCAGCGCGATCTAACCAAACTTGAAACTTTTGGTAACAACTGTACGGCAATCTTGACGATGGAGATGAAGATGACACGCCCGATTTTGTGGGTGTCAAGCCAGACGAGGTCATTGATTTGAATAAATCCTACCGAAACAGTACTACCAACATTGGAAAAATAAACGAAATTAAAAATTTACTATATGTATGTGTTGCAGTAGAGAACAACAACAACACGGCTGACATTTTTACCATCTCCGCTGCAGATTAGATGCTATTTTTAAATCTACAAACAACATTTTCAAAGTTGAGATAGGTTATGGCTGTACATTAGACCAATATAAATCAACTATATGAATTTATACAGTCTATAATAATGTATTGTATTGGCCGACTATAGGTTAATATACTTTGAAAAAGCAAGTCGTTTAAAAACAAATAAAAAAAATAACAAGAGAAGGAGAATAATAATAATAATAGTAATAAAAATATGTATATAGACACATAATTGTATAGAGGGCGATATTTAGTTGAACAAATAGTCGACTTTGATTTAGTTTTTTTTTTATTTGTTAAATTTATGATCGCAGGTATCTTGATTATGTGAGAAAATCGTATTTAAACGTAATAAAGACATAAATAACAATTGATAGAATGCTAGAAAAAAAAACAAGAGAATTACAAAATAAAACAATTGAAAAAAAAGTCACTAATTGAATGTCTTTAATTCGATGCAGAGAATAGAAATCGTCATATTAACAAAACCACATAAATTTAATTGCAACCAATATCTATCTCTATCTAACTTGTATAAATCGATCCATAAATACGATAAAGATGGCAATATTATCTATAGAGATGTGCAAAAAAATAGATGTATGTCTTTTATAAATGATCCAACAAGGTATCAAGTAGCCGTAAATTTCATTGCCTACTATGGTTTTTTTTCTTGTTTGTCTTGTTATTTGTTGTAAAATAAATCAAGTGACACTTGACTAGAGAGAAGTGTTATATTGTTTTTAACCAAAAATGGTGGCGTATTGAAACAAAAAAGACAAACAAAAAAAAAGACATTCGCACCAATCAAAGACAACTCGATTATTGTAATTGTGTTGTTTAATAATAATCAAGGAAATAATTGAAGGTTTTTTTTAATTGCGAAAACAATAACTAGATAGATTTAAAATTAAAAAAAAAAAAAATAATAAAAAATAAATAACGAATAATTGAAACAAGACAACAAGGAGAAAGTTGAGGCATTGAAAAATCCAGACGATGTATAAAAATAAAACGCTTATGAATAAAAAGCCAACAAACTCGCCACGGCCTTGGTTGATTATAAAGTGCGTATCTACATATCACACAAAATAATACCACACACACATATACAAAATGATAATAATGATAATAACTGATATTTGGGATAAATCAAGGGCGGCCAAGTTTGATGGGCCAGTTGTATTTGTTTTATTATACGTGCCTACTACGATTATGCGCAGAAGTTTGCGCAAATATACCACCAAATCGAATTGGCGTTGTTTTGTTTTTGTTTATTTCGAAAAATTATCAAAGCCAACTATGCGTAATTATTGTAGATTATTCAATAATTATACAAATATACAGGATGATTCACTAGTGTAGGTGATTACGCTATTTTACCTTGTAGTTGGTTGAGGAGTGTCATAGATTGGTTCATATTTTATTAAATTTGATATTTGTTAATGTAGTTGTCGATTTTACGAATAAAGCTACGACTACGTCTCAAACGCGTGGTCGATCTGGGGTGTAATAGTTTAATCTTGTTCAAATTTGGGTGATTTAACTGCACTTATTATAGAGAGTAGAGTATTTTTTTATATCGAATACAAGTCTTATCAATTTTAGAAGATTTTGGTGTTTTTTATTTATAAAAAGTTCATTATTTTGGGTTCAAAACTTCGAAATTTTGAGTCCTAGAATCTAAAATTGCACCAAAAGTTTAACATTGAACACTAACGTGGGGTAAAAATAAGAGTTTGCGCCCATAATTTTCGATTTTAATAAACCAAACAGTGCTGAAAATTTTATGGGTTTAGTTCCTTTTCTTTTCAGCTAGCGAAATTTTGAAAAAAAAAAACCAAATGGATAAGAGGTCTCAAAATTTTGCTGCTCAACTGGAAGGTTTACCTGTGAATGTTGACCTAAATGCCTGAATTTTGGCCTTTACACAAGCTGATAAGAGAAATTTGATAAAGATTAACCATTTAAGGGGAAAAAAAGTCCTAAAATTTTGAATATGATCCGAGACTTTATTTCCAAAATTGTTTGGAGCAGTTAAATCCCAATGCTTCTCTCAAAATTTCATCCTAAACTGTGAAATTTGTAACTTTTTTCCATTGCTAAATGTCATATTTTGATATGAATCGAGGATTTTGGGCAATAAAGGCACAATTTAGGAGCAATACCTAGTTGAAAATTTGCGTTTAAAAGGCATTAAATTTTGCCAAATTGCCTCATTTCATTACTTAGAAAGAAAATTATGCAATTAAATGGTGAATTTATACGTTTAAAGCCATTTTATCCAGCTAATTTTTTTAAATTTTTTTGTCAAAAGTGCCAAAATTTGAGTAATATCATAAATTTTAAGCGATGAAAGTACATTTTAGCAATTTATATATAAAATTTATGACAAAAAGGCGTTAACATAACCTAAATTGTCTTGAAATTTGCATATTTAGAGTCACCTGTAGCTAAAAGTTACAAGATTTAGTAAAATTTCTATTTTGGAATATCAAATTTGTAATTTTTCCTCTGAAAATGCCAAAATACCAAAATGAATCGAAGATTTTAAACGATATTTGGCAGAAAAACATTTGTGGACTAAAATGCATTAAGTCCTAGTAAATTAATTTGTTTATATCACAAATTTCGTAATGAAATAATAAATTTACACTATTAGAGCCATCTGGTTCAGCTAAAAATGTCAAAATGCAAGCAAAATGTGGCATTTTGAATCTTTATGTAGATACTGAGTATCAAAATTCTAGTAAAATTACAAATTTTAAAAGTTCAAAATTTGCTATTCAGGTAGTTGGAGTTACCATTTTGCAGTTAAAACTGATAAATTGCGGCAACATGTCGTCTTAGACTGTGAAATTTGCGAATTTTTTCACCGCCAAGGGCCGAAATTTTGGCAAATTTGAGTAAAATCGCCAATTTAGCTGAAGTTCATAAATTCCAATTAAAATGTTTTAAATATTGCTAAATTTTCTTGGTATTTGTACAGTTATAGTTAGTTTTTGTAGCTTAAAATGGGCATAATGTAACAAAATTTTATTTCGATATGGACAACTT
The DNA here is from genome assembly GCA_020740385.1 of Mylabris phalerata. Lineage (NCBI taxonomy): Eukaryota > Metazoa > Arthropoda > Insecta > Coleoptera > Meloidae > Mylabris > Mylabris phalerata. The sequence continues at coordinate 575,203 of JAJEOX010000290.1, forward strand.
GTAAATTTTGTCACTGCTGGAAACACCAAAATGTCAAAATAAATCGAAAATTTTAAGCCAGGACGGCCGAATTTAACAGTAAAAATTAAAAATTTGTGTCTAAAATGCAATAAATTTTGCTAAATCGTTTTATTTTCGTGTTTAAGCAACAAGTTTGGGCAATCAAATGATCATCTTATCTGGTAGAAAAAGCCAAAAAATTTTAAAATTTGTAATTTTTAACTGCTAAGTACCGCAATTCGAACAAAATTGCTAATTTTATGGATAAAAATTTATGGCTAAAATCCGTTAAAATTACCTTTTGTAGATAAATTTTTATTTCAGATCGTAAAATTTGTAATTTTTCCACTAGAAATTGCCAATTTTAAACGAAATAGACATAATTTAGCAGCACAAATTCAAAATTTGTAACGGAAATGCACCAAATCTTGCTAAATTGTTTTATAATTTTTTCTTTTTGTAGTTTTGAGCATGCTAAGTGCCAAAATGTCGACTAAAATCGACAATTTTGAGCGAGGAGAATACAATTTTGCAGCTAAGGCTCAAAATTTGTAGCTGAAAGTGTTAAGATTTGCTAAATTTTTTCCGTACTTGGATCATTCGAACTGCTAAAGATGTCAAAATACAGGCGTAATTTGTGACTTTTCTGCTGCCAAGAGCCAAAATTTGAGTAAACTCGTCGATTATAAACGACAAAAGTGCAAAATTTATGACTGAAGGGCATTAAAATTTGCTAAATTGTCTTCAAGACTACCTTTTGTAGCTAAAAATGACAAAATATAGCTAAATTTCATATCTGAGTGTATTTTTTTCTGTTAAGTACCAAAATTTGAGCAAAATTGCCAATTTTGAACGATAAAGGCATTAATTTAGTAGCAAATTTTCAAAGTTTGAGACTAAAATGCATTGAACCCAGCTAAATTGACTTATTTTTGTGGTTAAACAACAAATTTGGCACCGAAATGGTAAATTTAAATTATTAGAGCTAAAAATGTAAAAATATAGACGAAATTTGTAACTTTTCCGCTGGCAAGTGCCAAAATTTGAGTAAAATTGACATTTTTCAGCACAATTTAGGAGCTAAAGTTGTAAATTTATGACCAAAATAATTTGATAATTGTACTTAAAAATGCTAAAATTCAGTAAAATTACAAATCAGAGTATAACATTTGTCATTTTTTCCCGATTAAGTGCCAGAATTTGAGTAAAATTACCAATTTTAAACGATAAGGGCATTAATTTAGTAGCAAATTTGTGATTAAACAGCAAATTTGGTAATGCAATGGTAAATCTAGACGATTAGGGCTAAAAATGTCAAAATATAGACCAAATGAGTAGCTAAAATTACAAATTTCTGACCAAAATAGTTGTTAAATATAGTTAAAGAAGTGTGTCAAAATTAGCTAAATTATCTTCAAATTTGGATGGTTAAACCCCCTTTTTGTAGCTGAAAATGACAAAATATAGCAAAATTTAATGTCAGAGTGAAAAATTTGTATTATGTTTCACTGTTAAGTGACAGAATTTGAGCAAAATGTTCAATTTTAAGCGATGCAAGTACAATTTCAGCAGTTAAAATTTCAAATTTATGACCAAAATAATTTGTTGTTTGTAGTTGGAAATGGTAAAATGCGGCAAAATTGAACCTCAGATTGCAACAATTGCAAGTCCTTGTCTACTGTGTGTTAAAATTTTAGCTAATTCGTCAATTTTTTAAGTAGTAAAGGTACAATTTTGAAGTTAAAGTGCCAAATTTATACCCGAAATGCGTTCAAATTGGGTAAATTGTCTTCAAATTTGGGTGGTTGAACCTAGTTTTTTTAAGCTAAACATGGCAAAATACAGCAAAATTTCATGCCTGAGTGTGAAATTTGTATTATTTTTCACTGCTAAGTGCCAACATTTGAGCAAAATCGACAATTTAGCAACGAAAATTCCAAATTTATTTGTAGTTAGAAATGCTAAAATACTGGTAAATTTAATCTTAATTTAATTTGGGCTAAATCGTCTGTTTTTTAAGTGATAAAGTACAATTTTAAAGCTAAAGTGCGCAACTTATGACTGAAATGCGTCAAAAATGGCTAAATTATCTTCAAATTTGAGTGGTTAAATCTAGTTTTTGAAAGTAAGAGCGACAAAACGTAGCAGAAGTGTTAAGTGCGAAGATTTAAGAAAAATCGTCAATTAGTTAAAATTTCAAATTCAAAATATTTCTGTATTTATGGTTAAAAATGCCAAAATGCAGCCAAATTTAATCTCAAAGAATAAAAATTGTAAGTTTTTTACTTAGCTTAGTGCTAAATTTGGGCTAAATCGTCGATTTTTCAAGTGGTAAAAGAAGAATTTGGGAGCCAAAGTTGAACATTTCTGACTAAAATCTTTCAAAATTCACTATATCCTCTTACTTTTCATAGTTTCAGTCACATTTTATAGCCAAAAATGGACAAAATACGGCCAAATTTAGCACTTTTGTTTCCTTTACACTTGGACCATGTACCTCTAGTTACAGTACCAACATTGTAACTTAAATAGGGGAATACTACCCTTAATAAAGCGGGCTATTGGAGCAACTATACAAAAAGACCTTATAAAGTTCCACCAATTCTAGAACGCCATTGAATCTTCGAACAGGCGGCAATAGTGAATCATCCTGTATATAAAATGAATGTTTGAATTTTCTGCACTTGTTATCTTTTCTACATATACATATAGATATAAATGTATAGTAAATGAATTGACCTAATTACAATCGTCCAATTGATTCAGCTCTATAGATTAATGATTAGAATATTTATTAAAATTAAATTGGCCATTTAGAGAATTTCTTGTTAAAATTATAAAACGAATCGTATCGCAGTTGAAAAATGATTAATATTATTAATAATAATCAACCGAAAGCTTATTAGAAATAAGTGTTAGTTTTGCGTAATTTCCTTTAATAAATAACAACATTTTCTCTACATTTATCGATATGTCCCTTTTTTATTTTATTATATTATTATTATTACTATTTTTAAATTTATTTAGTCTCCCTCTTATAAATAAAATTCTATATAGGATTAGAAAAAAATTAGAGAAAAAACAAAACAAAAATGACTTTATTTTCGATTTTATTTAATTACATTATTTATAAATGTGGAACGATTTTAAATCATACGACAGTCAGTTGTTAAATTGCAGCATACTAGGATCGGGAATTTTTCTTAAACCAGTGGCGGCTCGATTGTTAACCCGAAAAAATTCTACAAAAAAATAAACAAAAACGAATCGTACAGTGTTGCACTTTTTCCGAACATTGTTGTAATTTCACTGAATTCACCGATACGGAACGCGCTAATTAAACACGTTAATTTTGTGTTTTTTTTTTTTCGAATAATAATAATATTGATAATAATGATAATAATGATAATTGTGAAATAATTGCGAAAATTGATAAAAATTGTTGATAATAGAGTGCACCGCAAATGCATGTGATTAAGTGGAGAAAATGTACGATGGAGGCGGCGGTGGCGGTGGTGGTAATGGTGGTAATGGTAGTAGTAGTGGTAGCAACCCTACTACCGCCACCCCCCAAACACGTTTCAACAATAGCCACCACTATCAAACAACAGGGATGGTGGCGGCAACGGCGGCTCTCTACCGCCACCACCACCACCAATTCCAGTTAGCACCACCACCGCCACCACCGCCGCCAATTTTCGATTATTCCCACCACCATCACCACCACCATCACCATCATCAGGTAAAATTTGGTGATTTCTCAAGAATCAAAGACACCGATGATTGTTAGTGGGAGAGAGAGAAAGAGAGGGGGGAATAATTAGTGTTGGTTCACATTATCGCGTCTTTATCGCTAAGCGTTCATTATTAAATCGATTTACTGGTCTGTTAATCTAGTTTACATGGAAAACAAATGTTAACACATCTATGGTTATTTATTTTAAATCTAGTAAGCTGTGATTATTAGTTGACTAATTAAGGTTATTACACATTGTTGCGTTTTATACGCTCAACTATCGATACTTGATGCAAATTTAAACCAATATTTGATACGTCATGTCGTAGCTTTATTCATACAGCACCAGATTTGCTGTTTGGTAATTTATATTTTTCTAGTATATGAATCAATCTACGACCCTATCAGAGCGAGGCACAGCCAACTGCGAAGTGGATTCTATTTATTTCAGTTGGCCATGTCTTTGGTACGTAGTGTCGTAGCCTTGTTCATACTGCGCCAATTTGACTTTTATTAACGCAGTTTGTCAAGTATCCGAACAAAGCTACGATACAATTCATAAAGACAAGGCCATCTACGAGGTGAAATATCGTTGTAGACCTTGTATATTAAGGCTAATTCACACTTGATTTTTGTTATTTTATCTTAAGGCTCACACACTGGCGCGTTTGCAACTGTATAAACTTAAGGTTCACACACACTGGTACATTTGAATCGCTACTAGATTGCTACTGGTGCGCGTTGAAAACAGACCAATGTGCGCCCAACTTAACGGCTAATCTGGGTCTATCTTTAGCCAACTTAAAAAAAACACCGATACAATTTCAAAAAGAAATTAATTAATCGATACATTAATTAAATGTAAATATTATGATTGAAGGAGAGTAAAGGTGACAATACACAATAAAGTTTAGTCTATTTTTTTCTGTTGTTGTTGTTGTTTTGTTTTTTTCTTTTGTTTTTTATTTGATGGAAGGAAATCAAAGGTGCGGTCTCTCATCAATTCTCATCAATTCATTTGAAACAATTATGAAAAATTACAAGAAAAAAAATAGAGTAAAAAAAAACGAATCGAATCGACTGTATGAAACATCTGCCTGTACAATTTGTTTTTTTTTTCTCTCGTCTATTTCCATAGCCTACTAGATTTTATTATTAATAATCATATTTTCGTTTGATTTCAAATAGTTGGCTATGGTAGTAGTAGTGGTATAGTAATAATTACTTATTATTAGAATGAGATAGCATATATTGATCAATAATAGAAGAGAAAAGGTGTAGATACTGGAAGAAGAGTTGTTGTTTTGTTTCGATTTTCTTTTGTTTTTTTTCTTCGCTTTCATATTTGTTCATCAATAGATACAGGGTGATTCACAATTGTTGCTTATTAGAATAGTTCAATTTTGGGGGAATTTAAAAACTTTTCGTTTGAAAATTGAGCCATTTCTCGATTATTTATGTCAAAGTTGGCCATGTCTTTATCGTAGCTTAGTTCGGGCATTTGAAAACTACGTTAAAAATCAAATTTAATAAAGTATGAACTAATCTACGACACTACGTAAGCAACACAAGGCCCACTGTAATTTGAAATAGTGTTTTATATCGAGTAGGCTAAAATTGGCAAAAAAACGTAGTTCATTTGTTGCAAATTAGCCAAGACTACTAGATTTGACATTTGTACGAAATTCGTTCATTTAACTCAAGTTTGACATGTCGAAATAAAACTCCCTAACTAGTAACTTACTAATTTAGTAACTTTATGTATATTTAGTTGGTGTTGCAATTAAATTAACTATTATTTACAGTAATTTTTGAAAATTTCGCGCCTTTTTATTTAACAAATGACGTTGTTTTCACTAAAATCTTACTTTTAGTGAGTAAGTCGTGTATTACATGTTCGAAGAAAGCTACGACACTACATAACCAACAATAAGACAGCCAATTGCGGAGTAAAATACGGTATATCTAGTAGGCTTTGTTAAAAATAAAAATAAAATTCATAGCTAACTATATAGAATAATATGTAAATAATTTCATTTGTTACAAGAACAAAGACTGCTAGATTCATTATGATAGAAAATTTTCAATCAAACTGAAAATTAAAAAAAAGGATTGCTTCACGGGAATTTACTTTGCAATTGGCTATGATTTTAATTAGTAATTGTCGTAAATTGATTCATACGCTTATATTGGCATTAACAAATGTCCTTTTAGTAGATTATGGCAATCTCCGACAACAGTTACTAAAATCGTAGCCATTTATGAGGTAAATTATCTTGGTATATTGGATATATTGTTTTAGGCTATAAAAATTCCATATTTTAGGTTATAAGTTTTTGTTTATTTCAAATTTTAGTTTCGTAGTATCGTAGCTTAATGCATACTTTATTGAATTTGACATTTCTTAGTAATTTCAAATGTCTGAACAAAGTTACGACACTACAATTAGAAATCAAAGACATGGCCAACTCTAAATAAAAGATCCATATGTAGTATCGTAACTTTACTCATACTTCACCAAACTTGACATTTGACAATGTAACTGAAAATTTGACGTACCTGAATAAAGCTACGACATTACATAACCAAGACTACTAGTAGAGAATTTTCAATCAAATTTAAAATTTCAAAAAAATGGGTTGCTCCACGGTAATTTTAGTAAATGCTGTCGTAAATTGATTCATACATTTATAGAATACATGAACAAATGTCAAATTTAATGAAATATGAAACAATTTACGACACTATTTACTAAAATCATAATTACTTACGAGGTGACTTACCTTAGTATACCAGACTACTAAAATTCCATATTTTAGGTTATAAATATTTTCTTATTTCAAATTTTGGTAACTTACTGTCGTAGCTGGATTCATACTTTACTAAATTTGACATTTCTCAGTATTTTCAAATGTCTGAACAATGTTACGACACTACAATTACAAATCAAAGACATGGCCAACTCTAAATAAAATATCCAAATGTAGTATCGTAGCTTTACTCATACTTCACCAAACTTGACATTTGTCAATGTAGCTGAAAATTTGACGTACCTGAATAAAGCTACGACATTACATAACCAAGACTACTAGTAGAGAATTTTCAATCAAATTTAAAATTTCAAAAAAAATGGGTTGCTCCACGGTAATTTTAGTGAATGCTGCCGTAAATTGATTCATACATTTATAGAATACATGAACAAATGTCAAATTTAATGAAATATGAAACAAGTTACGACACTATTTACTAAAATCATAATTACTTACGAGGTGAATTACCTTGGTATACTAGACTACTAAAATTCCATATTTTAGGTTATAAATATTTTCTTATTTCAAATTTTGGTAACTTAGTGTCGTAGCTTGATTCATACTTTACTAAATTTGACATTCGTTAGTATTTTCAAGTGGCTGAATAAAGTTACGACACTACATAACCAAGACTACTAGTATTCATTTTAGTAGAGAATTTTCAAACTTTGAATTTCAAAAAAAATGGGTTGCTCCACTGTATGATTTTAGTGAATGCTGTCGTAAATTGATTCATACACTTATAGAATACATGAACAAATGTCAAATTTAATGAAATATGAAACAATTTACGACACTATTTACTAGTCATCTACAACGTAAATTACCTTGGCGTACGTTTTAGGCTAGTAAAATTCCATATTTTAGGTTATTTAAAGTTTTTGCTTATATCAAATTTTGGTAACTTATTGTTAGTGTCTTAGCTTGATTCATACTGTAGTAATGATGAATACTTTAGTATATTTAATGTCAATATTTTCAAATGTCCGAACAAAGCTACGACTTGACATTTGTCAAAGGCTTATTAAAGGCGCCATGACCAACTATGAAAAGAAATATCCCCATAGTGAATCGTCCAGTATAAATAGAGATACACACTAATACAATAACAACCACCTACACATTTATTATAAACGGGCATGTACGGTAAAGAAACCCAATTATCTTACTTCCTGTTACGTTCTATAACCCACAAGCGAAAGACCTACAAGATACCACAATATGATAAAAACACATGTACGCAATAATAATAATAATAATAATAATAATGATAATGATAATAACAATAATAATAATAATAATAATAATAATAATAATAATAATAATAATAATAATAATAATAATAATAACAGTCAATTAGTGTTCGGTAATAAATTAAAAAATTAACGACCCTCCTCCTCTAACCCCTGTCAACCGTACATATGCACATACACGTGTATTTACCAAGAATGGGGGCAGTTTGGGGGTGGCGCTTAATTGTAGAAAGTCACCCAGTTTTATTTTCGGTCTCACTATACCAACCACCTCGACATCATCATCATCATCATCATCATCATGATCGCAACTTTAGTTATTTTCCACGGGGGCTAGTTGGGGTGAGTTAGCACCGCCACCACGACCGCCGCCGCCACAGCTCTTTGGAAACTTTTTCGCCGTATCTCTTTCCGGTTTTTCCCACAATATTATTTATATTTTTCTTTCTTCTCCACCCTTCTTCTCTCTTGTTTTTCTTCTTTTTTTTTTTTAAATCCTTCCACTACGATTCCTTTATTTCTTTTTTTTCCCAGTACCTTATGGTAGAAACATAGCCGTCTTGATTCTCATTAAAAATCGTCCATCTTTCTCGTATTCATTGCAATAGGAATATCGTCGTTTCCATCCCCTTACCCTTTACTTTCTGTAAGAATCTGGTGAGATTTCGACGCTTACCTGGCCGTTTTAATTCGTCATTATTAAAATAATGCTCCAGTTTTAATATTCCATCAGACGAGCGGGTGGTGGATTTTTCAAGGGGTGGTTGTAAGGGGTGGTTGGTTGCAAGTGATGATGCCACCGTCGACGGCGACATTTACACACGTAAAAATCAAACTTTTAATTATTATAAATTATCGATTGTTTAAAAATAAAAAGAGGGTAGTTTCGATTAGTTTCAACCCCACTGCTTCGGTTTTAATTCTAATTGTTTTCACTTTGAATAAATTTTAAGTTTTATTTCTTTTGAAAACTTTATTCTAGAACAAATATACAAATAAGGATAGTTTTGAAAATTTCCCTTAAACAATCATTTAAAGGGGTAGTTGCATATTTTAACCTGTCTCTCCAATTATGTTGCTTTTAGATTAAAGCGATTCGTCGATTGTTTATTGATTTTAATGAAGTTTCAATTGTTATCAATGTTATAAAGGGTGTTGTTATAATTTCTTTAAACATTGAACAAATTCAAGGGTAGTTTCTACTCCACTATCAATATTTCAAGAGATTGATTGTATTGTTTGAAATCGAAAGGTGTTCTGATACATTTAAAGGGGTAGTTTAAATTTATTTATTATTTAATCAAAATTTTGTCTATTTTACTCTCACAAGGGTAGTTTTTACTAATGGAAATTAGCTAATTAATTTTTAATAATTAAGGGCTACTTTCGTATTTTTTTTGGTAATTCGTTTTAGATCTACGAACGATAATAGAGTTATACTTTCTTAAAAATGTCCAGTTTTGGGCTGTTGAAAAATAAAAGGGTGGTTTTCTAATTCTCAAGATAACTATAGCAAATTTTGCTCAATAGTTTCTAAAACTACTAAATATTTTTAGAATTTATCCAGCAATAAAATAAATAATGCTAGCAGATTGTATACAAGAAATTTAATTGAGGGTAGTTTTTAATTTGAACCGACAAAATAAAGGGGTGGCTTTCAATATTTGAGAAAATTGTAGAAAATATTTTCTATTTTCAGATATTAAGAATTCGAAATTTTAAGGGTGGGTTATCAGTTTTAATCGATTTTTTCGCTTTTATTATTTTGTATGCGTATAGAAAATTTTAAGGGTGAGTTATCAATTTTAATCAAAAATTTTCAACATCTAATATTTTGTATTAGGTCCATTTACTTAATTTGTTCAAATTTTAATTTTTCTTGATACAAAAGGGGGTACTCCTAGAATATTTGTAAAAATTCAAAATTTAAGGGTAGTTTACCGATTTTAATCGATTTTTGTCAGTGTGTGATATAAATTTATTAGAGTTGAAAAAATGTTGGATTTTTAGTTGTTTTAAACAAAATAAGGGTGTTCTAAGAGTACTGAGAGTACTAAGAAAAAAATGTTGAATTTTTAATTTGTCCTGGAGAATAAGGGGGTGTTTTTGGAGTACTTAAAAAGCTCAAAATTTTAAGGGTAGTTTATGCATTTTAATCGATGTTTATTAACGTGTAGTACTATATGATTTAAATTTATTATGCTTAATTTTTTTTTGCTTTTTTTTTCGAATTATTTTGAAGAACATAGGGGTGCTCTTTGAGTATTTCTTAAAAATCAAAATTTTAAGGGTTGATTATAACTTATTCGAAATCTTTGAACGTATGATGCGAATTTATTATCTGAAAAAAAAGCTGAATGTTCAGTTTGACTTGGAGAATAAAGGGGTGTACTTGGAATATTTCTGAAAATCTAAAGTTTTAAGGGCTGTTTATCAATTTTAATCGAATTTACTTCACGTCTGTTATTTTGATTTGTGTAGCTTTGTTATCTATGAAAGAATTTTGTTGAATTTTCAATTTGTCTTGGAAAATAAAGGGGTGCTTTTAGTGTGTTTTTAAGAAAAATCGAAATTTTAAGGGTTGTTTATTGGTTTTAATTATTCATTTTCAACGTGTTGCATTTTATATGATAATAGTTTGTTATCTGTGAAAGAATTTTCTTAAATTTTCAGTTTATTTTAGAGAATGAGGAGGTGCTCTTAGAGTGTTTTCAAGAGAAATTGAAATTTTAAGGGTTGTTTATCGAATTTAATTATTTTTGTTCGACGTATTGTATTTGATATGATAACAGCTTGTTGTGTGTGAAAGAATTTTGTTAAATTTTCAGTTTGTCTTGGAGAACGAAGGGTGCTCTTATCACTAATCTTAAAAATCATCGTTTTTCTGCCCAATAATGACACTTTCCAACACATTCACACCCTATACTAACACGATCTGCCTTATATTCTATCTCTATTGTATTTTTACCAAAATCAGACTAACTATAGCAACTTTTTGTTGTTTTTTTTTTTGTTTGATTTTCCAGATTTTCATGCACAAATCAGCTATGCAAATGCACGCTCGCGAACTAACTGGCCGTACAGAGGTCAAGCCACATCAATGCCAACAATGTCTTAAATCATTCAGCAGCAATCATCAATTAGTGCAACATATACGTGTCCATACTGGTGAAAAGCCATATAAATGTTCCTACTGTGATCGACGTTTTAAACAATTAAGTCATGTCCAACAACATACAAGACTGCATACGGGTGAGTTTTCAACCCCTCTACTAGTACAGGGTGTGTAAAAATATAATCGCGCAGTTGGCTGTGCTTTTAATCAATTAGTCGTAACTTGATTCACATTCTATCGCATTTGACGTTTCTCAATGAAGAAACAAGCAATTGAATCAAGCTGCGATATACGTCACCAAAAGCAGAACCAACTACGAGTTGAAATAGTGTTCTATAGTCCAGAGTGTGCGTTGTATTTTCCGTTTGTATTTGTCTTTTATATAACATACTCGGACAGTTGGCTATGATTTTAGTTAGGTAGTTGTAACTTGATTCATGTATAATATTCGTCAATTGACAAACAAATCATATAGTTGGCTGTGATTTTGATGGTAGTAACTTGATTCTTATTGGATAAAATTTGATGTTTCTCGATGTAAAAACAAGAAATCGAATCAAGCTACGATGTATGTTCCCAAGAGCATAGCCAATTGCGTTTTATAGTTCAGAGTGTGCGTTGTATTTTTCGTTTGTTTTTGTTTTTTTTTTGTGTAAGATACTCAGGCATAAAAACTGGATATTTTTGACAGTTGGCTATAATTTTAGTTAAGTAGTCGGAACTTGATTCATAATTCACAACATTTGACATTTATTAATGGAAAAACAAATCGTACAGTTGGCTGTGACTTTAATTAAGTATTATAGTAATTTGATTCTTATTGCATAACATTTGAAGTTTCTCAATGAAAGAAAAAAGAAGCAGTTGAATCAAGCTACGATGTACGCTTTCAAAAGCACAGCCAACTGGGAGATGAAATAGCATAAAAATTAAATATTTCACTCAGCTGGCTATGAATTAAGTTAGGAAGTCGTAACTTGATTAATATTTCATCCAATTTGACATTTATCAATGGAGAACAAATCACACAGTTGGCTGTGATTTCCATTAACACGAATGCTTGCTGTTTTGCAGTTGACATTTTTTAATAGAAAATCAAGTTACGATGTACGTCACTAAAAGCACAGCCAACTGCAAGACGAAATAGCGTTGTATAGTCCTGAGTGTTTCTATTTTTTTCATTTGTTTAGTGTAGCATACTCGGACATGAAAATTAAATATTTCTGCACAGGGGTCAGTTTTAATAATTCCAACAATAAGACAAGAAAAAAAACAACAACACACATACACTAGTTCAAAGCGATTCTTCTTAGGGGTTGATCTAATTAAAAATCGATCGAATTTTTCTGTGATTATTCTCAATTTAAGAGGGTTAAAAGTAGAACAAACACAACTGATCCCCTCTTGTCTCCATTTATTTTTATATTCGAAAAAAAAACCGATTATATTTAGGGGATGAAGATGATGATGACGATGATGGTGATGGTGATGGTGATGGAATAGAAAGGGTTGCATTTTTTCCATCCAAGGGGTGTTGAATGCATTAAGAACGTGAAGTCATTATTATAATTGTCTTTCTAATTCTTAAATCATCCCCTATTTTTTCTTATTTCTTATCGTCATCAATGTGGCAAATTTGCTACCCCTATATAATTTTTCCGAAATTTACTCGAATCTTTTTAATTTTATTTTAAAGGGGTTGGTATGTATATATGTCGATTAGTATTCTAGTAGGCGTCTAGGCCATTATCGATAAAGTACGATGATGGATGTAAAAATTCAACCCTTAAAAAGTGGTAATTTTTGTTATAGTTGGAGCTTTTATAAATGGTTAAAAAAAAATTGATAAGAGAATATTTAAATGTATTTTTAATTATATTGTAGAGAGCTTTCAAGATTCCCAGTTTGTTTTTTTGTTGTTGTTATTATTGTTGTTGTTATTATTTTGTTTCATCCCCTATTGGCGAGCTTTCAACGAAATAGAAATAATTTTTCATAATAATGTAATTAGTCGCAAATATTTAAATATTTAAATAAGGGTAATAGGAGGGGTTGTAAATTTCTATATTTGTATAAATTGACTACCACTATAATATATTGTAACTACCCCATAAAGACCACACATACACACAAAATTGAATCAATACTTGAACGGAAAACAGATCATGCTGAAACTATTTGTGACAATAATTTCATTTCAGCTGCAGCGATCTGTGCAGGGTACCTAAAATTCATTCCAAATGCGAATTTCCACCACGTACTCACCACCACCACCACCACCACTAAAATCACCACCACCACTATCGTTATATACTAACGGGGCATGCACTGTAGAGCTCCACTCGAAGCCCAAAATTTGATTTTAAATAAACATATTACAAAATTTCAGCAATTTTTAAATCTCCAAATCAACCCCTAAACTACCCCTGTTGAAACCAAATAGAATAAAACTTTTAAATCTACATAATTAATCGGTATAATTAGCTAGAACGTGTATATATCTTTGAATTATTAGAAAAAATAAAAAAATCGTTAAAAAATAGGTTGTATTTAAGGGTTGATTTCGTTGGACAACTAACAAGATCCACCCTATCTGTGTATTTCAAGTTTGATCTTTTGATTTAAACTACCCTTTCACAATATCATCACACATATGATGTTAGTAGTCATACATGACAAAATTGCAACAGTGGTAGTTTCCACCCTTTTGGACCTGAATCTGTGTGCGTATATTTACATGTGTGTGTGTGAGTGTGTACATTGCAGTTGAGGGTTCGATATGTGCACTATAGTTGACCAACTATTTAATGCTAATCAGTCGACGTTTTATTGATTTACTTTAAACAAAAATTCTAATACAGACAGTTGAAATTAAATTTTATAATATTGGGGATGATTTTGTTGTAGACACCGGATTTTTTCCAACACACCACCGTCGTTGATCTTGAGAAAAACTTTAATTTTAAACTTTTCGTCATCTTATTAGAACTCTACCTGAAACCCGTCTGTATTTAGTCCAGGGAAAAAAATTAGCATTGGGGGTAGTTTTTCATTTGCTCGAAAATTCACGATTTCGTTCCAAATTAGCACTGGAATTAAAGGAAATAATAACAATTTTTTAAGTATTAAAAATTATCAACTGTTTTTAGGTTCTATCAATTTCGCACCCCTATTCCTATATTTATATGTCTTATCAATAAACTGATATAAAGATTGATTCTTTAATTTAAATAAAACTACCCTTGTTTTTATGTAACTTTTATTAATCTTATTAGGTTGTATATAAAGTTTAAAAAACAATAAAAATTTAAGGGAAGCTTGTATTTTATATTTTCTTACTAGTCTACAATAATTACAGGACTGAAAGTGGTGTAAATTTTAGTATCAAATAGGGGTGGTTTTTAATATAATTGCAATTTTCTAAACATATTATGATATTTTTTGGAAAAATCGAAATATATCGTATTTTCTAGATTTATGTTTTCAACAGAGATTTACATTTTTCCCATCGTTTCAACCCTTTTTGGTCGATTTTACTCAAATTTATAGATTTGTTCCCGAAACACGACAATCAAAGGGTTGAAATTGATGTTTACAATAAAAACTTTCAAGATCAAATAAATTAGATTTAGAGGGTAGTTTTTCGATTTTATCTATTCTATTTTTAACTATTGTACTTTATAGGGGGTGAATTTTTAGAATTTGCAAGAAAATTTAAAAATTGTTAATAATTTTACAAAATATAAGGGGTGCTCTTATGTTTTTCTTTTTGAAATTGCCATCTCAAAGTTATGATTTTTACCCATTTTTTGCAGAGATTACAAAACTTGCCACCTTGATTCTTGTTTTTGTCTAGATTGCAGAAAAAGGTAGTGGAATTTTAAAATCAAATAGGGGTAGTTTCCAATATAATTGCAATATTTTTTCTAAACTGCGACATTTTAGAAAATAATTGAAATGTTTCTTGTTTTGCTTAGAATTAAGGGGTGGTTTTAAACAGATCCTCACAGTTTCTTCCAGTTTCAACCCTTTCTAGAGGAGTTTATTGAAATTTATAGATTTGTGTCAAAGGGTTGAAATGCGTCTTTACTATAAAAACATTAAAGATCAATTAAATTAGATTTATGGGGTAATTTTCAATTTTAACTATTCTATTTTGAATTATCGTATTTTGTACGGAGTAAATTTCCAAAATTTGCAAGAAATTTTTGAAATTGTTAAGAATTTTACAAAATATAAGGGGTGCTCTTATGTTTTTTTTTCCAAATTATCATCTCTAGATGTAACGATTTCTACCCCATTTTTTCTAGAAATCTCAAATCTTGCCAACTTGATTCTTGTTTTATTGCACAGAAACATTGTTTTTTTTCAAATCTTGAATTGCAATAAAACTACCCCTTTTGCTCGGATTTTTGAATAAATATTAAATAAAATCGCCCGGACATCAGGACCGTATTATGGGCGTAATAATTGTTCACGGGCCATTTATTTTTACCGCAACGTCAGGCTATATTTCATGCAATTCCATCGCATTAATATCTCTTAATTTTTTTAAGCGAAGAAATATTAAAATAAGGGTTGATTTTGTGATTTCCTTTCGAAAAATTTGCCAATTTCCGTGGTCTAGGAGTGTGCTTTTTCGATGGTGGTGTTTGTTAAAAATAGGGGATGATTTTTGATTCTTTACTATTTCTGTATAGGGGGTTAGATCGGATTCAAAATGGCGGTAGGCTCGGTTTGGTAAATTGCACTATACATGTGTGAGTGTGTGTGTGTAGTTCGACCATGCATGCATGCATGCTTTGGCATCAGTCAAGGGGGGTGGTGGCGGTGAGGGGTGAGAAAATGCAACGATGTTTCAGGGGTAGAGTGGAACTATAGGGGTTGTTGTTGTGTATGCGAGAGAAAGAGAGATGTATGTGTGATATATCTGTATAGGGGGTGGAGCCTCCCTTATATACTAAAACGGAATCAAATATTGTGCCGGTTGCGGAATAAAATTCAATTGTTTTGGACATTACGTTCGATTCGATCATTGCAAATTATTTTTTTCCACACCCCTCACCCCTTCTTTACACACACAGACACACACACTACAGATATGTTGACGGTTAAATTTACCCTCAAATATCATCGCCTACTTTGTGATATAGTAATTTGTTTAAGGAAACGTCCTGTGGTGCGATTGTCTATTGTTTCCTATTACAACCTTCTTTTATTTAATTTTTTTTTTGTTTAATAATTTTCACGGCCTACTAATCTTTAACTTTGTTGAATATTAAAAAGGGTTGAAGAATTGAATGAAGAATACAAAAAAATAAATGATTTTTTTTTCGTTATTGTTGACATGCATATGGTCAAGTAAACGCATATTAACCAACCGACTAACCCTTAAATTTTCCCGTATCTACCATCTGCCCTATTTCATCACCCCTTCACCCACCCCTCTACTATTGCCCATCGCACCTTAGACGACACCGAAAAAATTTGAATTGTAATCAACCATATGATAAGGTGAGAGGGTGGTGGTGGTGGTGATTGAAGAACAAACACCCCTAACCGAGTGTGTGTGTGTTTGTGAAAGGGCTGAAATTAAATGACCCCAATTTATGGCATGTCGAATGGGCGATAATGAGTTTTTATTGTGTTATCATTCCTGTTATTAAACTGGGAAAAACCTCGACGAGTTCAGCATGCTTAACGAACTTAATGACAGTTTTCGGTGGTTGAAGTGCAACACTAAGGGTAGGTGGTAGGGGTGGAGATGATAGTGAAAGTTTTAGTGTCAACTTAGTTGTTACTTCAAATTCAACGTTTCTTTGCGATTTTTAATTTGAATTAAACAATTAGAATTCTCAACCCTTATTTTAAATTTGAACGAGAAAAAAACAGATAAGGGTGGTCTTTTATTAAAAAATTGTGTCGATAAATCGAAGTTTTATTATTTTCATTAAATTGGTCGTGAAATTCTTCCATCGACATGCTGGATTTTTCATCTCAAAGTCGGGCTCCTTTATTATTAATAAAAGGATAAGTCAGTCAATTGGACAGGGGTGCGTTGGGGGTGAATCCGAGATAAGATGAGGGGATGATCTTCGAGATTATACACAGAAAAATCCGATAACAATAAACCAATTTTTAAATGTAGAAAAACGAAACTATAAATATTCGACATTTGTATGTATGTATATGCAAATCAACCCCTGTTTTTAACCCTCTTTTAAATTACACATAAGACATCAACAACCGGACGACGTTTGGACATAAATCCACCTATCTAAAGTACGTACGAATACTTCCCGGAGCAATAAAAAATCATGTCATGACAGGCATTTAAATTTTTCTTAAACAAGGGCACCGAGGGGGTGGGTGAATAATAACAACAAAAATAAAACTTACAGTACTCCATCAACCAGATGCTCGTCTTGTCGCTACATAAAATATCCGAAATTCATCATGAAAAAAAATTAAACGAATAAATTGAGTAAACGTTCTAACCCTCTCACCCCGCCACAACCCCAACACCGTATCTCCATACATGTAAAAAACAAGTGAAAGTTAAATAACCCCTTGGTCTATCTTCATTCACCACCACCACCACGATTATCGTAGTAAGCCAACAGTTACTACATATGGGTGATAGTATCAATTGTTTCGGGGATAAAGTTATTTAAAATTTCACAAAATAACGTATAATTAAACTGTTGGGGTCGTTTAACAAAAGACGAACGTTTATACAACAAGTGTTCTATGTTGTATTACCACTTAATAATAATAATAATAGTGGTGCTTGTAATTATTTTAAAGAAAAGATCTGGTGTATTAAGAATTGGTGGTAGTGGTGGTTGAAAAAACCACCCCTAAATCAATCTAATCTTCCATCAATTAATCAAACCAATAATTAGCACTTTCGTATAGCTATCTGTATGCAAATTAATTATAAACGGTGTGGTTTATGTAAATTACCCCATATAAAATGACAGGGGTTGTTTTTTTTTCAAAATTTTGCAAAATTTCTACCCCTCAGCGACAACTTTCTAAATCACAACCCACTTATTATCTCTATTATCTATAATTATAACCCACTACTACTACTACTACTACTACTGGTTTGTATTTTTTGATTATTATTAATTGTAGGGGTTGAAGACCGGAAAAAATCCCCACACACCTGTCCCCCGCAATGTTGATGATGATGATAGGCTCATATCATCGTTGTTCTGATAGTTATCGGCATTGTTTAGTTTGGACGACTGGGACAGGTGTTGTAGTGGGCCCCCCCGAAAAATACTTGAAACAATATGTTGATGAAGGGTTGAGGGGGTGGTGTGGGGTAAAATAGTGGGTGTGTTGTATGTATTTATAAGTAAAACGTATGTAGACCCCGTTGTAAAACAAAAAAAAATCGAATAAAGAAAGGTGCGTTAGTGACTTCAATTATTGCGATCCATAGCCATATGTTCGATTCAATTCCCTTTCTTGTAACTACTTTTTTGTTGTTGTACACCAGAAGGGTTGAATGGAATTATTAAAATTTAATTTCTTATTCTTATTTTTTCTCTTGTTTGTAATTATATAGGGGAGCGTCCGTATAAATGCCATTTACCAGATTGTGGACGTGCATTCATCCAATTATCAAATCTACAACAACATTTAAGGAATCATGATGCACAAGTGGAGCGTGCGAAAAATCGTCCATTCCATTGTACCATTTGTGGAAAAGGATTCGCTACGGAGTCCAGTTTAAGGACACATACATCGAAAGTAAGCCATGTATGTATTACACGAGTTTTGATTTTTCTTTTTTTATATTTTTTTCGAAATTTTGACCAAAAAGGTGCATGCTAGTACGTTGGTAAGATTTTTGACATTTTTAATTTTACACTGGAAGGTGTACACTAAGTAGAAGTCCAATTGTGTAACATTAACAATTTGATATTCTCAACGATAAATAGAATTAAATCAACTAATTTATAGCACATAACGGGCAATTTGTACAAAATTTGAGGTCCAATCCATAAAAAGTTACACTAATAGAAAGTCCAATAAACATAATACACATAATAACAGATTTGTACAGAATTTAAGGTTCAATTGTCTTTTTTTTTTAATTACACTTGTAATGTATAAGTTTCATTTCCACTATTACTGAAAAGTGACACTAACAATAAGAAATCGTAAAATTGTACAAAATTTGAAGTCCAATGCATTAAAAGTGAAAGTAATAGAAAGTTCAATAATGCACACAAATCAATACACGACAATTATTAAATCATCAAGAGATACATAAAAAATAAACCTATAAATGTAATAATGAATTTAGACAGAATCTGAAGCCCAATTGACATTTTTAACAAAAAATTACACTTGTAATGCAAATAGAAAGTAAAAGTTACATCAAATAGTCAAAGTTAGACATATCTAGCAAATATATCAGCAAAATTGTACAAAATTTGAAGTCCAATCCATAAAAACTGACACTAATAGAAAGTCCAATAATGTATACAAATTAAAACTAGATGATTATTGAATCATCGATACATTAAAAATGAACCAATAAACATAATAAGAAACTTGTACAGAATGTGAAGTCCAATTGCCATTTTAAACAAACAATTACATTTGTAATGTAAATAAAAAGTGAAAGTTACACTAAATAATTAAGATTAGGCATATCTAGAAAATATAATAGCAAAATTGTACAAAATTAGAAGTCTTGTTTCCACGATTACATAAAAGTGACACTAATGTATTTTCAAAAAGTCAGTGCAAAAGGTACAAAAATCAATTACAAATTGTTGTAAATTTGTCTCTAGACAGAATTTACATTTTACAAATTTTAATTTACCAAGATAGACAATCTTATCCAACATTACAATAGATTTGTACTTAATTTGAAGCCCTATTTACACTATTATTGAAAAATGACATTAATAGAAAGTCCATGAAGCAAGTCCGCGACAATTATCAAATTATCAATACTTAAAAATAGACTTATGTAACAAAAATAAATTTGTATGGAATTGTATGGAATTTGAAGCCCAATTATCATTTTTACCAAAAAGTTACACTTGTAACGCATATAAAAATAGAAAGTTCCACCAATTTACAAAAAAAACAACAAACAACTTATTCAATATAACAGCGAATTTGTACGATATCTGGACTGCTATTATTACCAAGAAGTGACACTTATTGTCCAATTAAATACAATGAAGTCCAATTATGCCCAATTACTACAAAAATCAAGAAGACCCAGTTTCATTGTAACACCAACTTTTGTAATTTAAATCTATACATAAATTACATTTTTTAACTAACAGTAGACTTGTACAAAATTTGAAGTCCTATTTCTAGTGCATCTAAAAAGTGACACTAAAGTTTACTAATGCATTTCTTAAAAGCAAATCCAATTATGTGCAAAAATTAAAAGAACACAATTACACTAAATCACCAACTGTTGATAATAAGTTAAATTTTGTAAGTCCATATTCCTATATTTATTCAAATAAATGAAGAAAATAAGCGCAATTATATTTGTTTTCTCAGCTGGACTTCAAAATTTCAAATTCAAGATTCGAATTTCATCAAAAAGTGACAAAGTTTTTGTACAAAATTACTATCAATTTTGGAAGTCTCATCAATATCCTTCTATATCTTAGTTGGAATTACAAAATTTGAAGCCCATTTGTGTGCATTTATATTCGTGTGTGTTCAGTGTAACTTTTTATTTTTTGAAAAAATGTAAGAATTAAGTAATTTTATATAAGTGTAACAATATTTGGACTTAACCTTTGCTTCTTTTATGTAATTCTTAAATTTGCACTATTTTGAATAATTTCACAAAATTTGCTTATCATTCACTAATCACTATAGCGATTGCCTAGAGTTGTTACACTAAAGTGTAAGCTTTCTAGTGACATTAAAGTGTACACCATCCAGTATGCGTTCAATTATTTTTATTTCAGATTTTCTTAATTTAAACACAGTGGTATTGTATTTTATTGATTTATATTTTGATTTTCTAATTATTATTATTTTTTTACATTTGTACTTCATGTGTATGTACACTAGGATGAAGTCTTGATTATCCGATCCGTAGTTATATTATTTCAATGTAATATATCGGATAATAAAGACTTAATATTTCATAAATTACTACAAAAATATTGGATATTTTTCAACGATTTAATCAAGAATTTTTGGATATTAAACTTTTTCCCAGTACTCACCCCCTAGTCTAGACCCATCTACCCCCAATTTGCCTCATACCACTCCAACCAACCCTCATAACTCAACTTTACCCTCTTATAAGAGAATCCACTTTGCTTTTCAATCGTTTTTCTTACAAAAAGAAAAACGAACAAACCACCACCACCAGCGCCCATGAACACGACGATGGGGTAGTGTTGGTAGCAGTGGTGGTGGTGACGATGACGGTGGAATTTAAGAAATCCCAGTATCAGGTGCGCCTGTTTAATTGAAAAATCTCATCCTAATCCGCAATTATGCGCCAAAACCAACCCCTTTATCTCCTCGTTTTTCTTAAATGTTTTTTCCACCCCCCAGCCCCTTTATAACCCACTGTCTATCTCTTATTTCTGTCTAATTCTCACAATAACTTTGTCGATGATTTTTTCATTGTGGAGGAGGGTTCTTTTGGTTTTTCTTCATAGCTAATCAGTTGAGTGTAGTTCGGAATTAGGGGTTGGATGGAATTATGGGGTGGTAGTGGTGGTGGTTGTGTCCGAGATCCGGTCCATTAAAATATGAAAATAACGAAAACGATTAAGAGAAAAAGATGCGTGCACGGAAGACATTAAAAAAGAAACGACGAGTATAGAGGGTAGTGGTGGTTGTTATTCTTCTTGTATATTGTTATAGTAGAAGTGGTGTGAGTTGGGGGTGGTTTGCATGTTTGAAACCATTCAGTTTTAACCCTTTTGTATCAAAAAACTATTTTTGTTATACTACAATTTCTATAAAACGGACAAACTTAAAATATACAAAATAGGGTAGAAGAAAATATATTAAAGGGGTAGAAATACACACATATATACAATAACAAAAAAATTATGTAACATCACTTGATATTAAAACAATAGTTTCTTTAATTTATTTCAAAAAATAAATAATGTACACGTCTCAGATATAAATTTTAAGAATGAAGCAAAGGGGTTGATTGTTGTATTAGTAAATAAGTAAAGGGGTTGGTTGGTGGTGCGTACAACAAAGCGAAGAAACGTACTGTATTTTTTCTGTTTTGCTTGTTTCTTAAAATTTATGACGACAGGTAAAGTTGGCGGTCTGTTTCTGGTTATTTTAATGTGTTAAGAATAGGGGATGAAAGTTTTCGTGTTTTTTGCAAACGCACCCACAAATAAAGCACGCAAACGTTAACTTTAGAAGAATTCACGTTAACTTTAGAAAAATTGACAAAAACGCAGGCGCAGGAGCCTGCAACCCAACAGCTGCGGTTGCAGGATTATAACCTCAAATATCGAAATTGCGCGATTTTAGCGTAAATTAACACTAAAGTTAATGTACCAATATATACGTTGCGTAATTTGTTCATCGAGGGGTGAAATTCTATTGTTTTTTTATATAAATTGGCTCAAATACCGTGAATATCGCCGATTTAAATCACTGGAATTCATTGTAAAAATACACAAATGTGTGTGTGTTATCACCACCACCATCTTTTCGCTTATTTGTTAAAAGAATTAGTCGAGCTCCACCCCATCAATATACCCTGAACAAATGAGATGCATTTTTTATTTGGCATTTTTTCACGCACGCGATTCCGTTCCACGCCCACTTCCTTTCCGGCAGCCGTAACTTTACATTTGAACGTGCCTGTGTGTGTGTGAAGGGAGGAATACGGAGAAAAAAAAACGAATGGTGGTTGATTATACGGAGAGAACACGGGGTGAAAACCACCCCGACAAAAATTACATATTGGCACAATATTAGTTGATGAGACAACCGTCACCACCCTGTCGTCTTCGATTTTTATAAAGAATGACCTAGTCTCTTAGTTTTCGAGATGATGAGTCACCCCTTTAGTCGGACGAAAAAAGGGGTGACTGAAAAGGGTGAATAAAAAATGGGGTAAATTTTCGTTTGCAATCCCTCAATTGTAATTGCATAGAAATTGATGATGATGACTGAACTATAATCATCGATATTAACATAGAATTGAGGGATGATTTTTTCGAAAAAATAACGATCGAGGGTTGAAAATTTCTAAATTGGCAAGAAAAATAGCCTTCTAGTTGTAAATAAACTGACATTTTCTTCGAATTTAATATTTAATTAGGCCACCCCATCGTCCATCTCTTCATTACTAATATTCCTTCTTTTTTTGACCCCTAATAAGCTACTGTATCTTATTCATTTTAAGTCCGTTAATCATCCCCTTGTGTCCGTCTGTCTGATAACAAGGGGCAAAAATTCTACCTTACACTTGTAACACCACCACCCTCTTGAGTAGGATAAGAAATGGAACGAAAGAAAACAAGGGGGTGGGCAGAAATAAACGAACAGGAATACTCAAAATGTGATAAAGAATGCATGGTAATTACGTGAAAAACTTGAAACAGACAGGGTGGAATTGTGTGGGGTATCAGGGGTGC
This sequence comes from Mylabris phalerata, assembly GCA_020740385.1. NCBI lineage: Eukaryota > Metazoa > Arthropoda > Insecta > Coleoptera > Meloidae > Mylabris > Mylabris phalerata. The sequence continues at coordinate 598,752 of JAJEOX010000290.1, forward strand.
GAACAAGAAAAATCATGATCTGTTTCTTTTAACATTTATGAGAAATTATACACCCCCCGTTTTAAGCTTGTTTAGAAATAAATCTAAAAGAAAAGTCAGCAAGTGATGGGGTTGGGGGTGGTTTTGTTGAGAAAAAAACAGACGACGACAACAACAACGACATACTAAATTGCTAAGACGTATTTCGTTGATTACAAGTTAAATTCTTGAATTAAAAACAAGGTAGATTGGCTCTGTTAAAAGGTATTTAATTTTTATAGCTGTCAGGGGTGATTTTACATTTTTTCCTCTATCTCTTTTACATTTTCTACCATTTACTATCTTTCATCTTTGTTTATTTCATATTTTTTGCATTTGAACAAACACTAATAATATCTAAAGAAATCAACCCCCGTTATTTTATCCATGTCTGTGCTTTTCTGTCTATACATATATTATACGATTTTCTAAGGGAAATTGTAGAAAATTACATTTTCAATAATAGGGAGATTTAAGTGATTTTTCAAACTGTTTAAAATTTCAAAAGAGCTATTATGAATCTACCGAACGACCCGTACAAAACCACCCTCTTGTAACAAATTTGGTCAAAAAGCGGTGAAATTCACGAAAATCGGTCATTTTAACCAGATTTTTGGCCTAATTTTGGGGTAGATCTTAGAAAATATAGCTCATTTTGTAACAAATTTACACGTTTAACAATAGTTACATTTACACTACGTAACCCTACAATTAAAGTAATGTGTGGCTTATTACTAACAATATTCCAATAAAAAACGTTAAATATTGAGAAAGTTACACCAATGTGAGGCTAAATTAGATTTTGTCACTTTTGGGCAAACATTAGAGCCTTATTTTACTTTGATTTGCTAGTAAAAAGAATGGAATTGTCTAATGTTGCTTAAAATACAATAAATTTAGTAACAAATGTACATTTTTACCAAAAGTTACATTTTTGCTATTTTTTTACACAAAATACAACGCTACAACTAGCGTGATTATACGCTTATTACTAACAATTCAACAACAAAAATCGAGTAATATTGATAAAAGTTACACAAATTTAAAGTTAAATGAGATTTTGTCACTTTTGATAATAATTTAAGGCTCATTTTTGAATTGTCATGTTGTAAATTGTGTAAAAAAATTACACTTTTAACAAGACTTACATTTACACCATTGTGACAACTTTCTACTAAAAGCCGCCCAATATTAGCCAAAGTTACACTAATTTAAGGCTAAATTAGATTTTGTCATTTTGAGACTAATTTTTCCTAGATTGTTTTCAAAAATGCAATAAATTTTGTAACCTTCAATAATACATTAATTTTTTACACAGTAACTCTACAACAATTCCACAATAAAAATCCCTGAATATTAACCAGAGCTTCTCTAAATTAGGGCTAAATTAGATTTTTACATTTTTTGGCAAACATTTAACGCTTACTTTTCTTGGACTTGCAAACAGAAAAAATTGGAATTGTCCAATTTTGTAACTAATTTACATTTTCAACAATATTAATTTACACTAATTTCTTACACTATACATATCCTATTACAAAAATGACTAAGTTTTGATTAACAGCTTAACAATATAAATCCATCAAAGTTACACTAATATAAGGCTTGATTAGATTTTGTCACTAAGCCAATTACGTAAGGCTTATTTTTATTGATTTGCAAGAAAAAGGCTTAAGATTATCCAGTTTCAAGCCATATCATGGATTGTGTTAAAAAATGCAGTAAATTTTATAAAAAACTTACATTTGCAACAATAGTTACATTTTTGTTAATTTTTTACATTGTATAGCCTCATACCAAGAGCAATTAAAAGCTTATAGCTAAGAAGTCTTCAATAAAAAAACCTTAAACCTCTTGCAAGCAAAAAAACATTAAATTGTCTGATTTTGCATGGCATGGGGAGCTCCTTTTGAAAAAACTGTGTAACAAATTTACACTTTTAAAAATAGTTACATTTACACATTTTTTGACATTATATAAGTCTGTATCACTAACAACTAACTTAATAATAAAAATCAGTAAACATTAACCAAAGTTACACTAACTGGGGTTTAATTTTGTCACTTTTTAACAATTACATCAGGCTTATAAGCAAAGCGGTTAAAAGTACAAAATGCAATAAAATTTGTAACAAACTTACTCTTAGGTTACACCCAACCTCATAAAATTTTCCAAAACATCAAATCACCAGCATTTTTTCATAGTTACACTAATTATTACATCATGCTATAAATTTTTCCATAAACTAAGCATTACACTATTTTTTACATTATATAACCCTATAACAAAAACGAATGAAAGCTTTTAACTAACAATTGAACTGTAAAAATCTGTAAATATTCACCAAAGTTACATTAATTTAAGGCTTAATTGTGACACTTTTTAGCATTTACATGATCCTTTGTTGATTTACAAGCAAAAACAAAATATAGCAAAATTTGTAACAAATTTACCCTTTCCTTTCACGTTTTTCTTCACACACCCACTTAAGATTTATCAAAACATCATCCCTTAAATTGTTCTCATATTTACACTAATTATTAGATTATGCTAAAAATTGTTACATAAATTTATTTTTTACATAAATCTTAAACTACTAAATACTTAACGAAAGTAGGTTAGCGTAACAAATATTTATTATCGTCTCTAATTTCTACCAATTTTCCTCTTAAATCACCCCCCAAATAATGACATAAAATTGTTACATAAATGATTTGTTTATACACAAACAATCGACAAAAATCAATTGTATCAACTATAATAAGGGTCGATTTTGTCTATTAAGAAAATTGGAAATAACACAAAATTATCTAACAAACCCTTAAAACTAACAATTTCTAATAAATAATTTCACCCTTACCATATACAAACATACAAAATCAGTGACATTAATATTTTGCCATATCATTTCTTATTATCGATTGTTTTCATTTTCTTTTGTTTGTTGTTTTTTACCAGCAATTCGAATCAGTTTACCTTGTTCAATATAATTGATCGATGTTCATTTTTTAATTTAATTTATCATCAACAGTCACTTGTCCTTTTATATATTTACAAAAGGTCACTATTATAACACATTAATTAAATAGTTTTTCTTTTGTTTTGTACGCTTGTTTTTTTTTCTATTAATTTTAATTGGTTGATTTATCGGGTCATCTATTTTTGTTTTAACATAATAACCTTAAATTTGACGTTGAAAAAAGGCCGCCCTATTAACAAAAATTTTCAAAAAAAAGAAACTTCAATAACTAACAAATCCAGGAGTGTATTGTCAAAAAAAATAAGCCCAAATCAAACCAAACGTACTATTTTTATGTTGGTATTATTATTGTTGTTGTAATTGTACCAAGTTTGGTTTGATTGGAGTTTGAAATTAACGCGCGCCTTTTGTCAACAGTGTATTGGTCGTTTGCAGCAACATGCCGCTCTGATTGGTGGACCAAATGCCACGTCATGTCCATTATGTCATAAAATGTTCTTGGGTGGTGAAGCTCTAATGGAACATATGAAGCATACGCATAAAGACCCGAATGCATCGGGGGTAGCCAGTAAGTATCTAATTTTGATGGCAAATTTCCACCCTTATCAACGGTTAATATAAAAAACAACCACACTTACACAAAACAAAGTTGGCTTTGATTCTTTTTCGTGTTATTGTTGTTAATAATGATGATGATGATGATGATGATGATGATGAGGATTTCCTTCAATCATAAATCAACGTCGTGTTGCCACTTAAAAATTCAAAAGCCCCCCAACTATCATCCCTTATGTTGTACGCTAATTGTAACATAGAAAAAGATCGATTAACCCCTTTTTGGGGAAGTTGTAAGAAAGGGGATGAAAGGGTTTGTTTTGTAAAAAAAGGAACAAAGCCAACTTGATTTGTTACTAATTAACAGTACTAACTCAGTTATTTTTAAGTTAAGTTTAAGTTGCTTAAGCGGTGCTTAGACCCTCATTCACCACGTTTTCCCGTCCTTAAAGTCGTGTTATTTTGTGTATTAGTAATGCTTATTGTTTTTCCTCGTATCGAAATCGATTTCTGATTGACAATTGACAATCTGATAACAAATTGTAGTGATAATTGATAGTAGGTCGCTTTTTTTTGATTTGTTGTTGTTGTTTGGTGTTGTTATTAGAATTTAAAATATTTATATATTAAAAAAAAAAACAAACGAATCCTTGGGGTTGCTTGGCTTTATCTATTTTTTTTCTCTCTATCTGTTGACGTCATCGATCCTTATTTAGCGAAAAGAAGGACGGCAAACCATCCGTGTCCAGTCTGTGGTAAACATTACGTCAATGAAGGATCATTAAGGAAACATTTAGCATGCCATCCGGAAACATCACAATTATCAAGTTCGTTGAGAATGTGGCCGTGTTCTGTTTGTCAAGCAGTTTTTACACACGAATCAGGTACGAAATCTCTACAATTTTCCAAAAAATAAAACAAAAGAACAACAAAAAAATATACTCATCAGTCGTACAGATTGCCCCATTTTGAATGCCACAAAAATACCATTGATAATGGGACAGCCTGTATATTCTTAACACGTTGACGAGATAGTATCGCAAATTTCTATGTAAGAACTGTTGATGACACTATTATTATTGTTATTATTATTATTATTATTATTTTATGATTTAAAACAAAAGATCAAAGCCAAACAAAAAAAAAAAGAAAAAGCATAGCAGCCCTCTTTGATTGTCTTTCCAGCAACTGATGAGGATATGTTGTTTTTTAAATGTCTACCGTAAGCTTAAATGTTGTTTTATTTTTTGCTATGATTATAATTTTTTTAAAGAGTTAATCGTAGAAGGGCTCTAATATGTTTTCTCTTTTGCTTATAAAGGTCTTCTAACCCATATGGAGCATATGCGTATGGATCCGAAACATCAATTTGCTGCCCAATATGTTCTGTCTAGAGCAGCTGCTGAACGCCGTGAACGGGAGACTTTATTGGCTGCAGTTTCGGCAACAGCATCCGGTAGTAGTCTGTTGGGTTTGCCGGGTATGACAGGACCAGGTATCTATCAATTCTAAATTGATTGCCAAAATGTTTTGCTATAGTTTGGTCGGTTTGGCCTAGCAATTGTTGCCTTAATTTTGATTTTGGCCGACGTAGGGAACTTGAACAGTACTTGCCAGAATGTTGAAACCTATATAAGTGATATTAACAAAAGTCTAAAAGCATTTAAAGTATAAATTTAAAGGTCTACTTAAACCTCAAACAATTCTATTTCAATACTTCTTGATGATTTCGTTACAAATGTTGCTAAAAACTGAAAATTTTGAACTCAGAAACGAAATTTTGCGCAAAGTAGTCCTAAGAGCATCTCTTCAAGTGAAATCAATTCAAATTACTTCCTATTTGGTCTAATTGTGCATGTCGATTGTAGCAATATATTTGATTTTGACTGAGGTAGGGAGCTTGATTAGTTCTAGCCAAAACGTTAAAATCTGTTAAGTTTTTTGGCAGAAAACCCACAAGCACTTTCGAATATTTGGCTTTACTTTGAAGTAATGTTCTGCAAAAATTTGACATAATTTGCTATAAACTTCTTTCAAAGTAAAAATTTTGATTAATCTTTTAACTTGAACCAATACTGTTTAAAATTTTGCTAAAACCTGATTAATTTGAACTCAAAAACAAAAATTTTGCACAGAAGAAGTCGATTTGCCCTTCCTAAAATCATCTACTTTGAACAATTTCAAATGGAATCCATTCTAAGTTTAGCTCGTTGGCTTAAACTTTTCTTATGTTAATTGACGTGCGGTAACACATCTAAGGTGTCGTCCAAAATGTTTTGTCATCCTTTTGTCTGATTTTGTACATTGATTATATCATTAAATTAAACTTATCTGAGGTAGGGAGCTTAATCTGTTCAGTCAAAAAGCTAAATAATTGACATTTTAAGGCAGAAAATCTAAAAGCACTTTTGGGCATGTGGGCTTATTTCCTAATGAAGTTTTGACAAAATTTGGCATATTGTATGGTTCAAAGTTCCAGAGTTTGAATTTTGAGCTATCCCTCAATTTGAACTAATTCTGTTCTAAATTTTGCTAAAAACTGCCAAATTTAAACTCAGAAGCCAACATTTTGCCCAACTAAAGGCGTTTTAAAGTTCCAAAAAGATCTTCTCGGAACAATTTAAATAAAATTTACTTCAAATTGCTTCTCAAAATGTTTTTAATAAATTAGGCTTATCTAGGTGCAGTTTCTTTGGCATAAACTGCTGTAGATTATGTTTCCAGGATATAAATTATGAAGTTTCAACTTCTTCACAAAAGATTTTTCACGAAATACCCAAATTGTATGATTCTCTGGTTTAGTTTGGTCAAAATCAGAATGCAAAAATTTTGGAAAATTGAAGGAGTTCCATCAAAACAAAGACACTTTGGCATTTTACATTTTTACATACTTTTCCACATAACGACATAGTAATGTCGACATATTAATATGCTTACATATGCAGTATGTACTAATGTACATATGTAGTATGTACTAATAATTACACTATGTCTTGAATTTTTACATATCATTAGGGCATTAGCTTTCTAGGCTACTGTGCACTTAGCTTGAGTAGTGTGATAACTGCTTATTATCGTTTCTAATTTTTAATGATTCTTCTCAAATCACTCCAAATATGACAACAAAAATGTATGTCCAAACTTTACAGTGTCTAAATTGCCTCATTGTTAACAACTGTCTACCTCAATCTTGCCTAAAACAGGATGCGAAACTTCTGGAAAATTGAGGCAATTTCACCAAAAGTTTCGCTATCCAACTGTAACCAAACAGTAGCTTTTTTGGCATATAGTATTTTTACATTTTTCTTCACCTAAGCCCAATGTAGACGTACATTGAAATATGAAGATACTGACCTTTTTCACAATTATACTAAAAGTTACATTATGGTATTAGTTTTTACATAAACTAAACCTAAATAATGAGACAAAATTGTTACATAAATGAGTTGTTTATACCAAACAACCATACCTTTGAAACAAAGTAGCTCCAACATTGCCAAAATTGTCTTATTTTTAACAGTTGCATACTTCGATTTTGCCTAAAACAGGATACAAAACTTGTAAAAAATCGAATGACCTCCACGAAAAATTGAGCCATCTAAATGTAACAAAATATAGACATTTTTGGCACGTACTATAAACTTTTTGGTAACATTTCGGCAATCATATTTGCCACAATTTTGATTAAATTTGAACTATGATTTTCTCATAATTGTTTTTTCCAATCTGTTGTTATCGACGGTAATCTAGCTAGTGGTAGTCCAATGTGTGCCTCACCAAGTGCACATAGTGACAGTTCATCAGGTAATGGTCGTTTATCATCAGCTGGCTCCGAAACTGGTGGTCTAAATAATAATAACAATAATAACAACAATAATAATAATAATTGTACGACGAAACTGAATGATATTCTAAGGAGTAGTAATAATGGTTTACATCAGCAATATAATGTTGAAGAACAATTACATAATGCAAATCGTATGGCAGTCATAGCAAATATGGTTGGTCAAAGTGGTGTACCACCTGGTTTAGGTTCAGATTCTTCAGCTGCTGCTGCCAATATTGCCAATATTGCCAATCTTGCCATGAGACTGGGTGTAACGCAGGTAAACAAAAAAAAAACTATCAGTGGGTTGCGCTAGGCTATGTCACATATTTGACATAAAGTTAAAATAATATTTCTGTTGTATCGTAGAAATTTTGACATTATGCTAATTTGATGTGCTGGCAAATTTATTTGAGCTTATGTTCTTATGAATACTACCAACATTAGTTCTAGTTTCTCGTGAAAATCACTAAACTAAGTGCAGCCCATTTAGATTTACAATCTCGTTAAACATTTGACACAATGATAAAGCTTTGTAATAAATTGTTACATCATGGAATTTATATGCTACCAAATTTGACACAAGCTCTAGCATCTCGTGAAAAGCACTAAACCCACTATCAATGCATTTAGTGATAAAAATGGTGCAATACAGTTAAATGTACAATCTTGTCAAATATTTGACACAATGTTAAAGCTTTGCCAACGTATTAAACTGTTGCATAATAGGATTTTGATACTGTGTTAGGTATAGATGTCAAATAATATATGACATCTATGGTGTTAGGTAAATGGACATCCTACCAAACCAAACTCTAGTTTTTCTAGGTTAATTTGTCACAAAATTTTGTTTATATGAGCTTTTGTTCCTGTCACTACTACCAACATGAGCTAGTTTCTCTCAAAAATCATTAAACTTAATAGAGCAACACATTTAAATTTACAATATTGTTGAATATTTGACACAATGTTAAAACTTTCACAATTAAATTGTTACACTATTGAATTTTGTCACTAATCAGATATGGTGATAAAACATACATATGCTGTTTTTTGTTTGAAAATCACTAAATTAGGTAGAGGAACCCATTTAAATTCATAATGTTAAATATTTTACACAATGCTAGAGCTTTGTAATAAATTGTTACACTATGGAATTTCGCCATTGTTTCAAATTGATATGCTGTCAAATTTGATAAAACAATTTGCCAAAATTTCATTTGAGATTATATTCTGTCAGTACTACCAAAATAAGCTCTAGTTTCTCTTGAAAATCACTAAACTCTATCAGTGCATTTGGTGTAAAAATAATGCAGCACTTGTATGTAAATATACAGTCAAATATTTGACATAATATCAAATATTTGACATAATGTTGAAGCTTTGACAATTAAATTGTTACATTATGGAATTGTGTCACTTATATTAAATTGACATGCACCCAATTTTGACACAAATAATCTCTAATTTCTGTCGATTTGATATACTGCCAAATTTGTCACAAAAATGTATTTTACATACATGACAAAAGGTCATTGGTTTCTGTTCTAGTCAGTACTACTGACATATTCTCTTAAAAATCACTAAACTAAATATTGTTAAATAATGCTAGAGCTTTGACAGCATACAAATTGTTGCATTATGGCACTTTGTCACTGTGTTAATTTGGCTTACTACTAAATATAACACACATACATTTTAGGTTTTTTTGAAAATCACCAAACTCACTAGCAGTGCCTTTAGTGATTAAAATAATGCAGTACTTTCAAGTGTACAATGTTGTTAAATATTTAACACAATGCTAGAGCTTTGACACAATATTAAATTGTTACATTTTAGGATTTTGTCATTGCACTAATTCGATGTGCTGCCAATATGGCAAAATTTGTGTAACTATGACTTTGACAAAATTATGGCATTATGGGATTTTGTCAATGTGTTAGTTTGATATGCTGCCAAATTTGGCAGCAAATTTCAATTCAATTAGGTTCTACTCAATACTACCAACATAGGCTCCGGTTTCTCTTGAAAATCACTAAACTTTCTGGTAGTGCATTTGGTGTTAAAAATAGTGCAACGCATTTGAATTTCCAATGTTGTTAAATAAATGTGTTTGACACAATGTTAAAGCTTTGACAGTATGTTAAATTGTTACATTATGATATTTTGTCTCTGTATTAATTGGATGTGGTACCAAATTTGACACAAAATTGTACTTATATGGAAAAAAATTCGATTTTTTTCTCAGTACTACTAATTGTAGTTCTTTGAAAATCACACATTTAAATTTAGTGTTGTTAAAATAAATGTACATATTTAACATAATGTTTTAGATTGTCATATTATGGAATTTTGTCACTATAACAAAATGTCAACTTTTTGGATTTTGTATTCCTTTCACACGTCGAAAATCACTAAAATAAATGATACAACACATTTAAACTTACAATGTTAACGATTCGACAACTTATTAAAATGTTGCACTATGGAATTTTATCACTGTGCTAAATTATCATGCTGCTAAAAATGACACAATTTTTTTTTATATTAATTGTCAGTATTACCAACACAGTTCTCTTAATAATCACTAAACTAATGTACTAATTTAAATGTACAACATTGTTACATTTTGACATAGCATGGCGCAACCTACCGTATGTTTATTAACTTATGACATAAAATGTAACTTTTTTGATATTCTTTTAAAGGCAAATCAAGTGAACAATAGTAGCAACCCATCAACACCACCAATAACAAATGACACATTATCAGCATCAATGAATGCAATGAATGCAATGCGCGCCTCAATGGACAGTATACGCAATATGGATGCAATGCGTAATTCCGTGATGGATATGTCATCACCAACAACCGCCCAACAACAACAACAACAACAGGAGGCATTACGCATGCAAGAGGCATTATTACGTTCGCAAGCCGAGGCGGCATTACGTTTAGCAATGAGCCAAGCCTTGCCACAATTGAATGCCACCACCCAACAAGATAACAACAATCCATTAAGGCACAATGGCAATTATCAAACCCATCAACAACACCACCATCATCAGGGTAGCCAACAATTAAGTCCTGATTTAACTGAAGCGTTACGTTTACAAGAACAACGATTAGAGCAGGCGTTACGTTTGCATGGTAGTGATCCAAGAACGTTAGGGTTTCCATTGGCGGCGCAACAACAACAACAACAGGCGCAGCAACAGCAACAACAACAACAAGCACCACAACAACAGCAGCAACAACAGCAACAGCAACAACAACCATGAAATTTCAGTTATTACTGAACGCATTCAAACGCCACTAGTACCAATGGTGACACGTTTCTTTCGATAACAACAACAATAATTGGAAAGTACAAAAAATCAACACTAGGGGGAGGTGTCAGGTAAAAAAAACAATTTCGCAACATATCAGATAGCCTGATGCTTCGATTTAGTCGAAAAAAATTTTGAAAAAAAAAACAAAAATGTGCCAAATATTTTGTTTTAAGGTTAACTCCACACTGAAATTTTTTTCAAAAAAAAAAAATTAAATGACGTTGTAATGCGCTCAGTATAATCCTGATGGCTACGCCATATTTATTTACTATATATAATTAATAATTTAATATATAAATATATCTATATTTATATTCTATTGCACTTTAAAAGTGCAACAACTATACATATATATAAATATAAATAAATATAAATAGATAGATAGAGATAGATAGTTATAAATAATTAATAGAAGAAGAAAAAATATTGCAAATAGTTTTAATTAACAAAAAAACAAAAAATTTTAAACAAAAAATAGTATGAATGTTGAGAGTGCTAGATTTGTTGTTCAATTGTTTCTGAAAGGGTGGATTTTCGGTTTTTTTTCATTTAGTAAATTAAGTGTTAAACTATAACCTGTACACAAAGCCGTGCAAAGACAATTTTCTTAAAAAAATTCAAGGGGGTGGTGATTTCGAACAATTAGAACCACCCCTACTTTAGGGGTGGAGAATTAACAAACAGGGGTACACCGTTATTATCGCGTGGTAATAATAGGGTTAGTTTTAGGTTGTTTTTTTTTTGTAAATAATTCGATTTTTCGAGTTGATTTGGGGATTTTCAAAAATTACACGATAATCCGGTGGGAATTCGAAATTGGCGCCATTTATTTTGCGTTTTTGTTTTTTTTTTCGGGAAAAAACAAAACAAAACAACAACTGACTGTGATTTTTCTTAATAATTAAAATAATCTATAAACTTATAATTGTATAAATAGTGGAAAAGAGAGAAAGATACTAAGTAATTAATTAATTAAGCGAAAGTAATTAATTAGTAAATTTGTAGTGGGTATTTTTTAATTAATTTGGGCCGGAAACGTGTATCAGCAATAATTTTTTTTTAATTAATTAGAAAAGTTAACAAACGAATAATTTTGCAATGATTACTGTGATTTCTTTTTATTTTTGAAAAATTATATAAATTTGAAAACGTACAATTCTATAGAGTATATTTTTTTGTTTTTATTATCATTATTTTTATTATTTTTGAAAAATTTTAAAAAATTTAAAACAGAGAGGGTGCTTGTCGAGAATGAATGAAGGATGGATGTTTGTTTTTTTCGAGTACTTAATTTACAGGAATTTCGGTCAAAATTTTGATTTTCCCAAAATTTGTGGTTTTTACCAAACTGTAAATAAAAAAAGAACTACCCCTCTATTCTACATCCACACATACACAAACACATATAGCCTGTAAATACAATGCTCGCAGTATTCTCCGGAACCGGGCCGGGTGGTGGGCGGGCTCTTTGGGCGAAATTTCGAAAAATTTAACCCCTTTGGAAAAGTTTAGCCCACTAAAGAGCCCGGCCACCATCCGGCCGCCATTTTCAATCACATAAACAATAGACATAAATATAGACAATAGTTTAAAAAAATAATAATAAAGGAATTATAATGCAATAGTCTTGGATGGCCAAAATTTTGGCCATTTCGAATATAAATTCCCCAAAAAGTGACGAATTTTCTTCGAATAGACAATTTCGACGATCATCGATTGATGCTCGTTATTCAAACGAATAAATACCGATTTTTGACACTATACAGGTAGTACCAAATATAAAATAAAATACAATAGCCCGGTTGCACAAAGTGCTACAAAACATTTTGCCCATACCATAAACACACAACTCATTATTTAATTAAATAATTACGTTCAATTCGATGCGTAATTATCCATATTTCAAAAGAAAACAACAAAAATCTACAATAGCCCAATCGGTTGGCACTCCAGTTGGTACTCTAGCTCAACAGGGCCAACTAGGGTGCTAAACGAATTCAAATTTTTTTACAATAAAACTACTACAATCATCAATAACAACAATAAAATAAAACAAATAGGATTCGGGTTGCCCACCCGGACTTTCTCTCGGAAAATCTCCGTATTTTTACATATAAATATTGAAGTCTATAATTGCCCGAATGGACGAATATTTATTGTAAAATTACTAATTCAAAATTCAAACAGCATCAAAAAAAAAAACACTAAATTTTCGTTGCAATAGCCCACTAATACACCGGCGTTTTTGGGATTTTCCAATTCCATGGCGCTTTTTTAAAACAGTTGAAGATTCTTTCGGGAATCTTCAACATTTCTACCGATTTTCAGTTTACAAATTTTCAGTTCACTGTCTACAAATCACAATAAAAAAAAATTAAAAAAACGGGAAGATTTGGAACTAAGGCGCGGTGTTTGCCACAATTTCGGGAGCCAAAAAAATTAGTGTCTTTACTATAATAATAATAATAATAATAATAATGATAATAATAATAATAATAATAGTGCAATTTATGATGGATACGCCCTCTACCGATGCTTTACAATAGTTGTTTCAGTTTTTCATTGTTGTGTCTCTTTGTTGAATTGTTGGAAAATTTGCAAAAATTCCCGAAATGTGCGGCAAGCACCGGTGCCAAAATTTGTTTGTTTTCCAAATTTTTTTGTTGAAATTCTCAAGTTCCAAGCCTTCCAACCAAAAAAATGTATTAAATTTTCAGTTACAAAGCAATAGTCTAAACGCATAATGATTACTCTTATGCTACACAACAATTTTCGAAAAAAGTACCATACTTTAGTTTAATGTATTTTAATCAATAATATATTCGTATATAATAATAATAGATGTGGAAATGATTTGACCAAAATTCGAATTGGGGTGCCAACTAGGGGCTAGTCAGTGCCATAAATTCTGATTGATTCCAATTTGGGTGCTAACTTAGTCTAGATAGTGCCATAAATTTGGATTACTTCGAGTTTGGGTGCTAGCTCGGCTCCAGATGGCCCCGTAAATTCGGATTTTCGTTCGAATTTTGGTTATTTTACAATACATATTTACAAAAAAAAAGCAAACAAACGGATTTCGATTAGACTCAAAAATTTCGGAAAACGTATCGATTACGGTCCAATTTTGGCACTTTTCCTCCAAAAAATCGCTCAAAATTACCAAAACAAGTCACTTTTGGGAAATCAAACAGTTTCGGCCACACATACACACACAAACAAACCAACACTAAAAATCAGTTCCAAATTCAGTTAAAAAAAAAAATAATGGTAAAAACTATAAAATCCATACACAAAAATACTAAAATAGTTGTAAAACAAGAACTAGTTAATCAATGTTAGTTGTATTTTTATTGAACAAAAACAGATATAAACGTTATTGTTTTAAGTTGTAATAAACTACCCCTTTAATCCAATGTCCCCGCGAAATTACCCCCGAAAATTCGGGAATTCCGCTAGCACCATAGCGGAAATTTTAGCCCACTAACACTTGATCTTGTTACGATTGTTTCGATTGATTTTTTGCCATAACTTGCACTTTTTAGATTTACAACAACAACAACAACAAACTTTAGCTAAATGTTTATTGTTACATAATAATAATTATTAAGTCATAATAATAGTAATAATAATAATAATGATAATAATAATAGTAATAGTAGTAACAATAGTACAACTAGTTATCTCCTCATTTTCCTATATTTGTAATAATTATTGATAATTTATGTGTGTATGTACAAAATAACAATCAATGCTAGATCAAGTGTGCCATGAATTTGTTTTGTTTTCCCCAATTATTATTATTATAGGGGAATTCCCGAATGGTTTCGAGGGTGTTTTTCTAATCTTATCAATTAATTTTCCTATAATTAATCAAGCAATCAATGTTAATAAAAAAAAAGTTGAATTATAAAAACACTACAGTTGTTTATTAATTTTTTATTAATTATATGCTTTATTATTATTATTACTATTATATTTGTAATTTATTATCTGTTGCGTATACGTTAAATTTTACGTGTAATACCGTTAACGTAAACATTAAAGCTAAATAAACTGGCAGACTTGGAGAAAGAGAGAGATATTGTTTTTTCTCTTTCTTATTATTATTATTATTATTATTTTGTAAGAATAAATGTATATGTTTTGCCTCTAATTAATTAATTGATGAACTAATTAGTTAATTAATTAAACAATTAATCAATAAATTTAATTTAAATTACTAACAAATGGGCATAGGTCCACATGTATGTATACAAAACGAACATAATTTTCTAATTTTATTATTATTATTATTATTATTATTATTATTATTATTATTAAACAAAATATATGTTACGTAATGTTAGTTGATATATATTTTATACAATTTTTGCCATTTATTATTATTATTATTATTATTATTAATTAATTAAAAAGGAAGATTGACTGCCATTTATATTTAAAAAAAGCAAAACTAGAGCACAAACAAACAAAATAATTTATAATTTTCGCTTTTTGTAGTAATTTTTGCGTTTTTCCTCTCATTTTATTTTATTTTATTTTTTTGTTTCAGTTCCTATTGCCCGATTTTATTATTATTATTATTATTATTATTATTATTATTATTATTATTATTATTATCATTATTATTATGATTATGATTATGATTATTATTATTATTATTACTATTATGTTTAATTTTTTACGTAATATTTTCTCTCGACTGTAGTGGCGCAAAATCCTGTATGAGTGTGTTTGGATGAATGTTGTACTAAAAACAAAAAAAAAAAAAGAAACAAAAAACAATCGAAATTGTTAATTTTCTTGTCATTTGTTTTGAATTTTGGTGTAGACTTTCCAGATTTTCCATCGGAAAATTTGGCGATTTTCCATTTTGATTTTATTGTAAAACATTTGGCGCAATTTGAAAATTCAATCAATCAATCTAATCCATGAACATAAACAAACAAAAACGAATCGTGGCATATTTTAATGAGGAGAAATTTTTGTAAATTAGGCGTTCACACACACATACACGTGAGATTGAAAGCAAAAAACAAAACAGTGAAGCTAAAAAGCGAGTAATTAAGAAATGTGGTTTTAGGGAAAATTATTATGTTAATTGATTAAAAAAAAATAAACAATGTTTTCAAATTATAAGATACAAGATGAAAAAAAGTAATAATTCAAAAAAAAAAATTAATTAATTCGATGTATGAAACTGTACGTGTGAAATGTATCTTACTGGAAATAGCAAAATATTAAAAAAATATATAATTTGTTTGAATTTCCCGCTTGTAATCAAATCTATTGTAGATTTGTGGAACTATTCAAATTTTATAGTTACAGATAGCGTTTTTGAAACGATCTGAGCGTCCTCTTGTGAACAATAGAAGAGATATTAGCCAATAAGCGCTACCTACTCGTGAAAAGCGTAACTATTTACGAAAATTTTGGCAAAATTGAAACTTCGCAGCTCATTGGAAAATTAATCGAAAGTTTTTTTAATTCGACAAAATTGCAGTATTTACTATCCCAAAATTCTCGTAAAACAATGAAGAATGATTAGATTGTTTTACAATATTTTTCTCGTTTCACATCTGGAAATAGTAAAATATTAAAAAGATATTTAATTTATTTGAATCTCCCGCATTAAATCAAAATTATTGCGTCCTCTTCAACAAGTTTTGTAGAATTAATCCAAATTTAATTGTTACAGATACCTCTTTGTAACGATTTAAACGCCATCTAGTAAACGAAAGATGAAATATTAGCCAATCAGCGCTATCTAGTTGTAAGAAGTGCAACTATCAATAATAATATTATACAGCTTGTTCCATGTAAATAGTCCTACTTCTTACGGCAGTTACATAAGCTTTGTATGGTAATCCCTAAAGAAAATTTTGGCAAAATTACAACTCTGTAGCTTGTTGGGAAATGGGTGGAAAATATTCGTAAAACAATGAAAATGATCGTTTTGAAACATTTTTCTCGTTTTTCATCATTGCATAAACGGGCAAATTAACGATTCAAAATCGATCATAAATGACTGTTCACTTTATAATAGAACTATTTCAAAACTAACTACTGTATCGAAATGAGTTCATTTTCAAAGTACCCCCGAGAGGGAACCAGTAAAATGTTTCAAATCAAAAAAGTAATCAATCAAAACTTGTTCCAATAGTATCTCAAAAGAAAACCCGACAGATTATGTGAATGAAGATAAAATTTTTGATGAACTTAAGGGGATTACAGGGCACAAATTAGATAGTTGAAGTGGAGTAACTTTGAATTTAGGATGTATAGCATAATTCTCATTGCTAGGACAATGGGAAAAATAATGTTTCCACCCTCTCAAAGGGGGTATTCACAGATTTTCTAAGAGGTTGAGAATTATCTCCAAAAAAAAAACGGAAACAAATAAAGCTGCTTGCCGCATTCTCCAAAATTTTCGTCACATCTAATAATTTGGTCAACTACAACACAAGTTCGCCTATAGGTACATGTTCAAGTTTGTCGAAATAAAAAAAAAAGTGCCGGACCAACTGATTCTTGAAAACTTTCTTAGAAACAGATAAGAGAGACAATCAACGTATAATCGACTACGCAACTTCTCTATTTCACTCATCATCATTCTCATTCTTATTTTGATCTCGATCCCGATCCTCCCCTACAATACAAATCAAATGGAATAATTTATGAAGATTGTCTTCAATAACGAAAACTTCATCATCCTTGAAGATTGTTTTGGACAATTTTGTGAATACGCCCTAAAGAGATAGTAGATGTATTTATAAAAAAATAAGTTTAATAGAGACAGATACAAACAAGGTTGGCAAAAATTGTAAATTTGATCACTGACCCTTAGTCCAGACAACCCACTTTCTTGGAGGCAAAAATTTTACCTGATTTGCTATCTTTGCCACACTTCTGTGGCATATTGATTTAAGCGGTCTACACACCAAGCAACAGTGCAATCTGGAACACCCACACATTAGGGCCGTGCTAGCAAATTTGGACCAATCAGTGTTCGTAAAATAGTAGATAAAGGGCAACGGACTCGGCCATCAGAAAAGTTATGTGGTAGTTTTTGGGAGACTGGAAACGGCCGTTACTTGTGGTTGTGGGGGGCACCTCACTAACACTAGTAGTCCTTGGACGAACGGAGAGTCATCAAACGTTGTGGGGTTTGACCTTACTAACATGGGTACTTCAAAAGATCTCTGGATCAATTGGAGGCTGTGGGTGAATAGGAGACCACACACTATTCACCCCTAAAACTAGCAGTTAGATACCCTATACCACATCCGTGGGTCAATGAGCTCTGCTGTTAGAAAAGATGTGTGGTAGTACCTAGGCACGACCGTTACCTATCAAAGGTTGTGGGGGTAACCCTATTAACATAGGTATACTACCCTGGGGCAGTAGCAAAAAAGGGTAAACGTTCGACCTTACGGCGTTGTACCCTTAGAGCTGTTTGTTCATTACCCGATATATCCCGAAATGGTAGTAAAGGGCGTGTTATTCAGCAATTAGTAAGAGAGAGGCTGCTTGTCGTTTCGACTGCCGCCGGTTTTTTAGTACCGGAACGGCATATGGTTGACCACACGCTGTATGCCGGTAAAACTTTCGGTCAGATACCCTATCCTGTGGGTCATTGTGGAGGTGGGCATGTCCGTCCAGCATCGTCTGGGCGACGTATGGCCGCTGAAGCAGCTTCTCCGGGCCGTTAGTAATGATGTGTGGTAGTGTTCTGGGAAACTGGGCACGACCGAGACCTATCAAAGGTTGTAGAGGGGGGGGGAGTTCGCCTGTGATGGCTTGCAGGTGCCCCTCCAAGGGTGACGGACTCTTAGTGGTACAAGGATGTCGCTAAGGAGTAGGTTCACTGGGGCAAGTTGAACCATTCCTGCGGATGCACAATCCCTGGACACGGGGCCGTCGGTGGTGCGGTATCTCGGCCTTTGGGAGGGCAGGCCATCGGACCTGGGTAATCTTCCCAGGCACTAGAAGCCGAGTTAGCCTGTCCCGGGTGTGCGGCCATCGCTTGATGTGTCGGGTTTGAGGGGGTTCACAACATTTTCGCCGTGTTCCCCTGAGTTTCTAGTAGTCCATACACTTGAAGTCGATAAAAGGGTAATTAAACACTCTAAGGCTTTCTTAGGGGTGCTCATGAACAACGGAAAGTATTCATGGTGCAGGTATCCAAGTTCCACCTACTTTAGACCTACACGATTGTCCTGGGGCCAGGTGATTGAATTCACTCTCTTCTTGTAAGCGTGGAACACGCAGGTTCGTGTGTTCGTGTGGGGTTTAGGTGGTGAGGGTGCTTGACTACCTCCGCCATCACCCAAGTAGGTAAAATATTTGGAATCAGAGTACTATTTCTGTCATCGTTGTGATTGTGGATGTTTTTCAAAGTCTAAATCTAAGGATTTCAAGTGTTACAGCAACTGATAACGGGTCTACAACCGCGGGCGGTCGACTAGAAAAGTGGTACTGCGACCACTTGATTGCGGCTTAGAAAAACATCTACAACTACAACGATGACAGAAATAATACCTTAATTCCAAATATTATCAGTTTTTTTTATTCATGGGTTGGTCTTCCAAGTACGATTAGAAGATTTATCATCTATTTTACGCACAGTGATTGGTCCAAAATTATTAGCACGGCCCTAATGTGTGGGATGTTCCAGGTTGCACGGTTGTTTGATGTGTAGACCCCTTTAGATAAAGACGAAGTTATCTTTAAAATACGGTTTGATTTTTTTTTTAATCAATGTGGCACATGAGTGCGATAAAGACAGCAAGTCCCCAACATCTGGTTCTAATAAAAATTTGTAAAATTTGAAACAGATCAAATTTTTTTCTTTGAAAGAAAGCGGTTTGTTTGGGAGGGACTAAAGATGGGTGATCAAAGTCACATTCATTTTCAATATTTGCCCACCTACTTTATATCTATCTCTATCTAACTTATTTTTATACATCTACTACCTCTCTACGCCTAGCAATGAGAATCAAACTGTAGAACAGTTAAATTCAAATTTTATTAATTAATTCCTGGATCTTTCTCTTTTTTTTAATTAAATAAAGTTGGATACAGTTAAGGATGGCTGTTCCCTAATTGTAGTCTGGTGGCAGTGGTACCAACATGTCACTGCCACCAACCTTCGGCGCGTAATACGTACTGCATTCCATACGAGGAGAGTGAGGTTTGATTCAATTACACACTGTATAAATAATTTAAAAGAAATTATATTAAAGACTTGTAGTTCACGATAACTTAGCTTAGAACAATAAGTATATACACTGTGACTGAAAGGTTCCGCATAATGCAAATAACTTTTGTATCAAAATTTTGAAAAACGCCGAGACAGTAACTTTTTATTTTTTACTTGCCTATTTGTGATGAGGTCAAAATGACACTACCAGTTACCATCGCGAAGAAATGGCGTCATCATTAATTTTTTTTAAATTAGAACCCCTATTTTTGAATTTTTTTTTTCTGGAAGAGCACATTTTTCTGCGTTTAAACATGTAAAAATTGTGGGGGGTTACATAAGAAAATTTTTGAGAAAAAAATTGTTAACGTTTCTAAGATTTTTAGTCATCACAATATCCATGCATCAGCATCGCATACACAAAACGCAGTACCTCTGAATAAGCATTGCAAGCACTGATTTATTAAAGGATCAAGTAGGCTTCGGTTGAAAATTAGACATAATTATAGGCAAACATGTCGGATTAAATTGTCAAAAATAAAATGAGAAATGGGGATGATTTCTAGCAATGGAGATGAAGGGCGGAATAAGATTGAAATGTATTCGATTTCTTTAATCTTATATCATCTCCATTGCTAATAATCGTCCAAATTTCTCATTTTATTTTTGACAATTTAATCCGCCATGTTTGTCAGTAATTATGTCAAATTTTCAACCGAAGCCTACTTGATCCTTTAGTAAATCAATGCTTGTAATGCTTATTCAGAGATATTGCGTTTTTTGTATACTATGCTGATGCAAAGATATTGCGATGACAGAAAATCTTAGAAACTTTAACAATTTTTTTCTCAAAAATTTTCTTATGTAACCCCTCACAATTTTTACTTGTCTAAACGCAGAAAAATATGCTCTCCCAGAAAAAAAATTCAACAATAGGGGTTCTAATTTAAAAAAAATTATGATGCCATTTCTTCGCAATGGTAACTGGTAGTCATTTTGACCTCATCACCAATAGGCAAGTAAAAAATAAAAAGTTACCTGTCTCGGTTTTTTCAAAATGTTGATAAATAAAAAAGTTCTTTGCATTATGCGGAACCTTTCGGTCACTCTATAGAATGGTAATTCTTTTAAGAATTAAGTATGCCTCAGTTACATGATATCGTAGTTTGATTCGGTTTTTAAATTGAACAAACCAAAGCCTGCTAGATTTCTCAACTATTTGCTGGAAAATCTAGCAGGCTTTGATTTTCTCTGGACTACTAGGATTTAATTTTAATTTATTAAATATGGCTATAAAAAACAATAAATTTATTAAAAAGTCGTACATGTTTGCCTAAATTTGATAATACAAGATGTTCGATTATACAGGGGGTGTTCAATAATATTTGACCAGTAGTTGGTGACGCTTTGTTTACACGTTGTCGAATATTAATTCATATGCTAGATTTCTCAGCACTTTTCTTAATTCCAGACCAGTTACGAGGAATCTAGCATGCCTTGTGTCAAATTTAACAAAATATGAATCAATCTACGACACTATATAACCAAATCACAGCCAACTAAAAGGTGAAATACCATTGACACGTAATATAAATTAAGTATTTTGGTACTTAATCAAAAATTAAACTAAAATTACAACATATTGTCTACTACATGTATAGAAAAATTAAGTCTCCATTTCGTCTTTATCATTATCCTTATCACCATCGTAAAATTCGTTTTTCGCCTCAATCATTTTATCTTCTAAATCTTGACTAATCCTCACATCCGGATCGTTATTATCTTCATCTTTATTGCGTTCATCCTCTGGGATTGCATCACCGGGTACATCGTGCATTTGTACACTGGGTGAATGTTGACACATCTTCAAATTATCACAGACGAATCTAATTTTTTTGATAAAAAATTCAATCAGTTTACGATAAGTCCCAAGGGTCCGCAGTAGACAGCCAATGAAAAATTCTAATTTTCAAACAAAGAATTTTCGTAGATTTTCCAACAGATTTTCATGATCTAAATGGGATTCGAAAGAGCATATCAAGGTACATCTCGTGGATTATTTCATTTTTTTGGAAATTTGGAAGTAATGTAGAATTACAGAGGAAAAACTGAAGCCTGTTTTTAGCAGTTTTTAGTCTTTTTTATATTTCCCCTCATAACATCAGTAATATTGCTAATTTTTAATTGATTTTCACGCAGAATTTAGAAAATTAAAAGCACTTTCCAAATTTGCAAGAAATTTTCCCATCGCATTGTTAGTGCTGCGGAAAATTGATAAAAAGTTTAGAAATTTTAATATATTTTTTAGGTACAGTTTTAAATTTAAACAATTAAGAGTGGACGCATTTGAAAGCTTATAAATAAGAGATTATTTTAAAATAAGGTCAAAATTGAAATTTCGAAAATTTCATGGAAATTTATGGTGGCACCCATACTTGAGTACACATTAGCCTGACATGTTAAGAGACGGGAATAGAAGTTAGCAAAAAAAGGGTAAACTTTGATGAACAATTTCTCGTTCATTTTTTTAAAGAAAATTCAACTTTTTGAATTTGTTTGAAAAAGAATTTCAAGTTATTTAAGAGAGATTTTATAGTTTCTAGAAAATCGTATGGAAATTTTGGATTATAGATGAAATTCTAGAAGTATGTGTTTTTAAATTTTCCCTCATAATTCAGCTTATATCAATTTTTTTACAATAAATATGAAGATTAGTCGATAGCAAATTGAAAGACCTTTCCAAATTTGTAAGAAATTTACCAGTAGTTTTCCGGGAAATTGAGGAAAATGGCAAACGTTTGTTGAAAATTTTCTTGCACAATTTTAAACAGTAATATAGACCAAATATAGTACAGTATAGTAAACAAAAAAATCTATTTTCCACGCGATTTTCCAAGAAAATAAGCAAATTTTTCATACAGCCCCTTCTTTTAAAGGTGTTTACAATCCCAAACGTCTGTTAAGTATCGAGTGATTGGAAACATATTTTAAGGATTTATATGGGGGTTCTCAGAGAATATTTTAGCAAAATTAGGTCCACGTAGCTCATCGGGAAATGAGTGACATCAAATCTAACTTTTGAATATGCAACAATTAGCAAGAGGGTTTTTCACACATTAAAAGTGTTGAATTAATGCGATACATTCGTAACATTTTGGTTTTTGCAATTTGACCTTTAGACTTCGAAAATAATTGAAAAAAGTACGAGCAGAGCTTGACCGTGAAAGAATTGAAATGCAAAAGTTGCTCGCCTCCCTTTGTCAGTCACAGTGGTTTTGTATCAAATTTTAAACCAGTGTTTCTCAACAGTCGATCTGGTAAATTCTTTTAATCCGCAAATCGATTTAACGGGTCAGAGTGAAATATTCCTTATCCACAACATAAGAAATGTGTCTTTGGTGAAAAATGAAGGGTTCTTAATGAATTAATAAATAATTTACATGCTCGGCACTTCTAGAACGTTTGAAAACCACTGGAATAGTCTCTTAAAACGATCCAATGTTTATTTATTTAAAGAAAAACAAGCCTATTCAAATAACTGGCATGTGCTTTTGTTATGAGCTAGCAGCGGGATTTTGCCCCGAGTTTGGGGCAAACACGTGACTTCTCCAAACTCTATTGCAAGTTAGCGATCGACAATAACAACTCGATACCGTATTCGAATAACCCCTCTACTCGTTACTGTTGGATCGCTATAATCATTCAGTTTAGTTGAAGAAATGAGCGGGCGACGTCACAAACAATAAACAAGTGGTTCACTGCAGCTGATTTTTGCCCCTCTCTTACTGGATTTTCATAAGCGGAGCGAGTGGGTTCAAGTACTTGCACGAATACAACAATGTTCGAGAATCGGTCTATCGTTTCATTAATTGAAATTACAGTAAGAATCGAAAGTCACGTACGTCTATGATGTACGTTGACGATTGTTTTCGTGGAATCTAAAGGCGGGAACACGATCCCTAAGCTTAGTTATGAGTATCGAATGTCAAGCACTTTTTCTTGAGTAAACAAATGCGATAACATGAACACCCATTAAGATAAGAATTGAACAACTGAGAGGCGAATAACTGGTCACATTTACGATCAATGAACGAGAAACCAGTTTTTCCATTTTTTTCAGGATACAGTGCCAGAAAATCGAAAAAAACAGTTTTCCGAGAATCCTCAAGTCATCTTGAGTCCATTTATGTAAAAAACTGATTGACGAAAATGTTGAGATTTTCGACAAAAATTACATTTTCCCCAATTTCGCAACGAGTTACATGGCCCAACTTTCACTGAAATGTGCATCATTGATCTCCTATAAATTCTTAAAATATGTTTCCAATTACTCGATAATTAACAGACGTTTGGCGCTGTGAACACCTTTAAAAGAAGGGGGCTGTATAACAATAGTATAACTTTAAATACATAAAATCGTCTACAAACTAGAAAAAAAACATGGTGCAAAACAATTATGTTTAACAGGTGAAAATGCCAAACACATTTCCCCATGATTTGCCCCAAACTTCTCTATTTTTAAAAATTGTACAAGAAAACCTTCAACAAAACGTCTGACATTTTTCTTGATTTTCCCGAAAACTACCGGGACTTGTTCAAAAGAAAATTTCAAACTGATTAAGAGGGACTTTATAGTTTTAGAACATTTTATGGAAATTTTGAGTTACAGCAGAAATTCTAGAGGCATGTGTTTTTTAAGATTCTCCCCAATAACTCGGCTTATATTCTTTTGTTTTCAATGAAAATGGCGATTAATCAATAGTAAATTAAAAGAGCTTCCAAGATATGCAAGAAATTTTCTAATCGAAGAGGTAGTATTTCGGAAAATTGAGAAAATTGGCAAAATTGAAGGTTCTCTTGTACAATTTTCAACATAGGGAATTAGATATCTTTTTCGGAAAATTGACGTAATAGAGCCTAAATATCAAATTTTTGAAAATTGGGGGAAAATCATAGGAAAGTTCGTTAGCTATTTTCACCTGCTAAACGTAACTATTTTAGGCAAGGTCATTTTCCAGTTTGTATACGATTTTATTGACTTTAAAGTTATACTAATGTTATACGAAAAACTTGCTCATTTTCATAGGAAAATCGTGTAGAATTGAGACTTTTGTTTATTAAACATTGCATCGATAGGGCTGTTATCACGATTTAGATAAGTATGTTTGATATTATGCTTATATTACATCATTTTTTCCGAGAATATATCAAAATATGTTTAGAACTGCAATAAAACCCTCAACAAACTTTTGTCATTTTTCTCCATTTTCCGGAAAACTACTTGGCCGATTGGGAAATTTCGTACATATTTGTAATTTGCTATCGATTAGGCCCCATATTTATTGTATATAAATTAATATAAGCTGAGTTATGAAGGAAAATTTAAAAAACATGCTTCTAAATTTTCCTCTATAACTCAAAATTTTCACATTTTCCAAAACTATAAACCCCTCTTATGGAGCTTAAAATGCTCTTTCCAACAAGCCAAAAAACTTGCATTTTCATTAAAAAAAAATGAACGAAAAATCGTTTGCCAAATTTTCCCTATCTCTTTACCAACTTCTAATCCTGTCCTTTATTAAAACAAAAACTATCCCTACTTACCATTTTGGCCATTCATCAGTTTTCACAGTTTTTCACACGATTTTCCTAAAGATTTCCACTTTATTAACAAAAGCAATGGTATTGTTGGGAAGCTAATGAAATTGCCTATAAACTGCAATAAATATGTATATAAAAATGATTAGTTTTAACAGGCAAAAGTAATAGTTAAAAATTTTCCATTAAATTTCCCAAATTTCAATTTTTACCTAATCTCAAAAGAAGCTCCTATTTATAATCTATCAAATGAGTTCTCGCTCAATTGTCTAAGTTTAAAACTGTAACAAAAAAATTCATTCGAATTTCTAAACTTTTCACTGATTTTCTGGAAAACTAACAATGCGATCGGAAAATTTCTTGCAGATTTGGAAAGCGCTTTTAATTTTCTATATTTTGCGTGAAAACCGTTTAAAAATGGGTAATATTAGTGATTTTATGACGGAAAATAATCAAAAATATACTAAATAACAGTGTTTAACGTTTCCTTCTGTAACTCTAGATTATAATCTGGTATACCAAAAATTAAATAGTCCACGATATAGACCTTGAAATACTCTTTCAAATTCCGTTTAGTTCAAGAAAATCGGTTGGAAAATCAACTAAAATTCTTTGTTTGAAAATCAGCGTTTTTATCGGCTGATTAGGCGACCTCTTAATTATAAAAAAAATAATAATAAATTACTTTGTAATCGCCTCTAAATATTGCCGACTATTCGCATTCTCCTGCCTCGTCACCACTTCCGGATGCAACGTAAAATCCGGCGCGAAAAACTCCAAATACTCCGTATAGGGCAACTCATTGGAAATCTGTTCATCGACCAACAACGAAGTCTCATAAGTCCAACAACGGGCGACATTCCTCAACGTGTACCCACCACCACCCACCACCAGCGTCGGCACATTCAAACTCTTCACGAATTTCACACACTCGCCGTGTCCCTTCGTGCTCAACGAGAAACACCCCAACCGATCGTTGGCCAAACTATCCGCGCCGCATTGCAACACGATCGCCGTCGGCTGGAAAAACTCCATAACACTCGAAATGACCGGCTTGAAAACCATCCAATAGCTCGTATCGTCGATGCCCTCCTTCAGCGGCACGTTCACCGAGTAATAACGGCCGCTTTCGGCGCCGATTTCGTACATATCGCCGGTGCCGGGGAAGAAATAGTTGCCGTACTTGTGGAAACTGACGGTCATCACGCGATCGGTCAGATAGAAGGCTTCCTGTACCCCGTCGCCGTGATGGACGTCGATGTCGATGTACAAAACTCGAGCGTGATATTTCAACAATTCCAAAATACCAATAACAATATCGTTGACGTAACAGAAACCGCTGGCTTCGAATTTTTTGGCGTGGTGCAAACCGCCGGACCAATTCACAGCGATATCGCAGTGATTGTTGTTGAGTTTCATTGCGCCTTCCAAGGAAGCGCCGGTGTACATCGAACAGAAATCGAATAGGCCCCAAAAGACGGGGCAATCGTCGCCGACGTTATAATGGCTGAGGTGTTTCGTGAAATTTTGGATATTCTGCGGTGTGACTTTCTGTAAGAAGTCGATATATTCGTCGGAATGGAAGCGGCACATGTCGTGCGCGCTGGCCTTATACGGCCGATAAATCTGCATGTGCTTATGTAGACCGTAATTCAACACTAGACTGTGGATGACGCTTAGACGGTGAGGCTTCATCGGATGTCCGGTGCCATAATGGAAATTACCAACGTCCGGATTGAAGAAGTACGAGACTTTATGCTTCGACATATTCGATGGTTAGGATTTCTTTACAAACATAGATGAAATATAAAAATAATACGATGATAAAAAGGCGTTTTGTTAACCAGAAACGATCGTCCATTCTATTGGGACATATTCCAAATTGTCGTTGATTATTTCATTATGATAATCTGGAAAATAATAGAAATTTGTGAAAATTATAAACAAAACACTGTAGTATGTCAAAAATTAACTGTCAATCTAGAGATATTTCGGAAATTCCGATACCAACATAAATTCTAATACAGTTATCTGTAGCGCTCGGATTTATTTTGGTAATTTTTGGTTCTATTAAAAAAATATCAGTCAAGTTTATTTGATTTTAATATTTTCCATAATGTTGATGATAATTTTCTTGTGATAATCTGTAAAGTTTGAAAATTATAAATAAACCACTATAATTTGTCAAAATTAACTGTCAATTTAGGGATATTTTGTAAATTGCGATACCAACATAAATTAGAATACAGTTATTTGTAGCTCCTACATAAAATGTCAATTTTTAATTTATCAACAAGATACCAGAGAGCAGTGACGTCACTGCAATAAGTAAGAGATAATCTTATGCTCTTCAAATAGAATTTTAAGGGGAAAATTGGGGTTGGAATGAATCCTGCAGAATTGCCTTTGTTTTTTTTTCACCCTAAAACTCTCACTTTACGGGTAAATTTGCTATATTAGAATGTTCGTTTGTTCTATGATCAATTAAAAAGTGGTTAAATAAGACAACGGAAATCGTTAAATTTCAAATTTAGCTACAAAGTAATAACGATGTTGTAGTAAGGAAAACAAGACTTACCTCGGTGGCACAATTCTGCTGCCTGCTGAGGTACGGAGTAGGTCTATCAGAGAGATAATTAACTTCGCAAAGAAGATATTTTTTCGGGGATAGTAATAGGGAGAGGGTAAGGCTTAGTAGCCAATCGACCTAGCTAAACTAACTAACTAAGGAAAACGAGGAGCAAAAATACAGGGAGAAAGGGACAAAGAGAGGAAGAGGAAGAAGAAGGAGAGATTAATAAAGAGAATGAGAGTAAGAGATACAGAAAGAGAGAGACAAAAATTGTTTCTTTAAGAATGAGAGAAAGGGAGGAGGAATAGAGAGAGATATTGAGGCAGAGAAAAAGAAACAGAATAAAAGATGGAGGACATAGGACATAGGACATAGAATAGAACGATTTGCAGAGAGAAAGAGAGAGAGATAAAAATTTTCTTGCAAGATGAGGATATAGAGATAGAGAAGTGAAGAGGCACATGCAAAAAGACACAAGAGAGAAAATAACAGGCTAAGAGATATAGGGAATAATCGTAGTAGAAAAAGAGAGAGAGAGATTGAGAGTGACAGGCAGAGAGAGGAATAGAGAGAAGACCAAGAAAAGCAAGCGACCAATACAGCAGAAGAGAGAAAAGTAGACAGAGACAAAAGAAAAGAGGGACACAAAAATGGTTCTTCAAGAAAAAGAAAGAGAGAGGGAGATTAAGGCAAACAAAAAGAAAAAGGAAGAAAGAGAGAAGAACATAGATGGGAACGGAACAAGACAGAATATAGGGATACGCAGAAAGACACATAATAGAAGAAATAACAGACAGTAAGAGGAAGTAAAAGGAGGGATGAATAAAGAGGAATAGAGCATGAGATACATAAAAAGAGAGACAAACAGGCAAGGAAAATGGGAGAAAGGGACAAAAAAATGTTCCTTCAAGAGAAAGAGAGATTCGGGCAGACACAAAACACATGAAATTCTTTTATTCAAGAGAAAGGGCGAAAACTGAGAGTGAGGACGGGGCAGGCAGGCAGGCAGAGAAAGAGGGAGAAAAATGAGGAGCTAATAAAGAGGCAGAGAGTGAGAAGTAAGAAAAGAAAGAGACAGATAGGTTTTTAAGAGAGAAACAGAGAGAGGAGGGCGAGAGGAATTTTTTTAAACACAACTAGCTATTGGTGAGATCCTGTAAGAAGATCTTTTTTGGCGAAGGTCCGAAGTGTGTTCAGCAATTCTCGCCTATATATATAGATATACAACACGTGCGTTTTCCAACCCCCCACTTCAAGAAAGGGAGAGTGAGTGGCTGTCGTAGGGAAAAAGAGACAGAAAGTGAGAGCGAGAGTTGGAGAGGAATAGAGCGAAAGAGACGAAATTGAGAGAGTTAGGGGGGCATGCAGAGATAGGGAGAGGCATAAAAGAGAGTAAAAGACAGGGTAACAGTCAGAGGATAACGAAAGGAGATGCAACTTGCTTCAAGATAGGGAGAGAAATAGAGTAAATGAGACAGAGAGAGAAAGAGGAAGCAAGAGCATGCAAAAAGGCATTCACAAGACGGGCAATGTCAGATTAAGAGATAGATGGGGAAAGAGGGGGCCAAAAAGTTCATTTGAAATAATAAAAAATTATTTCCCCAATATAAATACAGAAAGACAACCCCTGAGGTTAGAAGGCCTCTTGCTTGCTTACTTACTCTTGCCATGCGTTAGCTACGCCACTGCAAGGGGGTGCAAAATAAAAGAAAATAGTATGAAAAACTCATTCCAAAAGTCATTTATTCACGTTCGTTCTTAATAAAACTTCCTGTTTCGCAACTATCCATATGAAATTCACTCACTTAACGTAATAATTAAACGAAGTAAAGGCCCTAATTTTTACAAACTTAATAATTTACTAATTTAGTAACTTTCTGTATACTTATTTGGCGTGGCAATTAAATTATCACATGACCACAACAAAACTATGGGTTCTAAGTCATTGGTTGTTTTTAAATTTTGCGCCTTTACATAAACCAATGAGATTTTTTTCAAATAAAATCTGATGTAAACCAAATCAATAAATAAACTATAACTTTTCACACTCGTTTGTCAATATACGATTAAACGTGTTTTTATAAATTTGGCAACAATGCACTAATTACACTAAAATATTAGTCACAGGCCTGTCTAAGTTTACATCGTATTAAAATTGAAATGCATGTAATTATAAATTAATTAATTTAAATCAATTTCAAATAAAAAGCAAATCATGCAAGATTATTAAATTTGCAATTATTTAAATCTAAAACGAATAGTGAGAATTTTAATTACAATTATAACAATTCTTTCATTAGATGTAAACGTAATTAATGGTGACAATTTTCAATTATCGCCACTAGAGGCGCTATAATCATCCGTCAAATTTGACAATTCAAACAAACATAACCTAGAAAAATCAACGTGTTTTAAAAGTAATAATTAATAATTAATTGGGTTTTTAATTGAGTTTAATTTGAAGAAATGAAGAATTTGGAAATATTCGATTTAGATCATAGAAGTGTTGGTAATCTATTCAATCAAGTTGAACATTTTGCACAAATCACTGACAACAATTACGAATCGTTATTATCGAATTATTTATATTTTATCAAAAATAACAGTTTATACGCATTATGTCTAGAGAATGGTAGTGATAAGGCGCCTGATAATAACAATGGGAGCGAATTAGAACCGATAATCGATGAGGAATTCGCCGATGTTGTATCGATGAGAATTCTACCAATCGAATGCCACATTCATGTAGTAACGAAACAATATTTGTACATAATCGACCGTATCCACACGAATATTCATCGAATTCTCCACAAAATTCGATTCGAAGATGAAATAATCGCAGCCAATTGGAGCCCAACTGACGACACTCTGATCACCATAACCTCAAATAGGCACGTTCGTGTCATACCTTTGGGTGGAACTTACGAGGAAGATGACCAGATTAGGTGTCATGTTGACGATAAGATCCCCGACACGGTGTACGTTGGCTGGGGCTCGGAGAACACACAATTTCGCGGTAGTGAAGGTAAATTGAAACCGCCCTCGAACGACACGATATTCAAAGAAATCACCGATAAATCACCGAAGATTTCATGGCGTGGTAATGGGGAATTGTTTGCGATTAATTATTTTAAAGATCAACAGAGACACATTACGATTTTTAATAAATTTGGACAGGCTCAATATCGCAGTGAATTATGTCCGGGATTACAATCGATTTTAGCATGGCGGCCATCTGGTAATATGTTGGCAACAATTGTTGATGTTGGTAGTAGTGAGAAACAATGGAATTGTTGTATATTTGAGAAAAATGGACAGAAACGGTTTAGTTTTGAATTTAATTGTGATTCGGTGAGTAACGAACGCCATTGGTTGTATTAGTGCTGCCATCTCGAGTCAATTGAGTCTATTATCAATGCATCGTTGCCAAATTATCAAAGTTCTCTGCTAGTTACTGAATTTAATTAAATGATTTCGTGCAATTTTAATATAGTAAATTCACTCGCTAAATAGAACAATTTCAAAACAAGATAACTTTTTTATTTTCCAACGGATTTCAATGTTCTAAACGGTATTTGAAAGAGTATTTCAAGAAGGAGGGAAGTGCGTATCTGGTTTTTTGAAATTCGGATGTAATCTAGAAATAGAGGGAAATATAGAAGCATGTTTTTTAGCATTTTTTACAGTTTTTTTTAATATTCTCCCTCATAACTTGGCAAATATTGCTTATATTCTAATGGATTTCACACAACATGTGGCCAATTAAAAGCGTTTTCCAAATCTGTCAGAAATTTTCCGATCGTATTGTTAGCTTTTCCGGAAAATTGATGAAAGGTTTCGACATACTAATTTGATTTTTTTACGTACAGTTTTAAACTTAGAGAACTGAACCAGTGCTCGTTTGAAAGCTAATGAATAGCAGATTATTTCGAGAATAGTTTGAGATTGAAATTCGGGAAATTTACTGGATATTTATGGTGGAGAAATGTGATGAATTTTCACCTATTATTTTTATCGGTTAAAATTAATTATTTTTGTATAAAGAGGATTGCAATTTATAGATTATTTCATTACCTTTCCAACGGTACCATTGTTACTGCAAAAGAAATTGAAAATGTTTTGGAAAATTAACGATAAACAAAACTATGTTTATCGTGTGAAAAGCCGAAATTGATTGTCAGCAGGTGTCTTTCTGCAATGTTGTCAAATTATTTTTTCTGTCTGAGGCCTCACTTTTGTACAAAATAATTAATTTTAACAGATAAAAATAATAGGTGAAAATTCTCCACATTTCCCCACTATAAATTTCCGGTAAATTTTCCGAATTTCAATCTGAAACTATTCTCAAAATAATCTGCTATTCACTAGCTTTCAAACGAGCCCCGGTTCAGTTGTATAAGATTAAAACTGTACGTAAAAAAATCAAATAAGTATGTCTAAACATTTCATCAATTTTCCGCAAAACTAACAATGTGATCGGAAAATTTCTGACAGATTTGGAAAGCGCTTTTAATTTGCCACGTGCTGTGTGAAATTCATTAGAAAATAAGCAATATTGGCAAATTATGAGGGAAAATATAAAAAAACTTGCAAAAAATGCTAAAAAACATGCTTCTATATTCCCTTCTGTAATTCTAGATTACATCCGAATTTCAAAAAATCAGATACGTATTTCCCTCCTCTTGAAATGCTCTTTCAAATACCGTTTAGAACATTGAAATCTGTTGGAAAATAAAAAAGTTATCTTGTTTTGAAATTGTTCTATTTTGGTAATACACACCCTTAATGGAAAATTGACGAATAAAAGTTTCCTAACTTTTACTAATTTGATCGCTTACAAATCTAGTAACTTTATTTATACAGAGTTGGTATTGCAATTCAATCACGTGAACTTGACAAAGATTGTTTTTAATGGCGTTCTTCTAAATCATTGGTTGTTTTAAAATTTGGCGCCTTTATAGAGAACAGGGTAGTTTGTTTTCAATGACGCACTGTTAGGTGATTGGTTATTATCAAGTTTTGCGCCTTGATTGAAAACCAATGAGAATTTCGCCAAATAAAATCTTATATTCAATGAGTGACTCGAGTATAAATATTGTTAATTTTCTATTAAGAGACCGGGTTACAGCTCGGAAAAAATAGAATCTTCGATAAACGATTTCTCCATCATTTTTCACTGAAAATTCAAATTCTTAGGCTCATTTGAAAGAGCATTTTCAAGCTACACACGAAACACTCGATTGTTAATGGAAAATGTTGTGGAAATTTTGAACTACAAATAAAAATCTAGAAGCCTGTTTTTTCCGTATTTTCACTCATAATTCAGCTAATATTAATTTGTTTGCAATGAATATAGAGTCGATCGATAGCAAATTGAAAGAGTTTTCCAAATTTCTGGGAAATTTTCCGATCAGTTCAGTAGTTTTCCAGAAAATTGAGAAAAACGGTAAAACGAAAGAGACTTTCTTTTAAATGCGACATTCATCTCTATATTTAAAATTGTGCCCGAATTTTTTCTTTTCTGTTTTACCTTTTTTCTCAATTTTCCGGAGAACTATTGAATCGATTGGAAAATTTTTTAGATATTTAAAAAGCCCTTTGATTTGCTATCACAGGAGTCTATATTCATTGTAAACAAATCAATATTGGCTGAGCTATGAGGGAAAATAAGGACAAAAGTATGCTTCTAGATTTCCACAAAATTTTCCAAAACTATAAAATCCCTCATATGGAGCTTAAGGGCCTGCATCAGTAAAGCGGAAAATTTTCAAAACACGATAACTTGTTTATTTTCCAACGGATTTTAATGTAACTCATTTTTGTGGTTTGGAGACTTGCTATTCAACTAACTTTTCACACGTTAAACATAGTTTTGTTTATCACTAATTTTCTAAAGGATTTTCAATTTTTTTGCAGCAACAACGGTACCGTCGGGAAGGTAATGAAATTATGTATAAATTGCAATACACTTTATACAAAACTTATTAATTTTAATAGATAAAAATTATCGCTGAAAATTCCCCATAAATTTCCAGTAAATTATAAAAATTTTCAGTCTCAAACTGTTCTCAAATAATCTGCTATTGATCAGCTTTCAAATGAGGTCTGTTTCAATTATCTAAATTTAAAACTGTAGTTAAAAAATTAAATTAAAACTTTTAAACTTTTCATCGATTTTCCGGAAAACTAATAGTGCGCTCGGAAAATTTCTTGTAGATTTGGAAAGCGCTTTTAATTTGCTACATGTTTTGTGAAATTCATTAGAAAATTAGCAATATTTGTGAAGTTATGGGGGAAAATATACAAAAAATGATTTAAAAACACATTATTTAGATTTTCTCCTGTAACTCTGGATTGCATCCGAATTTCCAAAAACTCGATAATTCACGCGATGCTCTTTGAAATGCTTTTTCAAATACTGTTTAGATCATTAAAATTCGTTGGAAAATAAACAAGTTAGCGTGTTTTGAAATTTTTCTGCTTTACTGTTGCGGACCCTTAAAATACTCTTTCCAGCAAGCCCAAAAAATTGGATTTTCATTAAAAAATGAACGAGAAATCGTTCATCAAAGTTTCCACTTCTTTATCGACTTCTAGCTATAATTTTATTAAATTTCAGGGCGATACAGTGATTGATATGAAATGGAGTCATTGTTCTCGAATTCTAGCAATTCTAACCGAATCAAACGACCACCAACAGAAAACTCTCCATTTATTAACAACAACAAACTATAAATGGTACAAAAAATTGAAATTAATTTATCCTAAAAGTTGTAAATTATTAAATTTCGATTTTATTCAACAATTCACCACAACAATTCTACGTTTACGAATCATTACAGCTTGTGGTATTGTTGATTATAAAATACGCGAGATAATTAATCGAAATAATTGCGGTGTTTGTGGTGTTATCAACGATAATTGTGTCCAAATTACCGATTTTAAAGATTCAATAATACCACCACCTTTATATTTATTGAAAATAACAACAAATCATTCGATAAATTCACTAAAATTCAGCGATAATAGCCGAAAATTAGCGATAATCAACTGTGAAAATCACCTAGAAATTTATAATTATTCTAATTGCCAACTATTATCAAAAATCGATCTGGATCCACATAAATTAAACGAAATTCCGGTGAATTTCTACAATTTACAATGGTTTGACGATCAAAATTTAATAATTTTCGGTAATTTTGGCCAAATATTACAAATTTTCCGTGTTAATCTCGAAGAAAATCGCGTAGAAATCGTGAAAGAGTCCGATTTTAAAATCGACAATTTCACCAAATTTAAACCTACGGAAAATACGACGATTTTCGACGAAATCCTCCCCGATTTCTATGCGATACGATTCGATAAATTTGCGGATATCGTTGAATTCGCCGATAATTTCCATTTAAATTCGTCGAATATTCTAATTTGTAATTCGCGCCAATTTACCAAAGTTCAAAGTTTTACGATTTTCAACCAATACCTTCTATTCACAACGAAATTGAACCAATTATTTTGTATAAATTTACGTAATTTAAACGATACGAATATTGAGAATTATTGCCGGCCAATCGAGCAAGGTGGGCGGATCGTTTGTTGTATTCCGGATACGTCATTGGTTGTTCTACAATTGCCACGTGGCAATATTGAAACGATATCGTGTCGTCTGATCGCTATCGATCTATTAGATGATTTATTAGATCGAAAACAATGGAAACAAGCGATAGATTTTATTAGAGCGGAAAAATTGAATATCAATCTCTTATACGATTTGAATCCGATTCGATTCTGTCAAAATATTGAAAATTTCATCCGATCTTGTCAATTATCGGAATTGACACGAATTTGTTTAGAATTCGATGATAAGAATTGTTTGACAACAATCTATAAACATTATTGTATCGATAATCGAAACGATTCTACCAAATCGGATAAGATCGAAACGATCTTTCGACGATTATTCGATTATTTCGATACGATCGATTATATCGATCTTCTACCAACTATAGTCGTTATCAATTATCATTTTTTTACACTCAAAGATTCGTTATTATATCTACAAGATGCTTATCGACAATTTTTAGAAATCGGAGATAATCGAATCGGAACTAAATTGAAAGAATCAATCGAAAATCTCAAACATTACAATTGTGACGATTTGAAACTATTCAATACGATTTTGAGTCTTTACGATTTGGAATTAGCAAAATTCGTTATCAATTTGTTACAAATCGATCCGCGATATTATCAACAATTACTCGATAAATACCAAAATTTACCCGAAATCGAACGACGCTATCAGATCAATTTGGATTTAAAACAACCACAAATCGCCATCGGTTATTTATTGAATCTGAACGACAGGACAGATGATTTGATTCAATTTATCAAATCGCACAATTTATATCGACAATCGTATCGTATTGTCGATAAACAATCGAAATATTATCAATTAGTTTCGAAATTGTATGGCGAACATTTGTGTAATCAGAGATCGTATCGGATGGCCGGCATTGTATTGAAACGCGCCGGATTGTATCGCGAAGCTTTAAACGCGTTCCGATCTGCCTCCGATTATCGAAATGTGTTGGAATTATTGGGAATTATCGGAATTCTCGGTGAAGAAAGAGACGGGATTTTAAACGATTTGTGTCGAGATCTGATCGCGGATCGTAACTATAAACAAGCGGCTTTTCTGTATGAGAATTATCTGAATCAATCCGAGATTGCCGTCGATGTTTTAATCGATAATTCACTGTGGTTTGATGCGTTGTTTTTGATCAAAAAATACAAATTCGATGCGATTTTCGATAGGAAATTCGTGCCGAATTTGTTGCAATTCCAATCGCAAATACGCGACAAATTATCGGAATTGTTGGCGATCTTCTCCGATTATCATCAACGATTATCCGATGTACGTTTGAAGAATGTCGAGAAATTCGTCAATGACGATGATGATGGTTGTTTCGATGATTTATATTCAGATACTAGTAGTGTAATGACTCGATCGAATCGGACGCGAACATCGACACAATCGTCGAGGAATCGACGTAAAGATGAACGTAAACGGCAAGATTTGCGTCCTGGTGGCCAATACGAAGACATCGCTTTGATTCGTGCGATTTTCAACGTCATTCAAGAGATTTATTCGAAATCTAGCGAAGTTAATGATTGTTGTTTGATTCTATTGCAAGAAGATCTACAGGATTTGGATATTATTGGCGATTTCTATCGATACTATTCGATGATTTATCAGAAAATCCAAAATTCGTTGAATCAAATTTGGCCGAGTTATTTCTATAAGAAGAGCGAACAACCAACCGATCGGGAATTATCGGATTTGAAGAATTTCGAATTTTTGGACGTACAGTATAGAATACCACCGCAAAATCCGGGAGAATTAAAAATTGATTTTTTCAAATAATTTAGTGTAAACGTTGCCAATTTTGATATTTTATTATAAATCCAATGGTGACTTGATTTTAATGTTTCGCGTAAATTATTAATTTTCATTAGGGTGTAAACGTTGCCAATGTAAATCCAATGGTAATTTGATTCAATTTTTTTTTTTTTTTAGTTAATTTTATGCGTAAATTTGATTTTTCGTGATAAATTTTTGTAAATTATAATTTAGGGAATTTTTGTTAATTTAGAATTGGAATATCTTAAAATGTAGGAATAAATAAATTTGTTTTTATATAATTTATGTTTTATTGGTTGGTATGAGCCCTCTAGTGGTAGAACCTGCAGTGGAATTATGAAATCTCACTACGAATTTCGATGCGAAAACGATTTCGAGGTCGGTGCGACAACGATTTCCCTTCGAACCAGCAGGGGGTAATGATATCCCGCAGAGCAATGAGGTATATAGAGTGCGTATCCCCTATACTTGTATAAGGCCCGGTTGCTAGAACATACTTTTATCGTTCAGTTATCGGCTCGGTATCCAACGAAACGATAACGACTTTTGAGCCCATTAAAAATTTCGAGTTGCAGAAACGTCCGTAATGAATCCGTTTACTGTCGTTCTGATAACGACGAAATTCGCGACAGACGTCACTAGTTTCAGTTCACTACGATGTATTTTTTAATGAAAATTAGAAGTTTGAAAATTTTGTCTTTATTATTTTTGATAAATGAATTAATAAAAAAGGTCTTCAAGAAATAATTTTATAGGAAAAAATTACAAATCTTGAAAATTAGATATATCTTCTACAATATTTTCAGTTGATGTTATATAATTTAGCAAATCTTCACGACCCTCTATGGCCATATTAGGTAAAACTGCTGCTACTACAGTTGTAGCTAAAATGATTTTCTTATTTTTACTTCTGATCAGTATGGATAATACAAGAAATCTTTTTTTCTAAAGACCTAAAAGTCTTTCGGCCCAATTTGTTCTTACAATGTGTAGTTCGTTTCTGCCTATGTTCTTGGATTTAATAAAAATATTCGGATTGAATTTTTATATGAATATCCACCTCCAACTAAAGTATAGAGCCACGCTAAAGAGCATAAATGTCTCTTATTTCTAAATTATAATCACATACAATTCGAATATTGTATGAGAAAAAGCCCTTCCTATTCCAATAGAGTTCTTTTATTTCTCCACCAGGTGATTGGAGTTTCATGTAAGTTAAGAAATGTGTACATACTGTGAAGTTTATTTTTACCATTACCTTTTCATGATCATTGTGAGTCATATGCTAATATGTAATTTTCGAAATTTCCGAACAATATTATCGATTTTTATTATTATTATTTTATTAATTTGCAAATTGTCACGTTTATCGTAACGATAACTACAGATCCTCGATTCGTTACATGAATCGATACGATAACGTTCTGTTTGGCATTTCGGACGTTTTTGCAACCTCAAATTTTTCTAATCGACTCGAAATCGAACTGATTTGTTTACCGATCCGATAACGGGCGTTCTAGCAACCGGGCATAAGACCAATTTGGTCCGCATATGGGGAAATTTTGACAGTTATTTCTCACTCTTTCTAACTTATGAGTGTGTCGTTCAATCGGGACCTCCTTTTCTCAAGCTTTGGTCGACTGAAGCTTGAGAAAAGGAAGGCGATATATTGGTGTCGTTCCTGTTGAAACGTCACCAACATATCGACGTATCCAAGATGTCTGCCACAATACGTGGACACGTTTTTTGACCCGATGCGCACTCTATATACCTCATTGCCGCAGAGACATTCGGCAATTTTCGTTTCCATGTCCATTTGATTGAATTATTCGAACAAATGCCAACTTTCGAGCAAATGCTTGTTTATTTGTATAATGCCCGGTTGCTAGAACGCCCGTTATCGGATCGGTAAACAAATCAGTTCGATTTCGAGTCGATTAGAAAAATTTGAGGTTGCAAAAACGTCCGAAATGCCAAACAGAACATTATCGTATCGATTCATGTAACGAATCGAGGATCTGTAGTTATCGTTACGATAAACGTGACAATTTGCAAATTAATAAAAATAATAATAAAAATCGATAATATTGTTCGGAAATTTCGAAAATTACATATTAGCATATGACTCACAATGATCATGAAAAGGTAATGGTAAAAATAAACTTCACAGTATGTACACATTTCTTAACTTACATGAAACTCCAATCACCTGGTGGAGAAATAAAAGAACTCTATTGGAATAGGAAGGGCTTTTTCTCATACAATATTCGAATTGTATGTGATTATAATTTAGAAATAAGAGACATTTATGCTCTTTAGCGTGGCTCTATACTTTAGTTGGAGGTGGATATTCATATAAAAATTCAATCCGAATATTTTTATTAAATCCAAGAACATAGGCAGAAGAAACACATTGTAAGAACAAATTGGGTCGAAAGACTTTTAGGTCTTTAGAAAAAAAGATTTCTTGTATTATCCATACTGATCAGAAGTAAAAATAAGAAAATCATTTTAGCTACAACTGTAGTAGCAGCAGTTTTACCTAATATGGCCATAGAGGGTCGTGAAGATTTGCTAAATTATATAACATCAACTGAAAATATTGTAGAAGATATATCTAATTTTCAAGATTTGTAATTTTTTCCTATAAAATTATTTCTTGAAGACCTTTTTTATTAATTCATTTATCAAAAATAATAAAGACAAAATTTTCAAACTTCTAATTTTCATTAAAAAATACATCGTAGTGAACTGAAACTAGTGACGTCTGTCGCGAATTTTGTCGTTATCAG
This sequence comes from Mylabris phalerata, assembly GCA_020740385.1. Lineage (NCBI taxonomy): Eukaryota > Metazoa > Arthropoda > Insecta > Coleoptera > Meloidae > Mylabris > Mylabris phalerata. The sequence continues at coordinate 639,048 of JAJEOX010000290.1, forward strand.
AACGACAGTAAACGGATTCATTACGGACGTTTCTGCAACTCGAAATTTTTAATGGGCTCAAAAGTCGTTATCGTTTCGTTGGATACCGAGCCGATAACTGAACGATAAAAGTATGTTCTAGCAACCGGGCCTAAATAGCGCTGAAATAAATTATTTAAACGTACTGTTTGTTCACTTTGGTGCCGTTCAGTAATTTCCAAATTTTTGCAATTTTTTTTGAATCTGTGATTACTATTGGATCTTTTTATTATTTATTTTGTAAATAAATATGTATTTGGGAAATTCTATTATTTTTGTTTGAATAATAATAATAAATATAAACTAATAATAAGAATTTTTTTAGACACTCCGTGTATTTTTATTTTTATCAGAAAAATTAAGTAATAAACTACCAATTGATTATTGTTAAATATCAAATTGTATTTCTGTCCATAATGAATATAAAATTTTACCAACATTAATAAATTAATTATGATTCATTAATATTAACTATAAAAAGTAAATCAAAATAGACAAGATTGTTTATTGCGTGAATTTTTTTAAAATCGCGCTGTTTTCTTGTTGTCAGACTTGCGTACTTAGAATTTTGCGCCTCTATCGCACCTTTTTTCGATTTAATGCCTAAACAATGCTAATATTTAAATAATCGATAATTAGCTCATTTTCGTAAGTAATAGCTGGAAGGAGCATTTTAATAAGCGTTAGAGCAAGTTTTCATTTTGGACAATTTCACTTGGTTTTTCAATTTATAGACCAAAATCTAGCAGTAGTTTGGTGATTATCTAGTCGATAAAATAGCCAACTGTTATTTGTTATAGATGACGTTAGTATAGAAGGCGGCATATTTCCAAATACAAATTCAATCTATACGGAAAATTTACTATTTGAATAATTTAGAAGTAACAAAATCAACTTAGGTTGAAACAAAAGAAAAAAAAACAACAACAAAGACAATAGGCGCTATTTTGGTTATTCAATCTATCATTATTTAAAACAACTGCCGCCATTATTTGAAAACTAACAAATGAATTAAGCGCAATTTTCACTGAACTAATCACAATTCACTATTATTGGCGCCATTGTTTATTTGAATATATGTACTTTCAAATTATTTTTGTGCACTTTCACATGTCTATTGAAATTTGATTTGACTGCAAACCTTTTAAAACAAAAATTACACCTGTACGGTTTTTCACCTGTATGTAACCTTAAATGTACATTTAAATGTGATTTTTCTGTAAATCTTTGGTCACAATTTTTACACTTGTACGGTTTCTCAGTTGGATGTACTTTTAAATGGACATTTAAATTAATTTTTTGTGGAAATGTTTGATTACAAATTTTACACGTGAACGTATGCGTTCTTAAATGTCTATTTAAATTTGATTTTTGTGTAAATTTTTTGTCACAATTGTTACACTCGTACGGTTTCTCACCTGTATGTATTATTAGATGTCGATTTACAGTTGATTTTCGTGTAAATCTTTGGTTACAAATGTTACACTTGTACGGTTTAACACTATTTCTTTTTTTAACACTATTATTTATATTAATAAAATTAATTTCATTTGATTCACTATCAGTTAATATATTTGGAAATTGATTATTGTTATCTACTCGGTCATTTTCGTCCTCATCCTCATCCTCATCAGAACCAACAACTATAAGACAATATACAAATTTTAATTAATAATACAAGGTGTAATAAAAATAATAAAACCAACCCTCTTACAACACGATCATAGTCTTAAAACTGTTTATTAAAATCACTTCCAAAAACAGGAAAAAACCCAGTGTTATTTGTTTATGAATCTGTATTACTATAACACACTATTGAGTATACTTTTAATGGATTGAATCAATACGATCGTGTTATAGGAAAGTTGATGTTATTTTCAATATGTACCATTATTCACTTGTAATTTTTCTTTATTATTTTCAGTTGAAATATTCGAACAATGATAATCTTCATCTCCTGAATCACCCCCTAAAATATATTTTTATTATTATTATTTATTAAATTAAATAATTTAATTAAAAAAGGCTCTAATAACACGGATTTGTAAATATTTTTATGTAAATTTAATTAGCCTACAAATAACACTTACCCGAAAGATTTACAATTGTGATCTATTAAAAGTATTTAAAGAAATTCAACAAATCAATGGAATTAGGAGTTTAAAAATTACAAGAGGATGTTTATAACAACGAAATTAGTTTCTAAAAAGAGATTGCACGTATTAAAACGAATACAAATATAAAAATTCCACCAATGGGCTTATTTACTAATTATTTTATTGCATTTTCCGAATGTCTTAATTAGTCAGTGTGCAAAATATTATCGTTCTAGGTCAGCGCCTTCATAGTACATTTTTTTTTTAATTTTCAATCTGCTAATCGAACTCGTGACGTCAGAATTTTCTACCTTCCTACTATGCCACGCCATTTGTTTCATATTGTGCCGTTATACGTTACGATACCTAGTGTTGTTCAAAACGGTATAACTGCTATTCTTTATAGTATGTTAGTATATTTGTAATTTGTTGTTATTTTTAAATTATATAACATATCTAATTAATTGATTTTATTTTGGTTTGTGTTCTGATTAACAATATTTTTGAGAGTGTATAGTAAGTATAACTATGTTTATTATTTACAATACAATACAAATCGTTTGATAATTTATTCAGATGGAAGGCGAAAATCATTTAAATATTGTAACGTACCCGAATGCAAGAGTACGACGAAAACAACGCCAAATAAGATTTTTATTACATTGCCTGAAGATTCCAAGTTGAGAAAGCAGTGGCAAATAGCAATGCGGAGGAAGATGTTCTTAGGGCCGAAAACAATGAAATATTGTTGTGAAGATCATTTTAATGCAATTGATTTAGCGCGTAAAATTTCAATTTTATACTCCTATTATTTATTGTTTTTCATTTAGTTAGAAGAAGATATGGAAAATTATTTGTATTTCTAGACAATGGAAAACGTGCGTATCAAATTCAAACTTGGAACCATTCCACATATTTTCGATTGCCAAACAGATAGAAAAATACTGCATAAAACTGATTGTGAGCCTCGTAAAGCTTTTTTGAAAAGAAAACGGCAAAGTGACAGAGAATTTAATAGATAACCAAAAAAGCTCTAAAACATCAAATGAATCCCCAATATTTGAAGAATATGAATTACCGTCATCAAAAAAGACATGTTCTATTAATAAATATAAAATGGATAATAAAGCCATTCAAGTTAACATAAGTGTAAACAAACAATGTAAATACACTCAATGTAATTTCGCAAAACAGAATACATCTTCTAAACTGGACACAAATACCATTCAGGTAAGTCTACATCCATCTACATCTAGTGGTTCAACGGATTTTTCGTTTAAAATTTCCTCATTATCAGGAGATTTAACAACTTCTGGAGCATTTCCTCCAACAGGAATATGGAATTTGAAAGATAATGTCCAAAAGAGAGTCATTTTTGTCATTGAGAAAAACCCGAAACTGTATCTGGGCATTCCATGTCATTTATTATTCTAGATTGATCTGTTAACATCCAAATGCCAACTATCAAAACTTGAAATATTCATTACACTTAAGAAAATTAAGCTAAACTTACTATATAGTGTTTTAGTCGACGATTTTTACGTATCGTCAGGAACAATTTGTATAATTGTTCAGAAATCGTTGGCAAAATTGGCTATTGTTTTAAAAACAAATATTCAATGGAAATCTCTTGAAGAAACAAAAAAAGTATTGCCCATTCCATTTCGTTTGAGATATAAAAGAGTACAAAGCATTATCAATTGTTTTGAAGTTTCCATTCACAAACCTAACAATCCTATACTACAATCTCTTATTTGGTCGGATTATAAAGGATGAAACACCAGGAAATATTTGATTGCATGCACTCCAGATGGCTTAATCACTTATGTTTCTAATGGCTTTGAAGGACGAACGACAGATAAAATGATCGTTAAAGAATCAAATTTCATAAATTTATTAGATCATGGTGCGCATATTATGGCTGACCGAGGTTTTAAACACATTGAAGAGTATATTGTTTCAAAAGGCAATGTCTTAGTACGTCCTCCTGCAGTATCGGCTGGAACAACTAATTCAAAACAACAAGTAAAAGAAGCTAAACGAATCTCCAGTTTGCGAATTCATATCGAACGAGTAATTTCTAGAGTGAGAGAGTTTGCGATTTTACAACCTAATGCTTGTGTTCACATAGTTTGATAAAATATTTAGATTTTATCGTAGAAATTGCTTGTGGAATTATAAATATTCAAGACTATTTAATTAAATAATATGTTTCACAAAATTAAAGCTTATTGAATAAAGCATCAGTCCAGAACTTTTTCACCTATCATCATCTTTTTATTGTAAGCACAATATTTAATGATAATGGGCCATATGTATAAAAATGAAGTAAATTCTTTTACTTCGAAATTAAAGTAAATCCTTAGGTTTGAATGCATAAAAAGTGTAGTTATCGCTTTTACTTAAATATGTGACTTCAGTGATGTAGCATTTGCTTCGGACTTACTTTTTTAGAAGTAAATATTTTGATATAGATGCATAAAAGTTTTGTATTAAAGCAAATGCTTCGAAGTTGCGTAGTCTGCTTGGTGTTAAACTTCGCACTTTTCAAACAAGTTTTTTTTGTCGAAAATGGCCGCATTCATGAATGTTAATGTTCGAAAAAATTATAAAAATAGAAGATAAATGTCGTGACTGTGACTTCAAAAGCTTACACCGCTTAGATCGAGTAAATTTACAGTGGCTTGCTCATTATTTTCTTGTGGAGCATTTAGAAACAAGAGGTGGAGCTCTTTCTCCAGAATAGCAGATGAAACTTTCCTTAAAATTTGTAGGTGATCCGGGATTCCAAATTGATGTTGGAGAAGATATTGGAATCCATCAGTGTACAGTATCTAGGACAGTGAAGTATGTTTCAGAAAAGATTTTAAACAAGGTATATGCATGAATAAAATTCTCTAATTAAGAAACTTTTACAAAAGCAAAGACAGATTATTTTTTCGTTTCTATAGAAATAGACCAATGCTACCTTTGTTTAACTGATTTCAAAGCAGTAAATGTTTACTTTTTTTAGTTTTTGCTTCGACGGAAAAGCATTTACTTTTTGCATATGAAATGAAGTATTTACTTTTGCTTTTACTTTTTCTAAGAAGCACAAGCTTTTGCTTTTACTGCTTACTTTTAGATCTTACTACTTTTTTATGCATACGGCCCAATGTCTTTAGTGACTTGAAACTCTAGTTTGGCCACAACAAATATACATTTTTTTCCATTAGATAAATGCATCTGCATTTGCATTTGATAATAATATTTTTCATTTATTCGATCTTGATCATCAATGTAATTTTTTATATTGTCATTGATGAGTAGACATTTTATTTCAACAACATATTCGTCGTTAATTGCATCAGGAGATGCTCCAACCATAGGAAACTCTCTTGAAAGAAATAGTCCCGGCTTTGTAAATTTTAAATTAAGTTGATGGCACAATCTGCTAACAACTTCATTTTGTAATTTCAAGCCACGTGTCATTGCTATTGTTGCATAAACTTTCGCTTCAAAAATAGTTTCCACCAATGTACCATCAAAAGTACAACATTTTGTAGCTTGATATGCCTTTGACGCTATAATTCGGTCATATCTCATTTCAGCAAATATTTTATTTTCACTTTGGTCTCTAGTCAATTTTTCAACATCATCAAGTGATTCTTTTGTCATCTGATGACTACAAAAATTCAAAAAATTATCTACACTAAAATCTGTACTTGATGTTTTAAATATTTCAATTACCGAATGAATCGACAAATTATTAATATCAGTTGCCTGATAATGCCGCATAATAGTGCCTTCAATTTTTTTTTTGCTTCCTGGATGAATTCATTTAGAAAAGAATCATCATTTGGAATTTCAACTTGTTTCTTTTCGAAATTCTTGATTGTAACAAATCTCTTTGTTGTTGAAACACTAGCCAAAATTGATTTCTTCCAATAGCAAATTGTTTCTGTTGGAGATGGTTCTTCACTTCTCCGATGCAACCACATTAAAAATGCTACGGCATGTTTACATCCACCTTTCGATGCAGGACAATCGTGACATTCTGCTTCGACGATCTTTCTGTCCTCGTGGATTTTTGCAGAAATAGTATAATTTCTGCATTTAATTTTATGCTCAGGAGTTATTTTTCCGTTTAAAAGGCAATACCAATTTTCTCTTTTCAACAGCACATAACCAATAGCATTGCCACCATAATTTTGGTAAGAGTAGAGCTCCTGGGTTCCAAAGTTTCTATAAGTACTACATGGACAAAATTCTGTGGGTAGATCAAGGGGCCCATCAGAAAAGCTGAGAAAAAAAATTAGCTCCTAGGCCCCCTCCCAGTTGGCGGCACCCTCAATGGCGGGAAAGGAGAGGGAGACCAGTACACAAAAACCCCACCATCTCAAGCGAAACATGTTCAAAGGTAAGCGTGAATTTTTTCAGATTTTTTTGATAATTAATTACCCCTGTAATCAATTAATAATTCACGTGCAAATCTCCAAAAGCGCTTTTTAAACTGCTCATCCTGTGAGAAACCTCAAAATCAAGCTTTATATGCAATCGCGGGCGAGCGGTAAAAAAATCGCTCTTGGAGATTTGCGTATGAATTATTAATTGATTACTGGAGTAATGAATTATCAGAAAAATCTGAAAAAATTCACACTTACTTTTGAACATGTTCAGCTTAAGATGGTAAGATTTTTGTGCTCTGGTCTTCCTCTCCTTTCCCCCCATTGGGAGAGCCACCAACTGGAAGGGGGCCTAGGGGGCTGATTTTTTTTCTCGGTTTTTCTAATGGTCCCCTTAATATACCCACAAAATTTTATCCATGTAATACTTACAGAAACTTTGGAATCCAAGAGCCCTACTCTTACCTTGACTTCGGGTAAGTTCGAAGAATCTGCCTTCGAATAACCGACTTCCAAAGAACGCATTTTCAAAATAACTGTAAGATAATCAATCAAAATATCCAATTAAAAAATCACAAATACTTACCGAACAAAATATAAAATTAATGTGTAAATATCGACACTGTGAAAAAGTTCAAAATATTTAACGATTTTTTTAGCGACAATTTAAAACGATTTATTAAAATACCAATACAAAATTAACAAAATATACCTGCCACAGATAACATCAGCCATTTTCGATTGGCAGATTTTTCTGCAGATATTTCATCCAAAGCCTATCATACAAGTCGTACATGTTACATTTGCGGATGTAACCTGAGGATGGTGCAAGCAAAATCTTTTCTTTGAACATTTCTTCCAAATCTATCATTATTGTAACAACTACAGACCATAAGGAAGTTGTTACGTATATGCAAATATATAAAATGTATGGAATTTTTAGAATAATTGTAAATAGAATTATAATAATTCAGAAGGGGTTGTAATTGATAAAAATAGTAATTAAAATAAAAAATTGAATTATTATATAGATAATATAAATAAAATAAAATAATTACTATGAGTAGAATCACTAATAGTAATAAAATATTTTTTCATAAATTTATATTAGCATAATTCGTTAAGGGGTAGTTTGGGGTGGTCATTTATATATTATTTGAAAGGTTCTTCAAATGCCTTCAAAACCCATATAAATGCGATTTCAAAAAATAATATTCATAGCCAAAATTCACCCCTAAATTTACAACACTTAAGAATTATTTATGGGGTAACAATTAAAAATAATGAAAAATTCTCGAACAGGTAACTTTTATTTTGTAATTTTCTATTACTACAAAAAATTTCATATTGGTTTGTCTTACCGTGGTGTGCAAAATTGCAAAAAACCGTAAAAAACGCCACATAATTGCCTGTCATTTCCACCCCCAACAACATATTGACAATTGGTTTCTATCCACGTTGTAGCCCCCACAAGTGTCTATCTTTCAGTTTTTGAATCATCAAAAAATATTGAACCGTTCTAGAGATATTGCACAAAAACTAATTTTGCAGGGGTAACTTCAATGCTCATTTTTTCCCTTAAACTTGCGTATGAGCACGAATGACAAAACACGCATCCCTTAGAATAGAATGAAGTACTTATATACCAAAAATCATCAAAATCGGGAGTTTCGACTTCGTAAGGTTTACTAGTGAGTGTCGTAGCTTTGTTCATTAATATTGAAAAATTGACACTAAGAAATATCGAAAATCTGACACAGTATGAATTAATCAAAGCAACAGCTATGATAAAATACAGTTATACTACTGTACCGTGTAAAAAGAGGCTAGGATTTAAATGATTCATTTACCAAAATTGCCTATACTGACTATTAATACAATAAATCGTGTTAAAAAATGTATAGAAATTAATGATTATTCTACCAATACGTAATTTCATTTGAGCATCATCTTCTAAATGAAAACATATCGTCGTTATTGTTATTTAATTCAAAAAAAAAACAAAAAACGTGTAAAATTAACTAGCCTTCAAATAACACATAATAAAGTCATAATTGTGGTTCAATGGAATTCGATGTAGAATAGAGCAAATTATCCTTCATAAAAAAGGGTTGTTTACAACACATATCCACGTGTTAAAATAGGTATAGTTACAAACTCATTATACAGAATCTACAACGACAATTTATCTCGCAGTTGGTTATGCTTTTCTTAATAGTGTCGTAGCTTTATTCGTCGATTTTAAGATGCAATAATAATCCTCATGTAGTGTGTGAATTAAGCTACGACACTACGTACCACCGAAGGTATAGCCAACTGTAAGGTGAAATATCGTGGTACACCCGATGTTTTACAAATATATGAACTAATTTACGACATAAAGACAGCCAACTATAAGGTGAAATAGTGTTGTAAATACAATTGTACCGTGTTAAAAGAGGCTAGGATTCAATTGAATCTTCTACCAAAATTTCCTGGATTGACAATATAATCAACCGTGTTAAAAAGAAATCCATTTAAGGTACATATTGTCGTAGATTACTTCATACTGTATTGGCATTTGTTAATATCAAATTTAGTAAGGTGATTTATCCGACAGTTGGCAACGATTTCCTCATGTAATGTCGTAGTTTTGTTCGTTTACTTGTAAATGTCAAATCGCCAACTGCATTGACGAAATACCATTGTATTATTGTACCGTGTTAAAAGAGGGAGGATTAACAATAAGTCAACTTACCAAGTAGTAAATTCATCTCCATATCAGCATCGGAATTTTCAAATTCAACCTTAAATTTGCTATTCTCTTCATTATCCATCCATGGTAAATTTTCATGGAAATCTTCAAAAATTTCAACATCTTCGGTTTTAATTTTTAGCAATCGATCCGTTTCTAAGATTCTTTCACGATATTTATGAATTGTTATCAGTGCATTGAAACAATTGAAACAAACCATTTTCGTGTATGGATCATCTTCATAAATCTACAAAAAAAAACGATAATTAATTAATTAATTGATTATTTAATTGATAAATTAATTAATGAGTGTTTATACTTTTAATTTAGTCAACATTTCAACAATCGTTGGTATTGTTGGATTTGTTTGGGGATTATCGAAAATGTGGTAAAATAATCCACGTGATTCAGAGACATTACAAAGTCGACAAACTTCCATATTTCACAAATTCTCCCTTTTCTATTAATTTTCTGTTAATTGTTAAAAAAATACTCAATTTTGATAACACGATAGTTTGAAATCAAAACGTAAACTGGGAAATATAACCTCAAATTAATAATTGCATTGTTGCCACATAATCTTTGTTGTCACTAAAGCCAATACTATTACTAAACAAATTGTTATAATTACTAAAATTATTAAAATTCTTAGAAATTACAATAAAATTGTTTTTATTACAACAAGTTGTAATCATATTCAGCGGTTTATGATTAATTATTGAGTAAGTCGTGAAAATTGTTCAAAATTTATAAACTTGACAACAGTGGATAAGGATTTCTTGTCTCATACATACAGTGAGAACCAAAAGTGACGCATAATGCTAATAATTTTTTTTAATCAAAATTTGAAGAACTTTAATTAAGTCGAAAATAATGGTTTATATGTTAATTGGCCTTTTACTGATTGAAAATCAAGCAATTCTAATTTTTGTAACCTATAAATTCCAATTATTAAACTGTTATATTTATTTACAAATCCGAAATATACGATTTTAATTAAATATAATGTGTATGTATCCAGTAATCTACAAGTGTAAGTGAAAATAAATAAAATTTTGAAATATTCAATTTTTCCGCATTTACCACCCAAAAGAACATGGCGACTTTGTTGCCAACATACAACATGGGGATTTTATCTCTTAAGTTTAGTGTTATCTATGAGTTTAGTGTTCTAGATAGTTTTAGTGTTCTCGAGTCAACTCAGTGCAATTTCATTGTAATTCAGTAAACATCATATTGTACAGTCTTTTGTAAATAAACAAATAAAAACGAAATTAGCAACTCGCTAAATTCTTCTATAGTGAGGTTAGGTTATAATAATGGATCGAGAAAGACGAATTATTCTTTTAAGTTTAAGTTTAATTACTTATTATCTATTGACAGAGAGACGAAGACGAAGACGAAGAGCATCTAGGTAAAACAAATAAAAAAATAACTTAAAAGGGCGGGTTATAAATCAAATTTCAGACACAAAATGGATGCCAATTGCAGTACTTTATACATATAGTGACTTTAAAGAAACTTGGTTTGAAGCTCCATCTGAAAATTCTTGGATATTTTTACCACGTGACCGAGGGACTCTCCCACCCATATAACTGACAGGGGCCTGGTATTGTTTTCAATGACGTGTTTCTAAATCATTGGTTATTTTAGAATCGGGCGCTTTTTACGAAACCAATAGTTTTGTTTTCAATGAGGCATTGCTAGGTTATTGGTTATTTTGAAACTTTGTGCCTTTATATTAGAATCAATGATTTTTAATAAATAAAGCTTATTTTGACTCATCAGCGAGTGAATCGAGTATATCTTGAAAAGGGCATTTCTTGGACTTTAACATAGGCAACCCTACTTCATTTGGATATGACACAACTAAAGTCACTATACAGTGTGGTTCATCGACGACTATATAGTTTATATGGCAACCCCCATTATTTGACAAACAAACCAGCATCATGAAAAGATTCGAGTAAAACAGTTTTTTTCATTTTTCCTCGCGAAATCCCGGAAAAACAAAAATTTTTTTTTTCCGAGATCGATTAACATTTTCCTCTGTAATTTAGAATTTTCTTGAAATTTTCCAACACGAATACGTCTATGTTGAAGACTAAGAAATGCCTTTTTCAATAAGATATCACACGTCGGTCCAAGTGTCAAACTAATGGAAAAATCATCAACCAAATATTCCCTTTTTTGACGATTTGTAGTCGCTTAAGGGAACAAGACTAGAATTCGGTAAAAAAGTGAAAACTTTGACGAACGATTTCTCGTTCATTTTCTAATGAAAAATCAAGTTTTTGGGCTTGTTTCAAAGAGTATTTCAAGGTGTACAATAGGGATTTTGAAGCTTTAGAAAATGTTATGAAAATTTTGAGTTATAGATGAAAATCTAGATCAAAATTTTGAAAATTCCGGGAAAATCATGGGGAAATTTTTTGGTCATTTTCATCTGTAAAACATAATTGTCTTGAGTTTGTCTTTTTTTCAGTTTATAGACGATTTTATAGATTAGAAAGTTGTACCATTGTTCTATGAAATACTTGTTTATTCTCATGGGACAATCGCATGCAAAACAGGCTGTTTGGTTTACTAAATACAGTGCATAGATGGTACTGTTTTCACAATTTTGCTATTGCCTATTTACAGTACTCAATCACCATGTGTATTTGTGCGAGGTTGCCAGGCCTATTTAATTCTTGAAACCATAAAGTAACTTAAAAAATCAAGACATTTTTGCAAAAATCGTTCAAATTTTGATGAACAAAGATAAACAAATTGTGTTAGTACCCATAAGGAATTTGATTATGATAACAGTTATGAAAATTCAGTAATTGATATTGTAATATATGAAAGTGTTTGGCAACCTTGCTTAAATAGTTGATAAAGTAGAACGTATACTTATCAAGAATGTGATACCAGCACCATCTATGCACTGCATAAAAAACAAAACAGCCTGTTTTCCACGACATTTTTCCATAAAAGTAAACAAGTTTTTCAGACTAGAAAAAGAGGTGGAACAAAAGAATCCTGTTTAACAGGTGAAAATAACCAACGAATTTCTCATGATTTTCCACAAATTTTCAAAAATGTTATATTTGGCCTGGTATTACATGATTTCTCTATGTTTAAAATTGTGCAAAAAAAACCTTCATTGAACGTTCCATTTTTTTTTAAGTTTTCCGGAAAACTATTTGACCGATTGGAAAATTTCTTTTATATTTGGAAAGCTCTTTCAATTTACTATCAATTAAATCCCATCTTCGTTGCAAATAAATTCAAATAAGCTCATTTTTGGGGGAAATTAAAAACAAAAAACAAAAAATTATACAGCAATTATACAACATGCTTTTAGAGTCTCATCTATAATTCAAAATTTCTGCCATATTTTCTAAAACTATAAAACCCGTCTTATGGGGCTTGAAACCCTCTTTTGATCAAATTCAAAAACTTGAAGTTTCAATAAAAAATGACCGAGAAATTGCTTGCAAAAATTTCAACTTTTTTTTACCGACTTCTAGTCCTGCCGCTTAAGTAACTGTACTAATTCTAAGTAAATAATTCACATTATTTATAGGCGTCGGCATGAACGTTTACGATTACAAAGGGAATTACATGAGACGTTTCCAGATGATTTGAAAAACTATTTATGTATGGATAGCGTTTCATTTAACCTTTTATTAAATATGATGAGTAATCTATTACGCCAACCAAATACAGTAATAAGAAGAGCTATTAGTCCAAAGGCGAAATTGATAGCTACATTGAGATTTTTGGCTACCGGAAGTACATATAAGGAATTAAAATCGGCCACCGGAATTTCACCGTCTGCACTCAGTTTAATAATTCCGAAAACTTGTAAAATTATATATGAAGTTTTAAGGCAAGAATATTTGAAGGTAAGTGCATTATCGATTTACAAAACAAAAAAAAACCACTTTTTTTAATTAACCAAAAAAGTCACTAAAATGAAGCAATTTTCGTTTGTTCACGCTATATAAACATAGAAATTTAAATAGTTTTGCTCCTTTCTTATAATAAAAGAATCAAAATTGATGCCTTTAATTGCTATAATCAAGAAAAAGATAGATTTGTATATTGTATATAGCCAACTCCGTTTCATTTATCCAGCACTCAACTCACCAGTAGTGCCATCTCTCCGGAGCTTTTCAAATTAGTGAAGTTTTTCTCCATATAATTTGCCAAAGAAAACAATCAAAGGAGGCCTTTTTATTCAAGGGGGTGAGACAAGTGTTTGAGGTGTTGGCCCCGGGATGAGTTCGCCCGGGAAACTACTATACAAACTTAGCCGACCTCAGGTAGTCGGCAAGCATTTGAGGTGTGAGGTTTTTGGGGGTCTTTTGTGGGCTCCTGTGTCCAAGTCGGGTCCATGGGGGACCCTTGTGCACTCCTGTGTTCCTAGTCGGGCTCATGGGGGATCCTTGTGGACTCCTGTGTTCCTAGCCGGATTTATGGGGGTCCCTTGTGGGCTCCTGTGTTCCTAGTCGGGTTCATGAAGGTCCTAGTGTCCACTTGTAGCCCATAAAAATGTGGGAGGTCTATGGTTTTCTCCGGGGTGCTTCACGTCCAGTTTTTAGTCGTGGTTCAAGTGTCCAAAGCGCAGCTAGTTGGGCCCATACGATAGTTTTCGCACCAGGTGGTAACAGCTCACTGTCACGGTGTAAGTGTGGAACACCCAGGTTCTTGTGGGGACTTAGGTGCTGAGGGTTACTTGTGTACCGCCACCATCACTCGTTCGGCTAAGAGGTCTTAACTGTGACTCTCTTCTAGTAGTCCATAAAAATCATGCGTAAGTCTGCTAGTGATAAGCAAATCAAGAACAAGACTATCCTAGTCTTTTGACCTTACAAAATTAAGTTTCTCTACAACTACGTTTTTTTTTTGTGGGAATTTTGATCAAGTAGAACTTGTTATACTTTTAACAGACCATTCTCTGCATTGCAATTTACTCTTATTTTTGAACACTAAGTCTTGGTCTCAGTTTTATTCTTGCAAATCTAGTTGTGGTCTTGATATTTGAATTGTAGTTAGAGTAGTCGTCTTGATCCAGGTCTTGGAAAAAGCAAGTCCAAGATCAAAAAAGCAAGACCAAGACCTAATGTACTTATCACTAAAATCCGCCTCTAAACGATACAGACTGGTAATTTTTCAGTTCCCAAAAACAACAGAAGAGTGGTTAACGATTGCTGAACGATTCGAAAATCGATGGAAATTCATCAACTGTTGTGGAGCCTTACACGGCAAACACATCAAAATAACACCACCAGCGAATTCATATGCTGCATTCTATAATCACAAGAACTTCAACAGTTCTATATTTCTCGCTTTAGTGGATGCCAATTACAAATTTATTTACGCAAACGTCGGACAAGAAGGGAGATTCTCCGATGGACGTGTCTTTGAATATACGAAATTTTGGCAAAAATTAAATAACAATGAATTAAATTTACCAAAAAATACAGAAACACGTCAGAATTTGAATTTTGTATTCGTCGCCGATCAAGTATTCGCTTTAAGTGAGCGTATTTTAAAATCCTATCCCAAAAGCAAATTGGATCAGAAAAAAAGGGTGTTTAATGATCGTTTATCTCGTGCACACAGCGTTGTAGAAAATGCATTGACAATTATTACAGCACGGTTTAAAATATTGCAGAAAGCCATCAGGATGAAGTATGAAAACATGTGTAATGTTGTCTTGAGTATATGCGCCCTACATAATTTTTTATGCAGACGATCAGAAATTTATAAGACAGCAACAGATCTAGAGGAGCCTCACAATGGAGTAGAATTAGTTGATTTACAAAATACCATGCAAAGAAATTGGACTACAAAGGCTAAAAATAATAGGAATTCTTATAAAGAGTATTTTAATTCGCCAGAAGGAATGTGAATTAAAAAAAAATGTTTTTTCTAAGTTTTGTACTATTATTTCTATTGGAATACAGTTACCTATTCTATTGTTTCCTCCAATACAATTCTGCATTTCCATTTTCAATTGCAATTTAAAAGGGAGCAAATATAATTTGTCCATGCCCTTTCTATAGAGCGAAATCTTAATTCTATTATCAAGTATTGGACTATTGAACTATTGGACTGGAGTAGTATTAAAGTGCTGCAAACTTTTAAATTGTTTAACAAATTAGAATGTCTATAAATGAAATTTATCAAAAAGTTAACTTTGACTGAAACAAAAGGAAAACAAAGACAATAGGCGCCATTTTGGTGATTCAATATATCATTATTCATTACAGCTGCCACCATTATTTGAAAACTAATGAATTAGGCGCAATTTTCATGACGTCAAGGGAACTGAACCAATCACAATTCAATATTATTGTGCGCCACTTTTTTATGTTACATTTGAATATGTGTAGTTCCAAATGGACTTTGTGATTGATTTTTGTGCTTTTTTAAATGTACATTTAAAGTTGATTTGTGTCTTAATCTTTTGTCACAAATATTACACGCGTACGGTTTCTCACCTGTATGTCTTCTTAAATGGCTACTTAAAGATATTTTCTTTCCAAATCTTTTGTCACAAATGTTACACATGTACGGTTTTTCACCCGAATGTGTTCTTATATGTATTTCTAGTGTTGATTTGTATGTAAATTTTTTGTCACAAAAGTGACATTTGTATGGTTCCCTATGTACCTTTAAATGTTGTATTAAATGTAATTTTCGTATCCATTTCTTATCGCAAATGTCACACTCATATTTGGCCTCTATATTTTGTTCATTTGGCATAATTGTCTCTCCTGTATGTGATGTTAAATGGTATTCTAGATTTGATTGTCGTGCAAATTTCTTGCCACAATTGTTACACGTGTACGATTTCACATTCGAGTGTCTTTTTAAATGTCCTGTTAAAGTTGATTTTGCAGCAAATCGTTTGTCGCAAATGTTACACAAGTACGGTGTCTCACCTGTATGTCTATTTAAATGGACTTTTAAATATGATTTTCGTGCAAATTTTTTGTTACAAATGACACACGCGTACGGTTTCTCATCCGGATGAACTTTCAAATGAACTTTTAAATCTGATTCTAGTGCAAATCTTTTGTAACAAACTTTACACGAGTACGGCTTCTCACCAGTATGTGTATTTAAATGGAGTTTTAAATATGTATTTCGTGCAAACTTTCTGTCACAAATGTTACACGTATACGGTTTCTTATCGGTATGTACTTTTGAATGCTCTGTTAAATTTGATTTTGTTGTAAATCGTTTGTCACAAACGTTACACGTGTACGGTTTCTCACCCGTATGTACTCTTAGATGGGCATGTAAATTTGATTTGTCTTTAAATCTTTTGTCACAAATGTGACATTTGCATTTTTTATCTTTTTTATGTACTTTTAAATGTTGCATTAAATCTAGTTTTAGCTTACATTTTTCACCACAAATATCACACTCATAATACTCTTTTTCCGCATTTTGTTCATTTAACACGATTTTATCATTATTATCTCCAACACTATAATTTTCATCAATAATTTTAATTTCACTTGGTCCAATTGATTTATTTGGAATTTGATGACTGTTATCAATTCGTTGATTTTCATCAGGAACAGAAGCAACAACTATAAGAAAATATACAAATTTTAATTATTAATTCAACCAGGAATAATAATAATAAAAGCAACCCTCTTACAACACGATCATAGTGTTATAAATGTTTATTACAATCAGTTCAGAAAACAGTAAAGACGTAGATTAACAAACATATAACGTAACTTGATACAGTAACCATAGGTTTTAACAAGTGTAATTTGTTTAATCATTTATATTATCGACACAATCAACATGATCGTGTTATAGGAAGGTTGATGACAATATTTTCAATATGTACCATTGTTTTCTTCTGATTTTTCTTTTTTATCTTCAGTTGATGTACAATGCTCATCTTTATCCTCTGAATCATTCCCTAAAAATATGTTATTATTATTCAATGAATCAAATAATTTATTTAAACAAGACTCTAATAACACGGATTTGTACACCTTTTGATGTAAATTTAGTTAACTTACGAATAACACGTATCGGAAGGATTTACAAATGTGGTACATTAAAAGTATATAAGGAAGTTCGAAATATGAGTGAAATTAGAAGGAGTTTAAAAATTACAAGTGGTTATTTATAACAACGAAATTATTTTCTAAGAGGAGATTGCACGTGTCAACACGAATACGATTATAAAAAATGCCACAGGGCATAAAACTTATATTCTCATTGAAAACAATAAACCGTATTAAAAAAAGAAATTCTGCCATATAAAATTAAACATCAGTTTTACACGCATTAGAGGCTTCGAAGAAATTCTATTATTTTATAAAATTTAAGCGAGAATAACATAAAATAATTCTACATTCTATACAGGGGGTTGTTTATACCAATAAATATACATGTGTTAAAACGGGTAAAGTTGTAAAATTATTTAATACCATAAATCGTGTTAAAAAAAGATACTATTTAATAATCATTTTTCTAATTCGTACTATCACATAAGAATCAAGAAAAATATGTTAAATTAATTGGTCTTCAAATAACACGAAATAAAGTAATTCAGGTTAAAATAAAGTGAACCACATTTTAAAAGAGGTTTGTTTAGAACAAATTTACCCGTGTACAGTTTCTTATCCGGATGTTTCTTTAAATGAACTTTTAAATCTGATTCTAGTGCTAATCTTGTGCAACGCACTTTACACGAGTACGGTGTCTCACCTATATCTACATTTAATTTTAGTGCAAATCTTTTGTCACAAACGTTAGACGTGTTTAGTTTCTCACCCGTATGTACTCCTAAATGGTCATCTAAATTTGATCTTCGTTCAAATCTTTTGTCACACATATGACATTCGTGTTTTTTATTACTTTTATGTACCTTTAAGTGTCGTATTAAATCTAGTTTTAGTTTACATTTTTCACCATAAATATCACACTCATAATATTCTTCCTCTACATTTTGTTCATTTAACACGATTTTATCATTATTGCCTTCAACACAATTATTTTTATCAATAATTTTAGTTTCATTTAATCCATCATCAATTGATTTAACTGGAATTTGATGACTGTTATCAATTCGTTGATTTTCATCATGAACAGAAGCAACAACTATAAGAAAATATACAAATTTTAATCAATAATTCAACAAGGAATAATAATAATAATAATAAAATCCACCCCCTTACAGCACGATCGTGTTATAGGAAGGTTGATGCAACCACTATTATTGTTAATATTTTCAATATGTACCATTGTCCTCTTGTGATTTTTCATTTTTGTCTTCTGTTGATGTATAATGATCATCTTTATCCCCTGAATCACTTCCTAAAATATGTTATTATTGAATAATTTTATTAAAAAAGGCTCTAATAGCACGGATTTGTTGGTTAACTTATAAATAGCACATATTGGAAAATAAACCACTGTTTAAATAGGCGGTTGTTTAGAACAACAACTGTACACGAGTTAAAATAAAACTGGATTAATAATCGAACCTATTGTACACGGTGTACAACTATAATTTATTATGCAGTTGACCATTCATTTGTGATACGTATTGTCGTATTCATACTTTACTAAATTTGTTAATGTGTCGAATAAACCGCAAGAATGTTTATCTAGCAGTTGGCTATGATTTTTTCAGTGAGTGTCGTAGCTTTGTTCGTTTATTTTGAAAAATCAATCAAAGCAACAGCTATGATAAAATAGAGTTCTACTACTGTACCGTGTAAAAAGAGGCTAGGATTTAAATGATTCATTTAACAAAATTGCCTATACTGACTATTAATATAATAAATCGTGTTAAAAAATGTATAGAAATTAATGATTATTCTACCAATACGTAATTTCATTTGAGCATCATCTTCTAAATGAAAACATATCGTCGTTATTGTTATTTAATTCAAAAAAAACAAAAAACGTGTAAAATTAACTAGCCTTCAAATAACACATAATAAAGTCATAATTGTGGTTCAATGGAATTCGATGTAGAATAGAGCAAATTATCCTTCATAAAAAAGGGTTGTTTACAACACATATCCACGTGTTAAAATAGGTATAGTTAAAAACTCACTATACAGAATCTACAACGACAATTTATCTCGCAGTTGGTTATGCTTTTCTTAATAGTGTCGTAGCTTTATTCGTCGATTTTAAGATGCAATAATAATCCTCATGTAGTGTGTGAATTAAGCTACGACACTACGTACCACCGAAGGTATAGCCAACTGTAAGGTGAAATATCGTGGTACACCCGATGTTTTACAAATATATGAACTAATTTACGACATAAAGACAGCCAACTATAAGGTGAAATAGTGTTGTAAATACAATTGTACCGTGTTAAAAGAGGCTAGGATTCAATTGAATCTTCTACCAAAATTTCCTGGATTGACAATATAATCAACCGTGTTAAAAAGAAATCCATTTAAGGTACATATTGTCGTAGATTACTTCATACTGTATTGGCATTTGTTAATATCAAATTTAGTAAGGTGATTTATCCGACAGTTGGCAACGATTTCCTCATGTAATGTCGTAGTTTTGTTCGTTTACTTGTAAATGTCAAATCGCCAACTGCATTGACGAAATACCATTGTATTATTGTACCGTGTTAAAAGAGGGAGGATTAACAATAAGTCAACTTACCAAGTAGTAAATTCATCTCCATATCAGCATCGGAATTTTCAAATTCAACCTTAAATTTGCTATTCTCTTCATTATCCATCCATGGTAAATTTTCATGGAAATCTTCAAAAATTTCAACATCTTCGGTTTTAATTTTTAGCAATCGATCCGTTTCTAAGATTCTTTCACGATATTTATGAATTGTTATCAGTGCATTGAAACAATTGAAACAAACCATTTTCGTGTATGGATCATCTTCATAAATCTACAAAAAAACGATAATTAATTAATTAATTGATTATTTAATTGATAAATTAATTAATGAGTGTTTATACTTTTAATTTAGTCAACATTTCAACAATCGTTGGTATTGTTGGATTTGTTTGGGGATTATCGAAAATGTGGTAAAATAATCCACGTGATTCAGAGACATTACAAAGTCGACAAACTTCCATATTTCACAAATTCTCCCTTTTCTATTAATTTTCTGTTAATTGTTAAAAAAATACTCAATTTTGATAACACGATAGTTTGAAATCAAAACGTAAACTGGGAAATATAACCTCAAATTAATAATTGCATTGTTGCCACATAATCTTTGTTGTCACTAAAGCCAATACTATTACTAAACAAATTGTTATAATTACTAAAATTATTAAAATTCTTAGAAATTACAATAAAATTGTTTTTATTACAACAAGTTGTAATCATATTCAGCGGTTTATGATTAATTATTGAGTAAGTCGTGAAAATTGTTCAAAATTTATAAACTTGACAACAGTGGATAAGGATTTCTTGTCTCATACATACAGTGAGAACCAAAAGTGACGCATAATGCTAATAATTTTTTTTAATCAAAATTTGAAGAACTTTAATTAAGTCGAAAATAATGGTTTATATGTTAATTGGCCTTTTACTGATTGAAAATCAAGCAATTCTAATTTTTGTAACCTATAAATTCCAATTATTAAACTGTTATATTTATTTACAAATCCGAAATATACGATTTTAATTAAATATAATGTGTATGTATCCAGTAATCTACAAGTGTAAGTGAAAATAAATAAAATTTTGAAATATTCAATTTTTCCGCATTTACCACCCAAAAGAACATGGCGACTTTGTTGCCAACATACAACATGGGGATTTTATCTCTTAAGTTTAGTGTTCTAGATAGTTTTAGTGTTCTCGAGTCAACTCAGTGCAATTTCATTGTAATTCAGTAAACATCATATTGTACAGTCTTTTGTAAATAAACAAATAAAAACGAAATTAGCAACTCGCTAAATTCTTCTATAGTGAGGTTAGGTTATAATAATGGATCGAGAAAGACGAATTATTCTTTTAAGTTTAAGTTTAATTACTTATTATCTATTGACAGAGAGACGAAGACGAAGACGAAGAGCATCTAGGTAAAACAAATAAAAAAATAACTTAAAAGGGCGGGTTATAAATCAAATTTCAGACACAAAATGGATGCCAATTGCAGTACTTTATACATATAGTGACTTTAAAGAAACTTGGTTTGAAGCTCCATCTGAAAATTCTTGGATATTTTTACCACGTGACCGAGGGACTCTCCCACCCATATAACTGACAGGGGCCTGGTATTGTTTTCAATGACGTGTTTCTAAATCATTGGTTATTTTAGAATCGGGCGCTTTTTACGAAACCAATAGTTTTGTTTTCAATGAGGCATTGCTAGGTTATTGGTTATTTTGAAAACTTTGTGCCTTTATATTAGAATCAATGATTTTTAATAAATAAAGCTTATTTTGACTCATCAGCGAGTGAATCGAGTATATCTTGAAAAGGGCATTTCTTGGACTTTAACATAGGCAACCCTACTTCATTTGGATATGACACAACTAAAGTCACTATACAGTGTGGTTCATCGACGACTATATAGTTTATATGGCAACCCCCATTATTTGACAAACAAACCAGCATCATGAAAAGATTCGAGTAAAACAGTTTTTTTCATTTTTCCTCGCGAAATCCCGGAAAAACAAAAATTTTTTTTTTCCGAGATCGATTAACATTTTCCTCTGTAATTTAGAATTTTCTTGAAATTTTCCAACACGAATACGTCTATGTTGAAGACTAAGAAATGCCTTTTTCAATAAGATATCACACGTCGGTCCAAGTGTCAAACTAATGGAAAAATCATCAACCAAATATTCCCTTTTTTGACGATTTGTAGTCGCTTAAGGGAACAAGACTAGAATTCGGTAAAAAAGTGAAAACTTTGACGAACGATTTCTCGTTCATTTTCTAATGAAAAATCAAGTTTTTGGGCTTGTTTCAAAGAGTATTTCAAGGTGTACAATAGGGATTTTGAAGCTTTAGAAAATGTTATGAAAATTTTGAGTTATAGATGAAAATCTAGATCAAAATTTTGAAAATTCCGGGAAAATCATGGGGAAATTTTTTGGTCATTTTCATCTGTAAAACATAATTGTCTTGAGTTTGTCTTTTTTTCAGTTTATAGACGATTTTATAGATTAGAAAGTTGTACCATTGTTCTATGAAATACTTGTTTATTCTCATGGGACAATCGCATGCAAAACAGGCTGTTTGGTTTACTAAATACAGTGCATAGATGGTACTGTTTTCACAATTTTGCTATTGCCTATTTACAGTACTCAATCACCATGTGTATTTGTGCGAGGTTGCCAGGCCTATTTAATTCTTGAAACCATAAAGTAACTTAAAAAATCAAGACATTTTTGCAAAAATCGTTCAAATTTTGATGAACAAAGATAAACAAATTGTGTTAGTACCCATAAGGAATTTGATTATGATAACAGTTATGAAAATTCAGTAATTGATATTGTAATATATGAAAGTGTTTGGCAACCTTGCTTAAATAGTTGATAAAGTAGAACGTATACTTATCAAGAATGTGATACCAGCACCATCTATGCACTGCATAAAAAACAAAACAGCCTGTTTTCCACGACATTTTTCCATAAAAGTAAACAAGTTTTTCAGACTAGAAAAAGAGGTGGAACAAAAGAATCCTGTTTAACAGGTGAAAATAACCAACGAATTTCTCATGATTTTCCACAAATTTTCAAAAATGTTATATTTGGCCTGGTATTACATGATTTCTCTATGTTTAAAATTGTGCAAAAAAAACCTTCATTGAACGTTCCATTTTTTTTTAAGTTTTCCGGAAAACTATTTGACCGATTGGAAAATTTCTTTTATATTTGGAAAGCTCTTTCAATTTACTATCAATTAAATCCCATCTTCGTTGCAAATAAATTCAAATAAGCTCATTTTTGGGGGAAATTAAAAACAAAAAACAAAAAATTATACAGCAATTATACAACATGCTTTTAGAGTCTCATCTATAATTCAAAATTTCTGCCATATTTTCTAAAACTATAAAACCCGTCTTATGGGGCTTGAAACCCTCTTTTGATCAAATTCAAAAACTTGAAGTTTCAATAAAAAATGACCGAGAAATTGCTTGCAAAAATTTCAACTTTTTTTTACCGACTTCTAGTCCTGCCGCTTAAGTAACTGTACTAATTCTAAGTAAATAATTCACATTATTTATAGGCGTCGGCATGAACGTTTACGATTACAAAGGGAATTACATGAGACGTTTCCAGATGATTTGAAAAACTATTTATGTATGGATAGCGTTTCATTTAACCTTTTATTAAATATGATGAGTAATCTATTACGCCAACCAAATACAGTAATAAGAAGAGCTATTAGTCCAAAGGCGAAATTGATAGCTACATTGAGATTTTTGGCTACCGGAAGTACATATAAGGAATTAAAATCGGCCACCGGAATTTCACCGTCTGCACTCAGTTTAATAATTCCGAAAACTTGTAAAATTATATATGAAGTTTTAAGGCAAGAATATTTGAAAGGTAAGTGCATTATCGATTTACAAAACAAAAAAAAACCACTTTTTTTAATTAACCAAAAAAGTCACTAAAATGAAGCAATTTTCGTTTGTTCACGCTATATAAACATAGAAATTTAAATAGTTTTGCTCCTTTCTTATAATAAAAGAATCAAAATTGATGCCTTTAATTGCTATAATCAAGAAAAAGATAGATTTGTATATTGTATATAGCCAACTCCGTTTCATTTATCCAGCACTCAACTCACCAGTAGTGCCATCTCTCCGGAGCTTTTCAAATTAGTGAAGTTTTTCTCCATATAATTTGCCAAAGAAAACAATCAAAGGAGGCCTTTTTATTCAAGGGGGTGAGACAAGTGTTTGAGGTGTTGGCCCCGGGATGAGTTCGCCCGGGAAACTACTATACAAACTTAGCCGACCTCAGGTAGTCGGCAAGCATTTGAGGTGTGAGGTTTTTGGGGGTCTTTTGTGGGCTCCTGTGTCCAAGTCGGGTCCATGGGGGACCCTTGTGCACTCCTGTGTTCCTAGTCGGGCTCATGGGGGATCCTTGTGGACTCCTGTGTTCCTAGCCGGATTTATGGGGGTCCCTTGTGGGCTCCTGTGTTCCTAGTCGGGTTCATGAAGGTCCTAGTGTCCACTTGTAGCCCATAAAAATGTGGGAGGTCTATGGTTTTCTCCGGGGTGCTTCACGTCCAGTTTTTAGTCGTGGTTCAAGTGTCCAAAGCGCAGCTAGTTGGGCCCATACGATAGTTTTCGCACCAGGTGGTAACAGCTCACTGTCACGGTGTAAGTGTGGAACACCCAGGTTCTTGTGGGGACTTAGGTGCTGAGGGTTACTTGTGTACCGCCACCATCACTCGTTCGGCTAAGAGGTCTTAACTGTGACTCTCTTCTAGTAGTCCATAAAAATCATGCGTAAGTCTGCTAGTGATAAGCAAATCAAGAACAAGACTATCCTAGTCTTTTGACCTTACAAAATTAAGTTTCTCTACAACTACGTTTTTTTTTTGTGGGAATTTTGATCAAGTAGAACTTGTTATACTTTTAACAGACCATTCTCTGCATTGCAATTTACTCTTATTTTTGAACACTAAGTCTTGGTCTCAGTTTTATTCTTGCAAATCTAGTTGTGGTCTTGATATTTGAATTGTAGTTAGAGTAGTCGTCTTGATCCAGGTCTTGGAAAAAGCAAGTCCAAGATCAAAAAAGCAAGACCAAGACCTAATGTACTTATCACTAAAATCCGCCTCTAAACGATACAGACTGGTAATTTTTCAGTTCCCAAAAACAACAGAAGAGTGGTTAACGATTGCTGAACGATTCGAAAATCGATGGAAATTCATCAACTGTTGTGGAGCCTTACACGGCAAACACATCAAAATAACACCACCAGCGAATTCATATGCTGCATTCTATAATCACAAGAACTTCAACAGTTCTATATTTCTCGCTTTAGTGGATGCCAATTACAAATTTATTTACGCAAACGTCGGACAAGAAGGGAGATTCTCCGATGGACGTGTCTTTGAATATACGAAATTTTGGCAAAAATTAAATAACAATGAATTAAATTTACCAAAAAATACAGAAACACGTCAGAATTTGAATTTTGTATTCGTCGCCGATCAAGTATTCGCTTTAAGTGAGCGTATTTTAAAATCCTATCCCAAAAGCAAATTGGATCAGAAAAAAAGGGTGTTTAATGATCGTTTATCTCGTGCACACAGCGTTGTAGAAAATGCATTGACAATTATTACAGCACGGTTTAAAATATTGCAGAAAGCCATCAGGATGAAGTATGAAAACATGTGTAATGTTGTCTTGAGTATATGCGCCCTACATAATTTTTTATGCAGACGATCAGAAATTTATAAGACAGCAACAGATCTAGAGGAGCCTCACAATGGAGTAGAATTAGTTGATTTACAAAATACCATGCAAAGAAATTGGACTACAAAGGCTAAAAATAATAGGAATTCTTATAAAGAGTATTTTAATTCGCCAGAAGGAATGTGAATTAAAAAAAAATGTTTTTTTCTAAGTTTTGTACTATTATTTCTATTGGAATACAGTTACCTATTCTATTGTTTCCTCCAATACAATTCTGCATTTCCATTTTCAATTGCAATTTAAAAGGGAGCAAATATAATTTGTCCATGCCCTTTCTATAGAGCGAAATCTTAATTCTATTATCAAGTATTGGACTATTGAACTATTGGACTGGAGTAGTATTAAAGTGCTGCAAACTTTTAAATTGTTTAACAAATTAGAATGTCTATAAATGAAATTTATCAAAAAGTTAACTTTGACTGAAACAAAAGGAAAACAAAGACAATAGGCGCCATTTTGGTGATTCAATATATCATTATTCATTACAGCTGCCACCATTATTTGAAAACTAATGAATTAGGCGCAATTTTCATGACGTCAAGGGAACTGAACCAATCACAATTCAATATTATTGTGCGCCACTTTTTTATGTTACATTTGAATATGTGTAGTTCCAAATGGACTTTGTGATTGATTTTTGTGCTTTTTTAAATGTACATTTAAAGTTGATTTGTGTCTTAATCTTTTGTCACAAATATTACACGCGTACGGTTTCTCACCTGTATGTCTTCTTAAATGGCTACTTAAAGATATTTTCTTTCCAAATCTTTTGTCACAAATGTTACACATGTACGGTTTTTCACCCGAATGTGTTCTTATATGTATTTCTAGTGTTGATTTGTATGTAAATTTTTTGTCACAAAAGTGACATTTGTATGGTTCCCTATGTACCTTTAAATGTTGTATTAAATGTAATTTTCGTATCCATTTCTTATCGCAAATGTCACACTCATATTTGGCCTCTATATTTTGTTCATTTGGCATAATTGTCTCTCCTGTATGTGATGTTAAATGGTATTCTAGATTTGATTGTCGTGCAAATTTCTTGCCACAATTGTTACACGTGTACGATTTCACATTCGAGTGTCTTTTTAAATGTCCTGTTAAAGTTGATTTTGCAGCAAATCGTTTGTCGCAAATGTTACACAAGTACGGTGTCTCACCTGTATGTCTATTTAAATGGACTTTTAAATATGATTTTCGTGCAAATTTTTTGTTACAAATGACACACGCGTACGGTTTCTCATCCGGATGAACTTTCAAATGAACTTTTAAATCTGATTCTAGTGCAAATCTTTTGTAACAAACTTTACACGAGTACGGCTTCTCACCAGTATGTGTATTTAAATGGAGTTTTAAATATGTATTTCGTGCAAACTTTCTGTCACAAATGTTACACGTATACGGTTTCTTATCGGTATGTACTTTTGAATGCTCTGTTAAATTTGATTTTGTTGTAAATCGTTTGTCACAAACGTTACACGTGTACGGTTTCTCACCCGTATGTACTCTTAGATGGGCATGTAAATTTGATTTGTCTTTAAATCTTTTGTCACAAATGTGACATTTGCATTTTTTATCTTTTTTATGTACTTTTAAATGTTGCATTAAATCTAGTTTTAGCTTACATTTTTCACCACAAATATCACACTCATAATACTCTTTTTCCGCATTTTGTTCATTTAACACGATTTTATCATTATTATCTCCAACACTATAATTTTCATCAATAATTTTAATTTCACTTGGTCCAATTGATTTATTTGGAATTTGATGACTGTTATCAATTCGTTGATTTTCATCAGGAACAGAAGCAACAACTATAAGAAAATATACAAATTTTAATTATTAATTCAACCAGGAATAATAATAATAAAAGCAACCCTCTTACAACACGATCATAGTGTTATAAATGTTTATTACAATCAGTTCAGAAAACAGTAAAGACGTAGATTAACAAACATATAACGTAACTTGATACAGTAACCATAGGTTTTAACAAGTGTAATTTGTTTAATCATTTATATTATCGACACAATCAACATGATCGTGTTATAGGAAGGTTGATGACAATATTTTCAATATGTACCATTGTTTTCTTCTGATTTTTCTTTTTTATCTTCAGTTGATGTACAATGCTCATCTTTATCCTCTGAATCATTCCCTAAAATATGTTATTATTATTCAATGAATCAAATAATTTATTTAAACAAGACTCTAATAACACGGATTTGTACACCTTTTGATGTAAATTTAGTTAACTTACGAATAACACGTATCGGAAGGATTTACAAATGTGGTACATTAAAAGTATATAAGGAAGTTCGAAATATGAGTGAAATTAGAAGGAGTTTAAAAATTACAAGTGGTTATTTATAACAACGAAATTATTTTCTAAGAGGAGATTGCACGTGTCAACACGAATACGATTATAAAAAATGCCACAGGGCATAAAACTTATATTCTCATTGAAAACAATAAACCGTATTAAAAAAAGAAATTCTGCCATATAAAATTAAACATCAGTTTTACACGCATTAGAGGCTTCGAAGAAATTCTATTATTTTATAAAATTTAAGCGAGAATAACATAAAATAATTCTACATTCTATACAGGGGGTTGTTTATACCAATAAATATACATGTGTTAAAACGGGTAAAGTTGTAAAATTATTTAATACCATAAATCGTGTTAAAAAAAGATACTATTTAATAATCATTTTTCTAATTCGTACTATCACATAAGAATCAAGAAAAATATGTTAAATTAATTGGTCTTCAAATAACACGAAATAAAGTAATTCAGGTTAAAATAAAGTGAACCACATTTTAAAAGAGGTTTGTTTAGAACAAATTTACCCGTGTACAGTTTCTTATCCGGATGTTTCTTTAAATGAACTTTTAAATCTGATTCTAGTGCTAATCTTGTGCAACGCACTTTACACGAGTACGGTGTCTCACCTATATCTACATTTAATTTTAGTGCAAATCTTTTGTCACAAACGTTAGACGTGTTTAGTTTCTCACCCGTATGTACTCCTAAATGGTCATCTAAATTTGATCTTCGTTCAAATCTTTTGTCACACATATGACATTCGTGTTTTTTATTACTTTTATGTACCTTTAAGTGTCGTATTAAATCTAGTTTTAGTTTACATTTTTCACCATAAATATCACACTCATAATATTCTTCCTCTACATTTTGTTCATTTAACACGATTTTATCATTATTGCCTTCAACACAATTATTTTTATCAATAATTTTAGTTTCATTTAATCCATCATCAATTGATTTAACTGGAATTTGATGACTGTTATCAATTCGTTGATTTTCATCATGAACAGAAGCAACAACTATAAGAAAATATACAAATTTTAATCAATAATTCAACAAGGAATAATAATAATAATAATAAAATCCACCCCCTTACAGCACGATCGTGTTATAGGAAGGTTGATGCAACCACTATTATTGTTAATATTTTCAATATGTACCATTGTCCTCTTGTGATTTTTCATTTTTGTCTTCTGTTGATGTATAATGATCATCTTTATCCCCTGAATCACTTCCTAAAATATGTTATTATTGAATAATTTTATTAAAAAAGGCTCTAATAGCACGGATTTGTTGGTTAACTTATAAATAGCACATATTGGAAAATAAACCACTGTTTAAATAGGCGGTTGTTTAGAACAACAACTGTACACGAGTTAAAATAAAACTGGATTAATAATCGAACCTATTGTACACGGTGTACAACTATAATTTATTATGCAGTTGACCATTCATTTGTGATACGTATTGTCGTATTCATACTTTACTAAATTTGTTAATGTGTCGAATAAACCGCAAGAATGTTTATCTAGCAGTTGGCTATGATTTTTTCAGTGAGTGTCGTAGCTTTGTTCGTTTATTTTGAAAAATCAATCAAAGCAACAGCTATGATAA
This sequence comes from Mylabris phalerata, assembly GCA_020740385.1. NCBI lineage: Eukaryota > Metazoa > Arthropoda > Insecta > Coleoptera > Meloidae > Mylabris > Mylabris phalerata. The sequence continues at coordinate 668,658 of JAJEOX010000290.1, forward strand.
AATAGAGTTCTACTACTGTACCGTGTAAAAAGAGGCTAGGATTTAAATGATTCATTTAACAAAATTGCCTATACTGACTATTAATATAATAAATCGTGTTAAAAAATGTATAGAAATTAATGATTATTCTACCAATACGTAATTTCATTTGAGCATCATCTTCTAAATGAAAACATATCGTCGTTATTGTTATTTAATTCAAAAAAACAAAAAACGTGTAAAATTAACTAGCCTTCAAATAACACATAATAAAGTCATAATTGTGGTTCAATGGAATTCGATGTAGAATAGAGCAAATTATCCTTCATAAAAAAGGGTTGTTTACAACACATATCCACGTGTTAAAATAGGTATAGTTAAAAACTCACTATACAGAATCTACAACGACAATTTATCTCGCAGTTGGTTATGCTTTTCTTAATAGTGTCGTAGCTTTATTCGTCGATTTTAAGATGCAATAATAATCCTCATGTAGTGTGTGAATTAAGCTACGACACTACGTACCACCGAAGGTATAGCCAACTGTAAGGTGAAATATCGTGGTACACCCGATGTTTTACAAATATATGAACTAATTTACGACATAAAGACAGCCAACTATAAGGTGAAATAGTGTTGTAAATACAATTGTACCGTGTTAAAAGAGGCTAGGATTCAATTGAATCTTCTACCAAAATTTCCTGGATTGACAATATAATCAACCGTGTTAAAAAGAAATCCATTTAAGGTACATATTGTCGTAGATTACTTCATACTGTATTGGCATTTGTTAATATCAAATTTAGTAAGGTGATTTATCCGACAGTTGGCAACGATTTCCTCATGTAATGTCGTAGTTTTGTTCGTTTACTTGTAAATGTCAAATCGCCAACTGCATTGACGAAATACCATTGTATTATTGTACCGTGTTAAAAGAGGGAGGATTAACAATAAGTCATCTTACCAAGTAGTAAATTCATCTCCATATCAGCATCGGAATTTTCAAATTCAACCTTAAATTTACTATTCTCTTCATTATCCATCCATGGTAAATTTTCATGGAAATCTTCAAAAATTTCGACATCTTCGGTTTTAATTTTTAGCAATCGATCCGTTTCTAAGATTCTTTCACGATATTTATGGATTGTTATCAATGCATTGAAACAATTGAAACAAACCATTTTCGTGTATGGATCATCTTCATAAATCTACAAAAAAGACCATAATTAATTAATTATTTGATTATTTAATTGATAAATTAATTAAGAGTGTTTATACTTTTAAGTTAGTCAACATTTCAACAATCGTTGGTATTGTTGGATTTGTTTGGGGATTATCGAAAATGTGGTAAAATAATTCACGTGATTCAGAGACATTACAAAGTCGACAAACTTCCATATTTCACAAATTCTACCTTTTTTATTAATTTTCTGTTAATTGTTAAAAAAATACTCAATTTTGATAACACGCTGGTTTGAAATCAGAACGTATACTCAATCAGGTACTAAGAGTGCACAGATAAAATAGATGCCTAACTCCGTAGTCAATTTTGAGGACGTCCTTATCGTAGTAGGTCCTTATCTCCACCCTAAGTAATCATAAGATACATGATATTCAGAGGGCTCTGATGGCAGCCTCGAAGACTACACGTCTCTGTAATAGATTTTTTTTTTGACGTTGTCGCTACACTACATTTAACCAATAATTTGCGGGAAATTTAAAAAGGTCTATTTTATATACTAGAAACTTTTAGGAATTCGATTTATTAAAAAAAAAATCTATATGTATAATTATATTACAATTTATTTATGAAAAAATACATTTACAAATAAAATATGTATAAAAAATGTAAATAAAAATTGATGAATATAAAAAAAATGTGAACACATTTTCGATACATTTGGTGCCTTTATCGCAGAATTTAAAATAATTATATTTATATACCTAGTTAATGAAGTCAGACAAAATCTGGAAATCAAAGCCTCATATAATAAAAACCAATAATCAGAATTATACGTCTATCGCGAATATCTTTTTATGCTGTTACTGATCCTGTTGCCATGTGATCTGGTATTTTGCCAGCTTTTTTTTTTAATTACCCCGCTCAACTGAACATGCTCCGTTCTTTGACGACTTCGTTAAAACGGTTTATTGGATCTATGCAAGCATTTTTATAGCCTAAAATATACAAAAATGTAAAAAGAAAACTGGAAATTGCATGCACAAGCTCTTCAAAATATTGCAGTGTTTCCTCCACGGGTTAAAGTTCGATAAGAGTTCATTAATCCGAATGATATAACAGATTTTTGGTGCGATAATGCTAAAATTGGCTATTATTTATCGTAATATCCTATTGTTCCCATTGGATGATTTTGATGATTTTTTAAATAATTTGTATAATTGATAAGATAAATATTATCAATGCATAGATCTAAATGAACACATTGTTTTCAAGATAAAATAAATTCTCCGCATTTATGAAGGTTCTTATTTTAACGTCAAACTATAAATCCGGCTTTACTGATCCTGTTGCTGATGCTGCTACGGCTACGGTTAGGTCAAACTATAAATCCGGCTAAATGATGCAATGGGCTACAAATAGTAATTTAAGAGCATGGGACGGCGTTCCGTAGTCAATATCGATTTACACGTATTCTCCCTAATGTAGTTTTTTGAGAAAACGGTTAAAGATAATTCAATGCGATTTTCGAATTTAGTTGGCAATTATTATTCGGCTCCGATGGACGAACGAGTTTTTTTTGAGAATTACCTGGATTTTCCAAAAAATGGGAAAAACTACGTTTTTAATCAAAAAAAATACTGTCAATCATTGCAACTGTATGTGTCATTGGGAGTAAAAAAGAAATGCGGCTGGTATGAATAGAATGCGAAAAATCTGACAATTCGTTGGACGAACGCGTTTTTCCAATTTTCCTTTTAGTTTTCCCAAAAAATGGACTCAAAAGAATGGTTTTTTTTTTTAAATTCCATAAAATGAGAAAACCAATGGAACTTTACCAGCTGAGAGTGTTGTATTTAATAAAGTTGACCATATTAACAGATGCTCAAAGACCTGATCAATTACAAGTACTTGACAGCTATCGTTTTAAATGATCAACTACATTGTTGAGATCTAGCATTATAAAAAAAAAAACGATTAAGATAAGATATTAGGCTTGTTTGTTTATATCTTCTCAATGGCGCCGGAAATAATAGAAATACTTACATAGAGTGTCTTTTGAAGATGGACCGTTGGAAAAATTTGAAATTGTAGTAATTGATTTTCTTTACCACTATTTTATTATCCGATCTAGGTATTTCAAGAAAATATTTTCTGTGTTTTAACAACCACTTTATAAGGAATATTACATATTTTACTTTCTTATTTTAATTGTAATCGAATGTCTTTGTTCCACATTTCGATTGAATGGTGAAATTGAGGGAAATTTTGATAATAAGTCTTATGTTCTAGAGCTAACAGTTTCTTAGATATTTTGACTTTTAGTAAAACGTTTATTATTAGAGAGCTCAACTGGGAAATTTATAACTCAGAAGCTATCGCGAATAAAAGGCTAAAATTGGAAATGTGTGAAGCAAAAATTATGCATTTCTTCTGCTATTTAGTTAACAATTTTGAATTCGATTATCACTATTAACACTTTAGGGATTAATTATTTATAAAATTTTTCAAAGAAAAAGACTAAGAGATTGATAAATTAATTGAAGCAATAGCAATTTTTAAGAGGTAGTAGATGATTTAAGCATATAAGGTCCGGTCCCCTAATCGAACCACCATTCTTGTATAGTTAAAAATATGAGGTAAAGTGCATTGAATGGAATCAGTTGCGTATTTTCTTTTTTCTAAACTAAAGTTTACCTGACCTGACTGTATAGTTAATTACTAAAATCACATTTTTCCTTTAAGGCTTGTACAGTCTTTGTGCGCCCAAAGGTAAAATATATTACACTGGATCCACAGTTCTTTGTTCTTTCCGAATTCGCCACAAATATATATATATATATATATATATATATATATATATATATATATATATACCGTGTTTTTCATCTTAATGTTCCCAGTTCTTATGGCAGCCCCTATTAATTGCCGGGCGATTTGAAAAATATTTTGAGAATTTGTAGGGTAGTCCCCAGGGAATATTTTACCAAAATTTGAGCCTCGTCACTCATTGGGAAATTGGTGAAAAACCGCTTTAATCGGAAAATGTTGCGATCAACCTCTTTGTAAATTGGACATTAAATGATCTACAGTGATATGACGATCCGTGGAAAACAGATTTTTTTCGTTTTTCGTCGCAAAATCCTGGAAAAACCGAAAAAAATGTTTTCTAAGATCGATCATGAATGAAAAGTTGATTGACTACTATCAGCTGTTTACTACTATTTTACTCTTGAATAGTGTAAGAGTCTTTATCGCTTGTATTTGCTTATTTTTTCAACTGCTTGACACTTGATATGTTTGATAACAATAATTAGAACTGGGGAAAAAATGAAAGACGCCCATCATCTTTGAAATGAGGCAGAAAATAAAAATACCAGTAATAAAAATATCAAGTAATTTAAAAAATAAACAAACACAAGTGATAAACAATCTTACACTATTTAAGAGTAAAACAGTAGTATACAACTGATAGTGGCTAATGAACTTTTCATTCATGATCGATCTCAGAAAACCAATTTTTAAGTTTTTCCAGGATTTTGCGAAGAAAAATGTGAAAAAACTATTTTCCACGGATGATCATATCACTGTAGCTCATTTAATGTCAAATTTACAAAGAGGTCGATAGCAACATTTTCCGATTAAAGCGGTTTTTTACCAATTTCCCAATGAGTGACGAGGCTCAAATTTTGGTAAAATGTTCCCTAGGGACTAGCCTACAAATTCTTAAAATATTTTTCAAATCGTCCAGCAATTAATAGGGGCTGCCATAAGAACTGGGAACATTTGGTTGAAAAACACGGTATATATATATATATATATATATATATATATATATATATATATATATATATATATATACAAATATCCTCGTTAACATCGTTATCACGGTCATCGTCATCTTCAGATGAAGTATTTTCGGTGATATTCTGTGTTTTTATGCATGTCTTTTTGGGTACTATCCTAGGAGTAGGGCTAGGTTTTAAAGGGGTTGACTCGTCGATACCTCTTTGTTTTGTTCCTTTTTCAAGTTTAAGTCTAATTTGCCCTTCTTTCTTCCGTTGCTTTTTTTCTAGAATTGACTTCATTGGTGATGAAGTCAATATTTCTGAATGCTGTTTCTTGTTGTTACTGTGGTTGGATGTCTTATTTTTAATCGAGTTCTCCTTTGAGCATCCATTTTGGGGGTAATAGTGACCGGCCAACATTACCCCCATACATGTGGCCATTATAATCCCAAAATACATATTTATACTCATTTACTTGCAGTAACTAATACTTTAAATTAAAACAACAATTTTTTATGTAGACTTCAAATACATAAAAAATAACTTATGGGTACCTATTACTTAACTAAATAAACTTGATTAAATACATACCTTCAAAAATTTGATAGTGGTATATCAATATTAACAAAAACTGAGACTGTCAATAATTTGTATTTCACCGACATCTTAGTAGCTTTAGGTATAGCATGAACTACATACAGATAGATAGCGTAACAGCTACTTACGATGCAATAATAACAGGTCTGTAATTGTTATATTTAATGGCTATCATTACCCCACTGGCCGCCATTCCCTCCCTTTCCCCTACATAATTTGTAGAATTTAATTTCCTTCAGCTTTCAAAATTTGTAAAAAATCCAACGAATCACTCCGTACATACAAATAATTTTAATAAATAAGCTAACAATTGATAAAATAACCCTCCTATTCTTGTATCAGACATTTTGGTCCGTATTATTCTTAGGCTCAAATAGTTTTTCAAATAAAATACCGCATGATTTTTATTCAAAAAAAAAAACATAATTTTTTCCAAGGCTGACCAATATACATATACATACCTAAGTAATCCTTATTGCAATTCATAATATGTAACGATTCGAAAAGCATTTTAAAGTTCTATAGAGTAGTCCCTAGAGAGCAAAATTAATTAACAAATCTCAAACTCAACCTCAAGTCATCCTTGGACAAGCACGACTCCAAGCTCAAGTACGAGTTCTATTTTATAATTCGTACTTCGGTAATTTTAGGTGAAAGTCAGGCTTGAGCACGGAAATTTGGAGAATTCTAGTTATTTTTGTCGACATTATTTTTTTTGGCGCGAATTTATTTAGCAGGCTTTGTTTTTGACTTTTTTTTTTAATGAAATTTAATTTTGGTGGTTTGTTTTTTAACTATATTGGTGTAATTGACTATATTGGTAAAATTAAATTGGCTTTAAAAAATAGTGAAAATGTATCAGAATTATAATCCTTATTTATAATAATATAGTATATTATATACCAAGGGGCTAAAGCGCGTCATTTCGTCCCGAGAGTGGAAGTTTATTGCCCGAGGGACGTAAGTCCCGAGGGCAATAACCACTCGAGGGACGAAAGTAAGCACTTTAGTCCCGAGGTATATACGATATTTTTTGCACTTTCGGAAATGTTTAAAGCAATAAATTTAAAAAATTAAAGATTTGGAAATATCTATTACCATTTTTATTATGGGGTGCTATGCTAATTTACCATAGTTACTGCATTAATAAACAAGATTAATGAAATCGTCATTATAGAAAGGTAAGCAATGTCTGAAAATTTCAATTTAAAAAAGGTATTTTGCCTTCAAAATCAAAAAAATTATACGAACACCAGTACAAAATATTCATGACTTGGTGTCACGAGAAAAAAGCAGAAGTTAATGAAGAGTCTCTGTTAGTATTTTTTAATGGAAATCAACATCAAAATTTTTAATAAAATTTGACATTTCTTAGACTTTTGTTGTCTTGGAAACATTTATTTATTTTTCATTATATCCCTAGGGATATAATGAAGTACTTTAGTCCCTGTTTTGAGGGACTAAAATCTCACTTTAGTCCCGAAAGTGCAAAAAATAATAAATGTCCTCTTCAACTATACACCGCCCGTCACCTTGTAGTCAAACCGCCCAAAACTCCTATTAATTGTCGACTGATTGGAAACAAATTTTAAGGATTTATAGGGGGGTTCTCAGAGAACATTTTAGCAAAATTAGGTCCACGTAGCTCATTGGGAAATGAGTGACATCAAATCTAACTTTTGAATATGCAACAATTGGCAAGAGGGTTTTTCACACATTAAAAGTGTTGAATTAATGCGATACGTTCGTAACATTTTAGTTTTTGCAATTTGCCGTTAAGACTTCGAAAAAAATTAAAAAACGTACGATCTGAGCTTGACCGTGAAAAAATTGAAATGCAAAAGTCGCTCGCCTCTCTTTGTCGGTAACAGTAGTTTTGTATCAAGTTTTAAACCAGTGATTCTCAACAGTCCATCTGGTAAATTTGTTTAAGGGCCGTTTACACGCTCAAACCATTTGCGCAAATTGGTTTGAACATGCATGTTTGTACAAATAAATCGTTACGTGTAAACGTTGTTTGAATGTTTGCGCAAACAAAATAAATTGGTTTGAGTAAAATCTGTCCCGGGCAGAAAATCGGTTTGATGTTGGTGTATTGGTTTGAACGTTTGAACGATGTTCAAACCTCAGCTCCAATCTCGGGCATACGCATCGACGAAAATCTGCGACCACCTGTCTCGTCAACCGTCAGTTGATAGTTGAGAACAAACGAATAAACAAATGGTAACAACGTCGAAAGAAAAGGAAATTCTTAGGGAATTTATCGAACTATGTAGATCTTTTCGCTGTCTCTGGAAAATTAAAAGTAGAGAATATAGGGGTAATTGCCCGTCTCATAACGTCTTCTCTTGAAATGATGGGTGTAATTAAATTCCATAAGTGTCGATATGTAGCCTCGTCCATACGCAAATAATTGCGAAAATCGTCAGGCTCACTTCGTAATTCATCAATTAAATTGGTGTGAGAAAATTAATCTTTTTTTAATAGCCAAGATTTACACCATTACCTCTTAGCTTTCGATTTCGTAATTTTTTTAATTAGGCATACCGCAGCGGTAGCAAGCATTAATTTTTCCGTCGAATCTGACATATTTGACAATTTTTTATAATTTGCAATTTCTAGAGTTCTCCACGCCACAAACGCTTAAACTAAACTGAACGGTTGAACGTGTGAACAGTGTTGCCAACCTGTTACGAGCGTTTTCCCCCCAACTTGTTATAAATCCTCTTAATTTAGGGGGAAAGCTCTAAAAAGTTGGCAACACTGCGTGTGACGACAACATTTATTTAAGTTGAATTTGTGCAAACGGTTTGAGCGTGTAAATGGAATTTGAACGGCAATATTTGTTTGAATTAAATTTGTGCAAACGGTTTGAACAAATCTGTTTGCGCAAATGGTTTGAGCATGTAAACGGACCTTTAGTCCGCAAATCGATTTAACGGGCTCAGCGTGAAATATTCTTTATCCACAACATAAAAAGGTGTCTTTGGTGAAAAATGAAGTGTCCTTAATGAATTAATAAATAATTTACATGCTCGGTACTTCCAGAACGTTTGAAAACCACTAGTGTAGTCTCTTAAATCGATCCAATGTTTATTTATTTAAAGAAAAACAAGCCTACAATACGTGAACCTAATAATAAATAATTGTCGACACATGTGTATTTTTTTTTCTTCGGGACAAACGAGATAAACGAATTTAATTAAATAAAAAAAGACAGAATTTAGATCTCGTTATTTTTTAACGAAAAATGCATTTCCAATGCCCCATCGGTTAAACACAAACGAATATTATTTATGATTCTAGTAGTTGACGTATCGATAGTACACGATTGCTTTTACTAGTGAGTTGATACAAAGTCTAAAAACTGCAATAAAAATAAACAATAGAAAAGAAGGGAACAATCACCGTAATAATTGTAAATAGATCTTTGTGCTGTTACAGCTATTTCAAACGAAATTTTTACGAGAAATTCTAAACGATCTACTGAACTATCCCCAACATTGTTACTCAGACAGGGCCGTAGCTAGGAAACTACTTCAGGTGGGGCTCAATTTTTGGAGTGGGGGGGGCGTGTTTTTTAAAAGAAAGACTTCACTATACAGAGCATTTCACTGACGACTATACAGTTTACATGGCAGCCCCCATTATTTGCCAAGGGATTTGAAAAATATTTTAAGGATTTTTAGGAGGGTCCCTAGAGATCATTTTACCAAAATTTGAAGCTCGTAGCTCTTTGGGAAATTGGTGAAATGCCGCTTTAATCGGAAAATTTCGCGATCTCCGCCAATCGAAAACCTATCCCAAACAAACCAGCATCATGAAAAGATTCGAGCAAAACAGTTTTTTTCATTTTTCCTCGCGAAATCCCGGAAAAACAGAAAAATTTGTTTCCCCAGATCGATTATGAATGAAAAGTTCATTAGCCACTATCAGCTGTTTACAACTTGTAAATGGAAGAGAAAACACTGTTTATGATAATTCGGTGTTCGGTATCTTTGTTCTTCCCTTTATTGCAACTAATACGTAAACAAAAAACGTTACGTACACTCCAGTTGTTGTTATGATATCAAAGTCAAGGATTTTTTCTTAGAAAAAACACACCGAGATAATGTAAACAATGTTCCCCCTTCGATTTACAAGTTGTAAACAGCTGATTAGTCGTCAATGAACTTTTCATTCATAATCGATCTGGGGAAATAAATTTTTCTGTTTTTCCGGGATTTCGCGAGGAAAAATGAAAAAAACTGTTTTGCTCGAATCTTTTCATGATGCTGGTTTGTTTGGGATAGGTTTTCGATTGGCGGAGATCGCGAAATTTTCCGATTAAAGGGGCTTTTCACCAATTTCCCAAAGAGCTACGAGCTTCAAATTTTGGTAAAATGATCTCTAGGGACCCTCCTAAAAACCCTTGAAATATTTTTCAAATCGCTTGGCAAATAATAGGGGCTGCCATGTAAACTGTATAGTCGTCAGTGAAATGCTCTGTATATAACAATTGTATGAAGAAGAAAAGATCTATTTTAATGAAAATGTCAGGAAAATTAATACAATAACTATAGATATATTAAGTATATTAGAATAACTGTAAGCGCCTGTTACCTATTTTGTTGAATTTATGTAAAAACGCATCAAAATTTATGTTTTTGGTTCTTTCTTTTTCAAATGCAAGAAATACCAGATTTGATAGTCGTTGATGTGTAGTAGATAGTCGTTGTGGACGATTTATTCTTGTAAGCACAGAAAATGTCGATTCACATGTAGCTGAACTACAACCAAACGTTCGGCAGGTCGCTAATAAATCATATGTATCTTTAAAGGCAGTTTTCTGCTTATAAAGTTCTTTGAAAGTATCACAATTATTAATATTATTTAAGTAGGTTTTGACTACTAGTACTTCTTCTTTGGTTGGCAGTTTAATTCCCAATGTAGATAAATACTGAATTTTTTCATAGTCTAATCTCTCAGCTGCATCAATAGCATCTAATAAGTCTCTGTTGTTATGAAATCTTCTTTCCATTTCTTGCAAAATAATATCCAAGGTTTCGTAAAAAAATTGCTTAAAGCAATTTGAATCTTCATTTGGAATCTTCACCATAACAATAAAATCTTTTAGAGAAGAGTTAGTTAATTTTCTTCTCTTAGTGTTTTCATTTTCAGTTTTTAACTTCCCCGACCGACGGGTAGGGAAGTTATTAGTTTCGGACCAAAATTTCGAATTCGAGATTTCACCAGATCTTTACGTTTTGAGGTCCCCTGAACACGTTTTTGAAGTTTTTAGCTTGATGTGTGTGCGTGTGTGTGTGTGTGTGTGTGTGTGTGTGTGTGTGTGTGTATGTGCGTCTGTCGGTTCTCCAACGATTACTCAAAAATGGTTTAACCGATTGAGCTCAAATTTGGTCAGCACAAACCATTTGGTGGCCGTTCGAGTTGATTAGTTTTTGGTGCCAATCGGACCACGGGGGTGGAAGGGGGAGGGGGTTGATTGAAAAAAATTTAAGATAACATATTAATTTGATATCACCAATCGAAAGGGCATGTGCTTTTATGTCCGGAACAATATCCATCATGTGCAATGTTCTTTTCTTTTTTAAATAAGGGCACAAAATTGGCAAAATAGTGTAGTCAACCAATTCAAATTTGCCGCCTCCTATAAGGGATCGGTTGCCATAGAAAATTCAATTGCGGAAATTTTGAAATGACAGTTCTGTGGTTCTGTCAAAATTTCGCAATTGAATCGTGTATCGAGTTTATAAGAAAATTGAACTGAAAAGTGTGTGTGGAATCACCGATCAGTAAACAGAGTTTTGGTTGACGAGGTGCTGGTTCCTCATTGAATTTTTCAGTGGTGGTGAGATAGCCACGGCTCTTGATTCCCGATATTGATTTTTATAGTAAGTTAGTTTTTTTTTTTAAACTTGAACTCTTGCATTAATTGTCGACTTCTGATATTTGTCTTTAATATATTTTTCTAATTCATGATTAACTATCCGGAATGTCTCGGGGAAGTTATTAGGCCGGTTCTTAGATTCGGCCCCTTTCAAATTTTTACAATAAAAATTTGAGTTATATATGAAATTTAGGGAATTTGGTGGGAGTTGGTGTTACTGATCTAACAGTTGAACATTTGAAAATTAATGTGTATTTTGTTTAGTATTTTTAGACAGTTGTCAATAACAACGAAAACACAACCAACCTTAAGAAAAAAAATGTACTACGTTTTCCATTATTTCACAGTGTATCGAAAAGTACTCATTTCGGTACACTAGCGAGTTGAATAATATCGCTATTATTGACGCAAAACAGAAAAACATGTTTCTATATTTCCTTTTGAAACTCTCCGTCGGAAAATAAACCAGTAGGGTTGTTTTGAAAAGTGACCAATTTTTTAGCGTGAGTGAAGCGCGCCCTTAAGTTACAACAGCGAACAAAAGACTTCAATATTTTCCATTTTCTTATCACTTGTCTTACAATAAAATAATAAGCTATGTTTATTTTGCACCTTTTAAAGTAATTTGTCGATTTTACGTACAGATAAATTTAGTACGAAAGTAGCGTTTATCTTTTAATTACTGCATGTATATGATAAAAAAAACGCCAATAATTTACATATTTTCTATTTTTTTTTGACCAATTTATAGATAATATATACCTTTATAAAAGGCGTTGCTCAAAACAATTTGCCATCATATTTACTTTTGCTTACATCCAAACAGCATTAAAAATGAAATATTTTGTAATATTGCTAGCTTGTTTTGTTGTCTGTACAACAGCCTTCCCAAAAAACCAATTTTTCACCCTTTTCTAAACAATATAATCATCAATATTTATACTATAAATGACCAAAATTGTCCAATTCATATCTGAATTGAGCAAAATTCTTTAGAGATAATTGTAGAATTTTAGCTTTAATTTTTTATAGTTTAGTATTCTGTCGATATCTATAAATGATGCACATCTTATTTGTTGTTTTTTTTTTTTTAAGATGGGCGTGAATCTCCTGATTGTCCACCTGGGAAAGTTTATAACGACTGTGGATCATTATGCTATTCAAATTGTTACCGACCAGCAAGTAGCGGGTGTGTATTAGAATGCTTACCAGGGTGTTTCTGTAAAGGAGGGTTATTCCATAAGGGCGACGATTGCGTACCTGAAAGTGAATGTTAATTATTTTCATCGAACACTGTTCTTGAATTGGTTTTGTTGCTTATTCAAACTGCATTTCAATAATAAAGTTTACATACTTGGGGAATATCATCAAAGGGTATTTTCTTTGTATTTATTGTTTTACGTTTTATCTTCATATGATCGTAAGCACTTACACATTTCAACTAATTTTCATCCTCAATTTTGTGTAATTATACATATGTTATCTTTATCTACAATTATATACATATTCTGATATTCCGATAACAATATGCAAACATGGATATGAAGAATTGGTAAAAACTATATAAATTCAAATAAACATTTAAATATTTCATTTAACAATAGACTGTTAACCGTGAATACAAATCCAATGAAGCATTTAAATATCGTTTTTGCAATATCTTATGTGATATTGCCATTAATAGCGATAATTCGTATGTATCATATTTAGTAGCTCTCGCTACATATTATCATAATTTTATTCCCTTCTTCAGCTTACATCAATTGTGATTCCTGTCCCTCTAGAGAAGTGTACAGAGCTTGTGGAACACCATGTCCTCCGACTTGCCCAAATCCCAATCCAATTTGCGCAGATGATTGTATTCGTGGTGGTTGTTATTGTAAACCCAATTTATATCGCAATTCCCAAGGAAAATGTGTTCCACCATCCAAATGCTAAGCGAATTCTTCATTGAAGCCGATATTTTCAATAAATAAATTAGGCTATAAGCAGAGTGAAAACAATAAAATTGGTTTAATTTAATTCTATGACGAACAAGTATCCAATTTAATGCTTCTTTGACTGTTTTATTTTCTGTTCACTCTCAAAATTACATTTCTTAGTTAGAATATTGGAAATAATTAGACTCAAATGGAGTTTTATATTGATTTTAAAAGAATACACATGATTTAATCTACCAAATAATAATCAAGAATAATTTTCAAACATCAGAGCACATTATATTGAAGTGTAGCATTACGATTTAGTATTGCATTGACTTTTAGGCACACATTCCCATTTTGAATTACGTAGTAAGCCTTTTAAACATTCACAACCTGGTTTACACATGGCAATACATGCTTCAGGTTCGGGTCGGTTGCATGTTGGAGGACATGCTGTTCCACAGTCGTTCTAAACTTCATTCGGAGGACAGTTGTTAATATTGTTGCCTTAAACAAAAATTAGAAACAATAATGTCAAATTGCTTAAAATTGTACAAATATCTCCTGTACTTACTTGGTAGCGATGTTGTACACACAACAAAAACCGCAACTAACAATAATACAAAATATTTCATTGTTGTTTAGTTGCAATATAAACTCGAATAATTTTCTTTTATACTATGTTGCTATAAAATCAAAAATAAATCAACAGTGTAATTTCTTTTAATCTTATGTAGATTATTCCGTTCTTTATCGTATATTGGTATTGAAAATATTAATTTTTCAATAGACTTGTAAATTTTTATGAAAATTACAATGAACTAACTATAAACGTGTCCCAAATTCAAGGTTGATTGGTATGCATTTACAACAAAATACCGCGTGTTTCACTTGAATGTTGCTAGCTCTGGTGGAAACACTAATTATTTGATGGGCGATTTGAAAAATATTTCAAAGATTTATAGGAGGGTCCTTGGAGATCATTCAATCAAAATTTGGGCCCTATAGCGCATCGGCAAGTTGGTCAAAAACGCTCAATATCGAAAAGGCTGCGATTTTTGAAATCGACATGAACAATAATTATTTTCAATTTTTCTCCTTTTTATTCTCGAAAAAAACAAAGTATTCCTACCCGTTTTAGAATAAAATGGAGAGAAACGAATAAAATCCATATTAGGAGCACCTTTGAGTCATTCTGAATCATTTGATGCGTGTAGCTCGTTGGAAACGATCGTTTTTTGACCAACTTTTCGATGAGCTCAAATTTTGCTCAAATGATTTCCTATAAATTTCTAAAATGTTTTCCAAATCAGTCGTCAAATAGTAGATGTTATAAAATCTAGCATCATTAAAGTGAAACACGCGGTATAAACAATTGCAATATTGAATAGTTTCAACTAATGTACAGCTATAAATATTAATGTCATTTTTATTCCCTTTACTCTCCAATCGAACATTACAAATAAATTAAGCTGTCCACAAAAACATTGGCCTTCATGTTGTATAATGTACGATTTGAATTTTCCTAAATGGGGGTCTTAATATCAACATCTATCGTCAATTGAATGTTGCCTTTTCGAGAGAAATCGTTAAAAATCCTGGCGTACATTGAGATTTATTGACAGGAATAATAATTCACTGAGGATATTTTCATATTTAAAAAAAAAAAAAATTGTTTGCTTGTATGAACATTACGATAATAAGGTGTTTTTTTCCAACGACAGTCTATTAAATAAATTACAATGTAATTTGTAAGCTTGCGAATATTGACAGAATATAGTTGTTAAAATTACGATATTGTTCAATAATTCAATAATTAATCTCATTATCTATTGTAACAAAGTGATCAGAATCGTTATTGAAGATAAACATGCAAAGCTTATATGCCAAAGCAATAATTAATATCAATTTGGATAAAATTGCTTTGAGCAAAATTCATCTTATTTTAATTCGTTTGAAAACTGATAATGACTGAAACTATACTGCAAACGGATTTCAGCATCTGTAACAGAAAAGAGGAAACATCAATTAATTTGAGAAAATATTCCAACAGATAAACCCAAAGTATAATCAATAGCGTAGTAATCAGTGAATTGTAATTGTATTTTTCTTGTTGCATTTATCAATATCATTAAATAAAATTTACGATTCTCACAATTCATATTATACCAATCGATTTCTAGAAATTTATTATAAGCATCATCAGTCTGAAAATAAAACTCAAATAAAAACTGTTACATAACAGATGTGGCAAGAGTAATCTGAATTTTTCTAGTTTCATTTTGATTTATTTGAATTTGTTACATTTTAAACTCATTTTCTCCCATGATTTTTACAATTTTCCGATTACTTTAATCAGCTTATAATAAGGAACTCACAATTGTCTCTATCGATTGACCAGAAAGAATAAGTGCCATTATATTTATACATGTAAAAACAGCAGTACGATAAAGAATTTGAAATTTTATATGAATTTCCTATTGCCTGTGGTAATACAAGAAGCGAAACACTTGAGCCAATCATTAAGGCACATATGATGAAACACAATCCAATTGGAAATTTCTTTAATCTTCTTCTTACCATTCCTATAAATGTTTTTATTCGTTTAAAACTAAGAAATATTGGGAATAAATCAATTACGTTATTAATTCTTGATGTCGACAAATAAAATAGATTAGTCGACGTTTAATTTCAGCTTGATGTGACAGATTATCGATTGGATGTATAATTTTTAAATAATATTCTTTTGGACATTGGTTTTGTCATTAATATGTTCAAGGCATAACAGTATCTGATATTTCACATGTTGTGAATAATGCATCAATTGATAACTGTGTGCTACACATGTGCTCAGTGATTGTGCCAGTAAAGAGCAAATTTACATTTTTGAATATTTAGGAAAATGGTCGTCAATTAGTTTTAATGATAACCATAATTGATAGGCTTCGGATGCATTCAAATAAACAGCCAGAAAGACTGCAGTCCCTAAGGATATGTTGAAAATTAAGAAAAATTCAATAAAGCGCACCTCTGATTTAATTCTCATTTCTACATGCTTTGTCGAACTATCAATTGACCATAAATATAATTCGTTTGATAAATTTTCAATTAATTTCGGTTTTAATATCAACATTGCCATCACAATTATTACCTGAAAGTGATATACAATCAAAAATTGTGGAAAGAAATTGTACAATAAAAACACCGAAACTCTTGTACTATAAACTATCTAAACTATTCTTGTACTTGCGTAAAACAATATGAAATAAATGGGTGCATGTTGCATAAATTCTTGCATACTTGTACAAAAAGAAGTAAGTTTGCCAAAATTGAAATGAACTTGTACCATCAATTGCAATACCAGCCAAAATTTTACGAATTTATTCTGAAAGATTCCAGAACCGACAAATTTTACAATTTTAACAATATCGACGATCGTTTGGGTTTTTCGTTCAAATGTCAACATTTTTAATTTTGTAAAACAGATGCGACTGCCTTAGATTGCACAATAAATTTGATGCAAGTACGGCTACGTTGAACATGCAATTTTCGATTCTCTTTAACGTTCACTGAACAAACAGAATAATCGATTCAATGACTATAAATTTTCATTTCCAGAGAGAATATACAATTTGTAGCAATAGCGTGGGAATCGGTTTTCGACCAATTCCCCAGAAATCTGTAAGTCATTAGTGAAATTTAATATTAGGATTTAGATTTTAGTTTTAAGTATATTTTAAATTTTATGGTGTTGAGTGATTTTTGCCGCCTGCAGCATCACTAATGCAGATGTTGAGGGTGTGAATGGCAAATGTAGTTAAGATTCGATTATTCGATTCTCGACCACAGAAACCAACAGACGTTGTTTTTGAATTATTAAATATATTTAGATTATATAGAAGTTTTGAGAAGTTTTTTTATTTCAAGTACTCGGTACGACTGTTTTCGACACAATTCTCAATATCCTTTAGTCAAAATTTCTCCAAGTGATGTTACAAATTAGCGATTCTAATTGCATTATAGACTATTTAAAATAAATCAATTCTGTTTTGAATTTACTAGATTTAAAAATAGATCACAAACATGATAATCAATTCAATTGGCCATTCGTTTAAGGGCTTGTCTTTTAACCTCCAGTCTCATCAATTTTCCACTCGGTGTTGTCGGTAAATTCTCCACAATTTGCACACCAGCCCTCAATCGCTCACGATCCAACACCTTGCGGGCGACAAACTCTGCAATCTCCTCGGGTGTTGCCGATCTGCCGTCTTTTAGAACAACTGCAGCTGCTGGTAACTCGCCGTTCTCCTCATCTGGCACACCGAACACACAAGACTCGCCAATAGCCGGGTGTTGCAATAAAACAGCCTCAATAACGGACGGTACAATATGCCAAGATTGATATTTGAACATCTCCTTTGTACGATCGACGATATAAATAAATCCATCTTGATCGTAATAGCCGACATCACCGCTCGTTATAAAACCATCCGTATCGAAAACATCAGAAGAGTCACCATTGTAATAGCCCAACATATTAGAATCGGATTTAACGCAAATTTCACCTTTTTGATAAGGCGGTAGCGGTTGTCGTGTATTAATATCGACGATCTTTATCGAAACACCAGCCACAGGTTTGCCACAAGATTCCAGTTTTTTCGGCATCAATTCTCTGTCTTCAATCGGATGGAAAAATGCCAAAGGGCCAGTTTCGCTCATTCCATATCCAACTACAGCATTGGCATTTTTGAATACTTGACGAATTCTCGTTAGTTGTAAAGGAGTTGTTATAGCTCCCCCAAGGAGTATGTATTCAATTGAGGATATATCAAAATTTTCAACATATTGATAAGTGGCGAATTTGTACACAAGTGACGGTGCTGAAAATATAAAAGTCACCTGAAATATTTCGAAATTGAAATAATATTCTCTCATAAAGCAAAACAAACCAACTTTATATTTTTCGATAGCTCTCAAGGCTTTCTCTGTATCAAATTCGGGCATTATGACCCGATAGCCGCCGAAATCAAACGCTGCAACTAACATACACATACCCGATATCCAATACAACGAGGAAAAATGCAAAACAGCCGAGTAATTGAAACTGAAATTACTCAAATTTCAAATCAAACAATCACCAAAAACTAAACAAATCTTACTCCAATTGGTTGAGGTAATTGAGCAAACCTTTCGACGTTTGACTGATAGCTTTCGGTAACCCTGTAGTGCCAGAACTGAAGAACAATATCGCAGGATCGGTGGGGCTAATTTCTACCGGTACAAATGTCGTTTCGTCTTTGGAAAATTGTGTAAATTCCTTTAATGTTGGGTATTTAGTTGATTGTCCCAAAACTACGATTTGCGGTTGATTCTCTAAAGTTGCAATCGATTCTTCAATAAGATTTACAGCTCCTTCTTCCACGAATATCATTGCCGGTTTAACAATATTTAGAAGATGCTTAACATGGCTAGGCGATAATGTTGGGTCCAACGATGCAATTTTAGCGCCTAAATATGTTGCACCAGCCATTGGTACGACATTGTCTAGACAATTTAATGTACAAAATACAACAACATCGTTTGCTGTAACTCCTCTTGTCGACATTTCAATAGCAGCTCTGACGCTACGTTTTCCAACACTATTGAAAGATTCCTCTATACCAGTCACCGAATCAATCTACAATCGCCCACAATTTAATAAATTGTGCTATAAAATTATTCGGCTTACTTGAGCAATTTTATCGCCGTATTTTTCGCACATGCTGAAGAAAAATTGGCCCAATGATACATTGAAGGGGCGCTTGGTTGCCGGTCCGTGAAGTATTCTTGCCTCCATTTTCGAACTGAATTTCTCCATGTAGTGCTCCTCTAGTGATGATTTTGCCTATTTATGCACTTCAACCTATGATAGACACCTGCAGGTATAAACTTAAAAACTTAATAATTTGTCATTGTGATAAGAAACTTTCTCATAAACAACTTTGGTTTATTAAATGATCTAAATGGAACAAGTGGAGTAAAATTAGGATAAGATTAAACGAAATTTTTTCAACTGTAAACTTGATAAACAAACTTATCGACTTTATTTACAACAAACAAATCAATTATAGATTAGTTTAATATAATAAGCCCTAGCTACAGGGTGTGCAGTATATGTATAATGAGGATTTGTAATACAAAGTAGTACCTCATTGTGGAGTTGTAATTTTGCTACAAATCCCTAAAATGTTGCTTTATTATTTTGATAGAAACTACTGAATTAATTTAGAATTCCATAGATTTGATTGCTAGTTGCCTGATTTCTGGCCGAATCAGTTTTCCGGTCGGTGTTTTTGGCAATTTTTCGACAATCCTTACACCGGCCCTTAGCCGTTCACGATCCAACACCCTCCGGGCAACGAACTCGGCAATCTCCTCGGGTGCTGCCGATTTGTCGTCTTTTAAAACTACAGCTGCCGCCGGTACATCACCATCCACCTCGTGGGGCACGCCAAAAACGCAAGCTTCAACAACAGCCGGATGTTGTAACAAAACATTTTCAATTACCGACGGTACAATATGCCAAGATTGATATTTAAACATCTCTTTAATACGATTGACAACATATAAATTTTCATTATCATCGTAATAACCAACGTCGCCGGTTTTCAAGAAACCATCCCCATCGAAAACTTGCGAACTATCGGCTTTATAATAACCGATCATGAGTCGTGATGATTTCACACAAATTTCACCTTTTTGATTCGGTGGTAGAATTTCTCTCGAATTGATATCTACAATTTTCACAGTAACACCCGGTGCTACTCTACCACAAGATTTCAAATTTGCTCGTGCAATTTCTCGATAATTTACCGGTTCAGTCAAGGAAATCATTCCATTTTCTGTCATCCCATAAGCTATGATTATGTTAACATTCTTCAATACTTCATGAATTTTTATTAATTGAGCTTCACTAATTGGAGTTCCACCAACTGATATTGCATCCAATGAAGAAATATCAAAATTTTTTATATCGTGGAAACATACCAATTTATATAAAAGTATAGGGGCTGCTGTAAAGTAAGTTATCTAAAAATAAATATTTCATTAATTGTCTTTGCTGAAAGCAAAATAGACGAACTTTGTATTTTTCGATAATTCGAAGAGTTGCTTCTACATCAAATTTGGGAACCAATATTCGGCAGCTACCTTTAGCGAAAGACCTAAGCAGCATATAAACTCCAGATATCCAATACAGTGTTGTAAAATGTGTTATGGAACTATAATTAATAGACTTCCTGAAAATTCAATAATCACAATCAATGAAGAGCATTAACATTCGAATCTTACAGCAAATACGTGGAGTTGGGAAGTATATTTTTAGAGCTTAAACAGATAGCTTTAGGTAGCCCTGTAGTTCCAGAACTGAAGAGAAGTATCGCTGCATCACCAGGATCTATCGCTAACGGTTTGAATTCATCTTCATTTTCGGCAGGTTTAGTAAAATCTCCAATAGTCGAATATTGAGATGATTCACCAAAAACGACAATTTGTGGGAAAATTTTCAGAGTTTCTATAGCCGCCTCAATGAGACTTACTGATTTTTCTTCGACAAACACCATTGAAGGGCCAACAATGCTCAACAGATGTCCAACGTGACTTAACGATAATGTTGGATCTAACGATGCCACTTTAGCACCCAAATATGCAGCACCTATGAATGGGATGGCATTATCCAGACAATTAACAGTACAAAAGACTACGACATCGTTTGATGTTATTCCTCTTTTTGCCATCTCGATCGCAGCCCTAACGCTTCGTTTCCGAATATTGTTGAAAGATTCTTTCCGATCCGTCGCCGAATCAATCTATAATTAATCACGTTTCATTGATCTACGACATTATTCAATTGGACTTACTTGGGCTATATTGTCTCCATGTTTCAGTGACATTTCGAAAAAGAATTGCCCCAATGACATATCGTTGAACAACAATGATGTTTCGGGCCCTTGAAGTATTCTCGGTGCCATTTCGCTTCTACTTACTCTGCAATGTATTTCTCAATATGGCTAAATAAAAGTATGCACTTGATAGAAATAACTACTTGTATTTATCTGATAAGAATTGCAGCCAATATATTATGTTAGTTTTTATTTTGCTGGATAGGTGTGGGTTAATCTTGATAATATTTGAACATTGATCTCCTTAGAGTTTTAGTACGAGTAAAGTAAATTTTGAGGATCAAGTTTCTTATTAGTATTTTAAAGCATCTGGATTTCTGGTTAGGACTATTTTGAAATGAATTATGAAAATTGGTTCTGATAAGGCAACATTCAATGATGAATTTTAATCCCAGTCATTGTTATCAATATTTTTTAAACAACGCTTTCAAATCAATATTTAAAAAGCAAAGGTCAATACTAGAGTAGCAAAAATTGCCCTACTCATGCTTATAGAGTTTATTCACATTGGATTGAGACAAATTTGTTGACTTACAATATGAACAAACACTTTGAACAAGTGCATATTGTAAGTAAATTTATACCTACAGCTTACGTAAACTATGATAAATTAAAATTTACATAGATTTAATCGCTCGAGCTCTGGCTCCACTTGGAATTAATTTTCCACTCGGCGTCTTGGGTAGACTTTCAACAACTGTAACGCCGGCTCGCAGCTTTTCACGATCCGGTACCCGTTCGGCAACAAATCCAACAATGTCTTGCGGCGTTGCAAGCGCACCATTTTTCAACACAACAAAAGCCGCCGGTACTTCACCATCAAGCTCGTCTGGCATGCCGAAAACACAAGCTTCAGCCACAGCCGGATGTTGCAACAAAACGTTTTCGATTAGAGTCGGCACAATATGCCACGATTGATATTAAACATTTCTTTGATACCATCAACAATAAACAAGCATTCATCTTCGTCATAATAACCAATATCGCCGGTTTTTAGAAAACCGTCTTCATCATAAACGAGACTAGCGTCAGCTTTATAGTAACCAACCATCATAGCCAGGGATTTGACACAAATTTCACCCTTGCTATAAGGTGGTAGAATTTCTCTTGTATCGACATGTACAATTTTTATCACGGTACCCGGTGTCAGTTTACCACAAGATTTTAATTTTGCTTGTTTGATGACTCTTGATGGATCAGCAAGTGCAAAAACACCACCTTCTGTTGGACCATAACCGAATACCATCAGCGAATTTTTGAATACTTGATGAGCTTTAATCAAATGAGCTTCATTAATTGGAGTTGCACCAGTTACTATTAAAATTAAGGATGAAGAATCGAATTTGTCGACATGTCTGAATGTTGCCAATTTGTATAAGTATAGGAGCTGCTAGCAAGTAGGTAATATAAAGTCCGTGATTAATCTCTGTATTAATTAAACAAATCCGAAATGGACACCAACTTTGTATTTTTCGATAATTCGAAAAGTTTCTTCTACATCAAATTTAGAGATTAATACACGACACCCACCACTAATAAAACTTATAATCAACGTATTAACGCCCGATATCCAGTACAATGTGGTGAAATGCGTGATTGATTTGAATAAAGGGCCGGATTCACTGCAAGTTCAATACAACTCAATATTGGGGAATATTGAAGAAATTGAAGCTTACTCGATAAAACTGTTGAGATTGAGCATACTTTTAGAACTTGTACAACTTTCGGCAACCCTGTAGTGCCTGAACTGAAAAATAAGATCGCTGCATCATCTGGATCAATTTGTAACGGTTGAAATTCATCTTCATTTTCAGCAGGTTTAGTAAAATCTTCAATAGTCGAATATTGAGATGATTTGCCGAAAACGACAATTTTTGGCAAACTCTCCAGATTTTCTAAAGCTGCTTCAATGAGACCTAGTGATTTCTCTTCAACAAACACCATTGAAGGATTAGCAATACTCAATAGGTGTTTAACGTGGGCTAATGATAATGTTGGATCTAATGATGCAATTTTAGCGCCCAAATATAGAGCCCCCAACAGCAAAACAACATTATCCAAGCAATTACCAGTACAAAAGACTACAACATCGTTTGATGTTATTCCTCTTTTTGATAGTTGTATAGCAGCTCCAACGCTGTTGAAAGACTCTTTTTCGCCGGTCACTGAATCAACCTACAATGAATCATTCTGAATGAAGTAGACAGTTGAAAATTATTAAATTCGACTTACTTGGGCTATTTTATCGCCGTGTTTAAGTGTCATTTCAAAGAGGAATTGTCCCAATGATACATCTTTGAAAGGATTATAAAATTTTGGTCCATGAATGATTCTCGGTTCCATTTTTCAGTCTATTTCGCAACAAAAAAAACTAGAGTCTACACTATACTTTATAAAAATCGTCGCTTATATACTGTTTATCTGATAAAAATGACAAAAAGTTTTTTACATCGTTACACATCTTTGATTTGCATAGATAAGTATAGCTAAATATTTTGGTATCTACACGTGCCATTTTTTAAAGAATTCTTTATTTTTAGAATCAATAAAAGCAAGAAATTTGGATAGGTAGAAGCATCCATTCATTATTATGCTGGAGTTGTAAAAGGAAATTCGTGCACATGCCAAAATTTCGTCAAGATTTAAAGTTTGAGGAAAATAAAGTTAAAAATAAAATAGCGAAATTCTTCATGCACATGCTTGTAGAGTTTGTTTAATTGGAGAAATGTTTAATTACAATATAGAAAAACACAAACATCACATTATTGCAAGTATGTTACATTAATTCAATTCCTTAAAAGTACATTAAATCAGTTTAAAGTTAAAATTACATACATCTAATTGCTTGAGCTCTAACTTCACGTCGAATCAATTTGCCGCTCGGCGTCTTCGGTAGACTGTCAACAACTTTAACACCGGCTCGTAATTTTTCACGATCCAATACTCGTTGGGCAACAAAGTCTGCAATCTCCTCAGCCGTTGCGCTCATGCCCTTGTTCAACACAACTAAAGCACCCGGAATTTCACCATCGATCTCGTCTGGCATACCGAAAACACAAGCTTCAACAACTGCCGGATGTTCTAATAGAACTCCTTCTATGACAGACGGTACAATATGCCAAGATTGGTATTTAAACATTTCTTTAATACGTTCAATAACATAGAAACATTCATCTTCATCGTAATAACCAATATCGCCGGTTTTTAAGAAACCATCCTCATCGAAAACATGCGAGCTGTCAGCGTTATAATAACCAACCATAAGAGCTGGTGTTTTTATACAAATTTCACCTTTTTGATTCGGTGGTACAAGTTCACCGGTATCGATGTTTACAACTTTTAATGTAACTCCAGGTGCTGCTTTGCCGCAAGATTCCAGTTTCGTTTGCAATAATTCTTTATCGCGAATTGGATCGAAATATGTAACAAATCCACCTTCGGTTAAACCATAACCAAATAATATTTTAACATTCTTGAACATTTGACGAGCTTTTTTCAACTGAGCCGTACTAACTGGAGTTCCACCAATGCCAAAAAAATCCAAAGAGGAAAGATCGTATTTGTTGAAATCTTTAAATGACAACAATTTGTACAAAATTATGGGAGCTGCTACAATGTACGTCACCTGAAAAATTATATATATCTCTCTTTTAAATGTATCTAATCATTTTATTTCAAACAACTCACTTTATATGTTTGGATAACTCGAAAAGTTTCTTGCACGTCGAATTTTCGGATTAATACACGATAACCACCGTGCAGAAAGCTTGTAATTGTCGTACTGATTCCTGATATCCAATATAATGAAGTAAAATGCATTAAAGAATCGAATTTTATACCAGCATCGCTAGAAATTTAATAATATAGAATTGAAACCCTATAATTTGTAAAAAGAACTAACAGAGAATTGGTGAAATGTAGTAAATTTTTAGAGCTTAAACAGATTGCTTTCGGTAGTCCTGTAGTGCCTGAACTGAAAAATAAAATCGCCGAATCATTTGGATTGATTTCTAACGGTTTGAATTCATCTTCATTTTCGGCAGGTTTCGTGAAATCTTCAAACGATGAATATTTGGTTGATTTACCAAAAACAACAATTTTTGTGGAAATTTCCGAACTCTCTACAGCTCCTTCAATAAGACTGATCGATTCCGATTCAACAAATACCATCGCTGGCTTAACAATAGTCAAAAGATGTTTAACGTGGCCTAGTGATAATGTTGGATCTAAGGATGCAATTTTAGTACCCAAATAAGTCGCGCCTAATATTGGGATAATATTATCCAAGCAATTAACAGTACAAAATACGATAATGTCATTTGATGTGATTCCTTGTTTTGACAACTCAATTGCAGCTCTGACGCTACGTTTTCTGATACTATTGAAAGACTCCTTTTGGCCACTTACTGAATCGATCTATAATTAATCATAGATGGAATATGCCGGAATAGTCTAGAATTAAACTTACTTGAGCTATTTTATCTCCATGTTTTAATGACATGTTAAAAAAGAATTGTCCAATTGATAAACCATTAAAACAATCAATGGGTTTCGATCCATGAATTAGTCTAGCTTCCATTCTGGTCACCATAAGGTTTCAATCTATATTGTAAAACTAGCAATTAATGAAACTGAAGCACTTTATATATATTATACTCGAACTGATAATCACTATATTTTTATACTTTTATTACTATAAAAATATGAATCGAAAGTATGTTGTTTTAAACACAATAAAATTTGCTGATCGACGTCTAGTTTTAATTCAGATCAAAGATTGATTTCTGTTCTTAGAATCCAACACCACTCTATAATTATTAATCGTTCATAATTTTTTGCATTTATTCAAATGCTATGCAATTACAGTTAGCGTGACTTGAATTGATTATAAAGCAAGAGCTCGATTATTGTTACAACAGTTCCAAAGTTAATCTTCTTTAATGAAAGATAAAATAAATGTACAATTCTTAAAATAATTGTAGATAATAATTAATCTTGTCTAAACAATAATATGCGTTGTTTATTAACAATTTATGCTTTATAACGTTGCTTGATTACCTTATTTATAATAACAAAGAATATTTATGAGAAATTTCAATGCAATGAATATGTATTTAGAATCTTTGCAATCTCATTTTCTTGATTTAGAGACTACCTTTTCGATAAATATAGGTAAGAAATATTTGAGAAGAATTTCAAGTTCATTATATGTATGCATATTCAAAATATTTGCAGTCTCGTTTTCCATAATTCATTGGAATTGGATTAAATTTGATAAAAATAAAGCTTTGTTATTTTTTGGATAATTATCAGAAATTCTAGTAAAACTACTCCAATAATTATCGTCAAAATAAACAATTATCAACAAGAGTGGAAATGTTTTATCATAAACCATTGTGATATGATTTAAGTAAATATTTATTAACAGTTTTATGAAAAATGCTTATGCCATGTGCTCCAATTTTGATAACAATTTATACGTGTTGACTCATAGACTGAATCATCTGAGATCTAGCTTCCCGTCTCATCAATTTCCCTGTTGGTGTCTTTGGCAATTTTTCAACAATTCTAACACCGGCCCTTAGGCGTTCACGATCCAACACCTTCCGGGCAACAAACTCAGCAATCTCTTCAGGTGTTGCTGATTTACCATCTTTTAACACTACAGCTGCTGCTGGTACATCACCATCCTCCTCGTGCGGTACACCAAAGACACAAGCTTCAGCTATAGCTGGATGTTCCAATAAAACAATCTCAATAACCGATGGTACAATATGCCAAGATCGATATTTGAACATTTCTTTTATACGTTCAACAATATACAAAAATTCATCGTCATCATAATAACCAATATCGCCAGATTTGATAAAACCATCTTCATCGAAAGCTTGCGATGAGTCCATATTATAATAACCAATAGCTAGACCGGGTGATTTTAAGCAAATCTCACCGATTTGATAAGGTGGTAAGAGTTTACGTGTATCAATATCGACAATTTTTGCCACAACACCCGGAGTAAGCTTTCCACAAGATTTTGTTTTCGTTTCAATATATTTCCCGTGGATTTTCGGTTGGAAACACGTAGCGAAGCCAATTTCTGTCATACCGTAACCTACGACGACATCAGCGTACTTGAAAACGTCTCGAAATTTTTTTAAATAAGTTGGACTAATTAGAGAACCACCAACTAGTAGAGCATCTAATGAGGATGTGTCATATTGGCCAGCATTGGGGAGATTTGTCAATTTGTATGTAAGTACAGGAGCGGCCATAGCGTAAGTCACCTAAAATTGCATCATTATTAAATTATACATACAGACAAAATATACAAATTGATTAACTTTATACTTTTCGATAATTCGAAAAGTCTCTTCAGCATCGAATTGCGCCACTATTACCCGATAACCACCACCAAAGAAGCTTGCAATCAACATTATAATCCCAGATATCCAATACAGTGTTGTAAAATGTAAAACAGCATCCCTTTTACAACTAACAAAAAACAAAATTAGCCCTCAATTCTAATACGTAATTAAACTCAAACTTACTCCACTCCAACTATAGTGAACAGAATATTGGTCGAACTTAAACAGACAGCTTTAGGTAAGCCAGTAGTTCCCGAGCTGAAGAACAATATTGCAGGATCCTTTGGATTGATATGTGCAGGGTTGAAACTATCCTCATTTTCGGCAGTTTTCGTGAAATCTTCTAAAGTTGGATATTCCATCGATTTACCGAAAACCACAATTTGGGGCTTTTTCTCTAAAATGTCAACAGCTTGTTCAATTAAACTTATCGATTCATCTTCAACAAATATCATTGAAGGTCTAACACTATTTAAAAGGTGTCGAATATTGCTTAGTGCTAATGTTGGATCTAACGATGCAACTTTAGCACCTAAATAAGTTGCACCAAGGAACGGTATAATATTATCTAAACTATTATTCGTGCAAAATATCACAACATCTTTCGCAGAAATGCCTCTTTTTGACATCTCAATAGCAGCTCTAACACTGCGTTTTCTAACACTGTTAAAAGACTCCTTTTGATCGGTTACTGAATCAATCTAAAAAATTATTGAATTGTATCAAAATTCTACTTATGATGATTATTTATGTAACTCACTTGAGCAATTTTATCACCGTGTTGTCTAGACATAGTAAAGAAAAATTCTCCTAGCGATAAATTTTCAAAAGGGGGCTCGATTTTAGGCCCTTGAAGTATCCGTGGTGCCATTTTCAATTAGTTTAAAATGATATTTGATAGAGTCAACTGGTTGTAACGATGACACTTTGAATATGCGAAATTCATTGCAGTTAATGAGAGGATAATTCATTTTTAATTTCCTATCATTAAAGGCATAATTAATTAAGAGATAACATCGAATTTTTATACAGGAAATTTGTAAAATTGTTATGAAAAAAATAAGTCGAAATCGTTGATAATTATAGAGATTCGTGTAATTTATTCTGTAGATTATAACAAGTGATATTTTAAACATTTAAAAAATAATAACTGAAGAACATTTTAGCAAAAATAACTCATTTGGGTTACGGTTTAACAAATTTCGTTCAACTTATAATGTTTTGTAAATTTTTCTAACATTAATTTTTCCATTTTTCTCCACTGCGTTTTAGTACAAATGATAAAGTTTTGCTTTTTTTCCAGATTATAGTTTTTGAGTCATTTTGATGACTCAGATACTTGAACACTTGATCAGAAAAAGCGTTTTTGACGCACTGCAACGTTCTAATTCTGCTAAAATTTGTTCTAGAGACGACTTTACAACAACATGTAATGTTCAATATGTATGTGGAAAAACTATTAAATTTTTATTTGATTTTTTTATTATCAAAATTATTTTTTACAAAATTTTCACTAGATCTAAAATTAAATTTACTCGTGCTGTTGAGTTTGTATGCCTTCCATAGACGCAATCATTTGAGATTTTGCTTCCCTTCTCATCAATTTTCCCGTCGATGTTTTTGGCAATTTTTCAACAACTCTTACACCAGCTCTCAGCTGTTCTCAATCCAACACCTTCAGGGCAACAAACTCAGCAATCTCTTCAGATGTAACTGATTTGCCGTCTTTTAAAACAACCCAAGCTGCTGGTACTTCGCCATCTACCTCGTGAGGAACACCAAAAACACAAGCTTCCAGAATAGCTGGATGTTCTAATAGAACTTTTTCGATTACAGACGGTATAATATGCCATGATTGATATTTAAACATTTCTTTGATACGATCAACAACATACAAGCATTCATCATCATCATAATAACCAATGTTGCCAGTTTTTAAAAATCCATCCTTATCGAAAACTTGAGAACAATCAGCTTTATGATAACCAAGCATTACACTTGGTGATTTTATACAAACTTCACCTTTTTGATAAGGTGATAATAGTTCTTCAGTGTCTGGATTGGTAATTTTTACTGTAACGCCTGGTGAAATTTTACCGCAAGGTTGTAGTTTTGTTTTCAAATATTTTCGATCACGATCTGGATGAAAGAATGCAACGAAACCACATTTTGCTCCGTATTATTCTTAGGCTCAAATAGTTTTTTAAATAAAATGCCGCATGATTTTTATTCGAAAAAGAAAAAAAACAATTTTTTGCAAGGCTGACCAATATACATATACCTAAGTAATCTTTATAGCAATTCATAATATGTAACGATTCGAAAAGTATTTTAAGGCTCCCCTAACACTGTATTTTTCAATAAGAGTAAATTTATTTCTGGTTTTACAGCCACAATTTTCAATTTGAAGAAAAGGTCACTAGTTGAAAATGTTGAACACATTTATAGCGAGAGAAAATAACTTATTATTTTTCGAAATTTTCCATCAAATTTGAAAAAAGCGGAAAATTGTGAAATACCAATTTCCGGGATTAAGCTTCTAATTTTTTTTTTTTTAATGTATTTTACATCATTTGAAAGACGAGATAAATAGGAGGGGAAAATAATATCTAGTTTTTTGATTACTCCAATCGTTTTCCCACAATTGCAATTTAAAGAAAATAAAAACAGTAACTATTGGAAGGAAATTTGCCGTAAAATTAGCGCCACTCTGTGAGGGTGAGATGGAGGTAGAAGACAGAGGGACCAATCAGCGTTTGTAGAAACGTAGGGGAATAACAGAGATATGGAGTAGGGAGAATACGCTTCAAGCTGCGCCAACTGGCTAAAATTGAAGGCCGCCATTTTGCGGGTCGGTCAAAGCGGCAAATTTGAATGTTTTTTCAAGAATTCATTTTGCATATCCAAAAATTAATAAAATGTTGTTTACAAAAAATAATATAGTGGATAAGAAAATATTCATAGTTTATCAGTAAAAAATATGTATTTTTTGTTTAATTTAGTTATTCAAATTGTTAAAATAAATAAAATATACAATTTTCTACATGAATTCCCAATATTTGAACAATAGCTCGAAATTGACATTTCACTGATCTAATTTTCGATGAAAACCTTTCTTAAAACTTAGTATTTTGAAATTTTTTCGATGTACTGTTCTTTTGAGTTTATTAAGTTCCGTTTTTAATTTTCTGCCAGTTTCACCAATATATAATATCGTACTTATCGTATTTGATACTGAAAACATAATTATTCTTGAATAGATGTTCTTAAAAATCTTTTACAAAAAAATTAATACCCATCAGTTAAAATCTATTTGTTAAAATTCTATTGATAACTAAGTAATATTATTTTATTCAACTTCCTTCTAATTAAGGGACCTTGTATTTTCGCTGTAAATCAGAACATTTCTTTTCCCTTTTCTAATAAAATCTTCGTCAGAAAAGCACAAAGAACAAACAACTTTATTCCTTGATCACGTCCATGTTTCGATGTTGTTCTTCAAAACCTGTAGCCACGCTTTTAATGGAGATCCAGATCGAGGAAAACTAAAATATTAATGCAATTGTAAAGCGTATAAGTGTTTTTAAACACGTGTAGTTAACAAATACTTACGTGAGATGATATTCTCCCAGGCTTAAATCTTCTACTATTAGTATATCCTTGTACAGAACAGTAGATTTTCTCACAATTTAATGTTCTTTTTACAAATCTACAAACTAAGTAACGGTTTTCAACTATGAACACCTTACTTGTTTACGTTTTTTGACACAACGACCCGCAAAAATGCCAGCACCCATGCCGTTCCATTAAAATCGGATACGCAGTGGTCGAAGCTTATTCTCCCTACTCCATATCTCTGGGGAATACACTTCAGTAGTATTGCCAAATTGTACATCATTTCTAAAATTGTTTACCGTGTAATTCATGATATTTATTTTAGAATATGAAAATCTTACAACAAATTAACAATTAATGTTATTATAATAATATAAAAAAATGGAAATGAAACTTTTATTTGAATTGTTGAGCAGATATTTTCAAATTTTTTCTTATACAATTTCACAAATTTGTAGGTATCAGTAAGCTTGGCAACACTGAGTTCACTAAACTGTTTTCCCAAAATTGAACTGAATGAAGTTGATGTTACTCAGTGCTGGAAATTAAAAACTTTTTTATTTTAGTTTATCAGGCATTGGTGCTTAATTATAATAAGCCAATAATTTCATTGATAAAAAAAATAAGGAAATGGAATTTGTTTGGAATTAAAAATTGTTTCTATATACATATACATATAACCTCATTGATTAATTAATTACTACATTTATTCATTCATTCATTTAATTTTAAACAGTTTAGACAAAACCGATTAGGACTTTGAAAAATATTCTACAGGGGATGTATGTCCTTTATAGTTATTATTCAGAATAAGACGAAGACACATATAAATGAAATAGAGATACAAGATTACAAATTTGTAACAGAATTCGACCCTCTGGTGCCTGAATCATTACTTTCCCTTTTATTGAGAAATACAAAATTTTAAAATATTTCTTTGGTGAAGCTACTATTTTTGTTTTTTCAATATTTTTCCATTCCGTCTAACTTGACTTATGCTTACAACAATTAATTATTTTGGCGAGGTAAATATAAATTTTATACTACAACCTTCACGTAAACATTTTGCTAGATATACCAAAGAATGCACATATCTATATAATCATACTTAATAAATGTACCGTAAATTACAACAACCAAACAGTTTCTTTTTCAAATACATATGCAAAATAACAAAATTTTGAATTATGCCAAATTATTGTTTTTTACGTAAACATTATATTGAAAGGAATAACTGCAGATATCAAGTTTTGTATTTGAATAACAATTATTAATCATTATAAATAGAAACTCTATGATAATCTAAAGTTTTGGATTTTGACTTGGTGTTTGATTGTATTCATTTGATTTTATCTTATGTGGTAGTCTAACATGTTTAGATACATTGTAATATCTATAGACGCGAATTTCCGTGAAATGAATTGAAGTTTACAAACATCTCTAAATTGATAAAAACATTTTCCTTAGTGAATAATTTTAGTATTTGTGCCTCATTGTCAGTTTATTCAGGGAATCAAGAACACATAGCTACTATATACAACAGATAATTAGAAATCGAAGTCAAATTATTTCACGATAGAATTCGAAAAAAGAACCTGCCCGCGGAAATAATTAACCATAGAAACAGGATAATTTATAATAGTTTCCAGATGTCGAAAAAGGCGCATCTTTTGTAAAACAGGTAATTTTACATGGAATTTTCACCATTTACCGTTACGAAATAAAAATTTTAAGAAATCCCAATTGAAAATTAATGTAATTCAAAAAATAAATGAGAAAGAAAATAATAGTTGCAACATCATGAAGAAGTCAAAAAATAGTAAAACTATTTTGTACTTGTATGGTATGATCCATACAATTGTTCTGTAATTCTGCATTAAATTCATTTTTACGCAAACTAAATGATAAGAGTCGAAACGGAATCTAAAGCATACGAGGTTTTTTAGAAAGTCCTGAATAACAACCTACTACAGACGTAAGGAAAATTTGGAATTATGTTGCTCAACATACCGAAAGATTCTAATGCAAAACAGATGTTTTTTGGGTAATGTTTATTACAACAATATCAGTCACTTCTATTTGTCTGCTAGAACGCATGTTTTTCAAGTTTCGACAAACGATTTTACAATTTTCATTTGCTTGTACCGTTTGTTATTGATTACTTTTCATTTTTAGATATTTTGTGTTATTTTGTCTTATATTGTGCCATTTGCAGCTTATTTTGATTTCTTCTGTATTTTTTTGCATTATTTCTTTTGTATTATTTTGGATTATTTTGTCTTATATATTTAAAAATATTCAGAGTTCAGCGTATTTTAAAAATATTTTATTTCGGCAAACAAATACTACTGGAACTTGTAGATAATAAAATCATAAAAATTCCCTTCCCTTTCGTTGTCCCTTTTGGATACTTGTTTTTCCTCTGTCTCTTTTTTCTTTCGTTCTATTTCTCTAGCCGTTTTCCGACCTTCCCCTCTTTGGTAGGGATGGATTTTTGGACATTATGGGTTGCCTATTTAATAAAATTCAACATTCGGACAGACGAGTTGACGACCCAATAAGTACTTGATTATTTGAACACGTTAGGGGAGCCTTAAAGTTCTACAGAACATTCCACTGAGGACTATACCGTGTTTTTCATCTTAATGTTCCCAGTTCTTATGGCAGCCCCTATTAATTGCCGGGCGATTTGAAAAATATTTTGAGGATTTGTAGGGTAGTCCCCAGGGAACATTTTACCAAAATTTGAGCCTCGTCACTCATTGGGAAATTGGTGAAAAACCGCTTTAATCGGAAAATGTTGCGAAAAACCTCTTTGTAAATTTGACATTAAATGATCTACAGTGATATGACGATCCGTGGAAAACAGATTTTTTCGTTTTTCGTCGCAAAATCCTGGAAAAAACCGAAAAAAATGTTTTCTAAGATCGACCATGAATGAAAAGTTCATTGGCCACTATCAGCTGTTTACTACTATTTTACTCTTGAATAGTGTAAGAGTCTTTATCACTTGTATTTGTTTATTTTTTCAACTGCTTGACACTTAATATGTTTGATAACAATAATTAGAACTGGGGAAAAAATGAAAGACGCCCATCATCTTTGAAATGAGGCAGAAAATAAAAATACCAGTAATAAAAATATCAAGTAATTTAAAAAATAAACAAACACAAGTGATAAACAATCTTACACTATTTAAGAGTAAAACAGTAGTATACAACTGATAGTGGCTAATGAACTTTTCATTCATGATCGATCTCAGAAAACCAATTTTTAAGTTTTTCCAGGATTTTGCGAAGAAAAATGTGAAAAAACTATTTTCCACGGATGATCATATCACTGTAGCTCATTTAATGTCAAATTTACAAAGAGGTCGATAGCAACATTTTCCGATTAAAGCGGTTTTTCACCAATTTCCCAATGAGTGACGAGGCTCAAATTTTGGTAAAATGTTCCCTAGGGACTAGCCTACAAATTCTCAAAATATTTTTCAAATCGTCCGGCAATTAATAGGGGCTGCCATAAGAACTGGGAACATTTGGTTGAAAAACACGGTATATTAGTCGTGGATAAAATATTTAAAAGCTCCTTTAACGATTTTGACAACAATTGCCAAAACGGCATAAGTTAATATTTAAGAAATTTTTTATGCAAAAAAGGAGTACCTACATGTAGTTCAAGCTATGACAAAAATGCCCAAAAT
The DNA here is from genome assembly GCA_020740385.1 of Mylabris phalerata. Lineage (NCBI taxonomy): Eukaryota > Metazoa > Arthropoda > Insecta > Coleoptera > Meloidae > Mylabris > Mylabris phalerata. The sequence continues at coordinate 703,637 of JAJEOX010000290.1, forward strand.
AACAAATTGACAACAATTAAATCCAGAATTACACCAAGTAGTATTCATAAGACTGTTGCGATTTTCAAAAACGGGCTACACATGTAAGATGCTTGAGAATCACTCGAAAATCCTTCCAATATTGATTTCTCCATTTTTCTCCATTTTAAAATGGAATAGATGAAAATGTTTCCCTTTTTTTCGAGAATACAGTGAAGAAAATTTTCAAAAAATCAGTGTGAGACGAATTCTAAAATTATTGGTAGCCATGTATAGCTTGCGACACCATTAGAAACTAGCACTTTTTTGACCAAATTTTTAATGATTTTCTCTTAAAAACTTCATATCTTGAAAAATATATACTTGAAAAATAGTATCTTGGAACTACTGCATAAATCCTTGAAATATTTTTCGAACTATTGGCCCACTAATAATGCTTATTTTGGAATTATATTGTCTAAGATGGACCATCCTAGTTGGCTAGTTTGACATAAAAAAATCCGCGCAATAGTATTTCAGTCATACCAACATCTCACAATTACGTTAAAGGACCCTTTACGTACGAGAAGCTTGAAATGTCATTATGGGACAGGTTGATTTTAAAGTTCGATTTAAAGGAAGTTTTAAGCTAAAGGAGACTTTTACTAAAGGAGCTTTTAGGCTTCGATTATGAAATTGGCCCTTAGTGATTAATTATCAAATATTGGATTACACTCCTTATAATTCCAGAACTATACTCGATTCATTCATTTAATGTAAAATTCTATTTGGAAAATCTCATTTGTTGTTCATAAGGGCGCAGAATTTTAAAATAACCTATGACCAAGGAATACGTCATTAAAAATAAAACAATTGGTTGTCAAAACGGGCGCTAAATTTTAAACCAACCAATGATGTAGAAAACACTTGATAACTTAATTGTAATGCTAAGGCCCGGTTGTACGAACCTCGTTTAACGCAAGTTCAAATTTGAACGACGTTTAGCAATAAAATGGCGTTGTATCAAGTGCGTTTAAAGTTAAATCAGCGTTTAAACGTCGATCAAGTTAAACGGTGACTGATAGGCGTTCAAACCTCGTTCAAACGCAGTTTTAGGCTAAATTATTTATTTTTTTAATGTCAAGTTAGCTATGTTTGTCAAATTTTAATTGAAAATGAACAATCTTTAGGGCGAATTGACAGATGATGAAGAATTCATAGAATTAGTTAATTTATATATAATTCTTTATTACTATTGGTATCTGATTTTTTACAGTCAATTATATTTTTATATATTTTTTCTAATGGTAAAAGCACTTGCTCTTCTTTTACACTAATATTGCAGGATCTGTGTTTTCTTTTGTTATTCCATTTCCATTTTTAATCTACATGAACATACACAAGACACAATAACAGATGCACAAAAGAATTAAATTAATACGCAATAATTTGTTATGTATATTTGGTATAATTTATCTGCTTAATTTAATCTTCTTACCTCTATATAGGTAATATTAATGAATTAATCAATTAATTGAAGTTGACACTTGACACAATTTCACGCAAAAAATTCAAAATTCAGTACCAACCTTGTTTTAAAACTCGTTCAACTAAACGTTGTCTATAAAATTGTGGTACAACGCTCAGTAATTGAAACGAAGTTCAAATTTTGAACTTCGTTTGCTCAAACGTTAGTTAAACGACATTTGGTACAACCGGGCCTAATAAGTATATTTAAAATTATTAAACTCGTAATGGAATAAATTAGTGAAAGTTAGGGCCTTTTATTGCGTCATGTTCTCAGCAATCCTCGATTAAGAGAGTGAATTTGGTATAGCAATCATTATTATTGATCGATCATCAACAATGTTGTCAAATTTCTCATTAACACTGACAAGATAAAGTTTTAATATTATTATATTATATTATAATATTTATAATTATTCAAAATAAATGCAAAATATAATCAATTTTAATTCTCAAATTCCTTAAATTATAAATTCCTGGTAATTCTATTCAACCCTTCTCTACCGGCCGTTAGTGACTTTCTACTTGCCCGGCGGGTAAATCCCCGACTCTCGTTCAGGTATAAAAGGCTACCCGTTTCGATTCGAATTCAGTTTGAGTCGAGCATTCATCGGGAACGTTTCAACTTACGCTACTTCAGAATTTTCGATAAAGTCAAAGCTGTGATCAACAAGGAAAATGGAGAATTTAACTCGTCGCGAACGTCGTCGCATTCAACGTCTCCAACGGACAGCAAAACCAGTCGAAATGAAGCTGCATCTATACAGGGACCCGTCGCCGACGGTTGTGGACGTGTTGGAAGCTCGAGCGTCCAGACGCAACCCGAGCGATTTGCAGTTCATCCGGGAAGTTTTCCGAATCCACACCATGCCGACGGAACGGCTGAACCAGGTCTTGGTCGATAATTTGACGTGCGGAATTTGTACGGGACGCATCGAGCCGCCCATGCGTCTTTGCGAAAATGGCCATACGACGTGTATTTCGTGCATGATACGTTGCGAATGTTGTCCGTTTTGTAGAAGCGAATGGACGTACCACGGATCGGAAACGTTGCAGCATCTTTTTGATATCACCACATTTCCTTGTAAATTTAAAGAGAATGGCTGTGATTATAAAGGAAAATTTGGAAATATAATTATGCATGAATATGGCTGTTATTATAAATCGTAAATTAATCAACAATTTGTATCATTTTCTAGCTTTATTTTGAATGTAATTTAGAAGAAATTCATAATTGTGTATTAGTTGAAATATAATAAACAAATTGAATAGATTTTCGTACTTTTACTGATAAATCACTGAACGTGACAACAACGGCTTTTGCCTAATTTCAAGTATACACTTACACCACCGGGGCCTTCTACTAACTTTTAAATAAAATACAGGAATTTTGATTTATTTTATGAAATTTGTGGAAAAATAGGCTTTTCTATACAACTATCGAGGAAATTCGTAGTTTGTAAATAGTAATCAACAAATTTGAATGCTTTGTTTTTAAACTAGAGAAAGTCACGATTAAAGCTGGGTTTACACAGAGAAAGTAACTAGAAACAAACACTGGGTAGTTTTGGCGTTAATTTATATATTTTTGGTTCCTTTTTACCCTAAATTTAATATAGTTAGTTCCCTGATACATACAACTGACCCCTTTGTCCGTCCCCCCTGCAGACGCCGGTGGTTATACTCCAAATCAATTTAGAATTTACAGAAGAAATTTACGGATTCTTGTGTTCCAAAAATGTTAGATGTGCAATGTCAATCACATGCATTTGAACGGTTTAGACTCACAAATATTCTAACTTAAGACAGGATTTTGGTGCGCTTAAGTCACAGTTCGAACTATCTAACAGTGGAGCGATACCGGTAAAGGCGGTAGGGCGGTAGTGAATTCTTCTAGGCGCTTACTATGTTACAGTGACAACTATGGCGATCTACGGTGGCACAAAATCGGTCTACCACCGTGCGCTATCCATGAGCGTCCTGTGTAGAACATAAACCAAATCAATAAGGCATCATAAGTTAAATGATAATTGAAGAAATATTGTTCAAAAATAAATTTTACGTAAATATCTCTATTAAAATTCTTTAATAACAAAAAGAAACAATGAATATTGATTAAAATAATGTTAGCTTTAGCCTCTAAGATGGTCTTAATTAAGAATACATGCGTATTTTATTCATATTTATTTAGTTTTCCGTAATTCATTCTGTAATACTAAAAAACTATAAACAAGTATAGTATATTGAAAAATAAGTTTCAGAAGTCCATGATTCCTGCACGAGACCAAAATTAAAAAACGAGTGCGGTAGCACGAGTTTTTTAATGGTCGAGTGCAGGAATTGACTTCTGAAACGAATTTTTCATACTATTTTTCCTAT